>JAWNNQ010000784.1:0-200996 GCA_035044765.1 Leucophenga montana
TCATCTATCTATCTATCTATCTATCTATCTATCTATCTATCTATCTATCTATCTATCTATCTATCTATCTATCTATCTATCTATCTATCTATCTATCTATCTATCTATCTATCTATCTATCTATCTATCTATCTATCTATCTATCTATCTATCTATCTATCTATCTATCTATCTATCTATCTATCTATCTATCTATCTATCTATCTATCTATCTATCTATCTATCTATCTATCTATCTATCTATCTATCTATCTATCTATCTATCTATCTATCTATCTATCTATCTATCTATCTATTCAATGAACGTGATAATCCCCACTATAAGGGGTAGCTCCATACAAAAGTTCCCTCCACCTTTGAGTTTTTGTACAATATAATTTTTTGTTTTTGGTGTTAATTAAACCAAAAATTCCAAATTTGTTAAATCTTACATTAATCCTAATAAAATTATCCACATTGATTCAAATTATACCACAATACAACATAAGCTACATACAAATCTATTGTTCAAATAAAGCGTATCTCGAATTCGGGCACACTAGACTGCAGTGTTTTTTCTTCTTTTCCTTTTAGTTACCCAAAATATCTCGTATCTGCATTCAAAATCATCATCAACAGAGGATATAGTCAATTAATAAAGCATTTAGAATTGGTCGAAAGGAGAAGAACTAATATTCCTTTAACAAATTGAGAATGAAAGTGAATCAGCCATAACAATAACAATTAAAATGTACGACAACTGCAAATTGAAGATGTTTGCCAATATGACGTACATGACGGAAACCCACTGACAAACTCCCTAATACACAAAACCATTTAGACACAGATACTCAACACTATAGCATCCAAGCGACTACGGTGATGTGCTGCATCAGTAATGAAAAAAAAATGGCATAAATAATGGTCGGTTTAACATGTCTAACATGTGCTGCAGCATTAAAATCAGCAGCAAATGAATGCCATTCCGCACAGAGAGCACATCCACCTGCAGATATTTAAAAGAGTGTATGTTCAACTCCCACACCGAATGGCATCGGATGACCTCACATCGAATGCGCCCATAATATTGTCAACGAAAACAATGAAATCCAAAAGTGAGACGTAGCGCAAAAAAAGCATTTTGTACAGAACATTGAAATTATTGCCGACTAAATGTCTATATAGTATAGGAGTAGCATTGTTCGGCATGAATTGGCTTGACTTGGTTTCATTACACTGTGCATTGCATTGGTTTGTCTTGAGGTACGAAAGACTTTGGCGACATGACTCGCAGCAAAAATATAGAATCATATGTCTGAAGTGAAAGATAGGCAAAATTGAAAGGTAACTCAAGCGTTGAATATGACATCACATGAGGAAACTAGGACAATACCGAATAGACACGGTCAAATTATAAATATCTGTGAGGAGGGCCAAAGGAAATGAGTATTCGGTAAATATATATATAATATATGACATTGTTGAAATACACAGTAAAAAAACGTTTTCTTTTATTAAGCTCAATACTGAGATCGATGAAAATTTTTGATACCGAAAAAACTTAAAACAACAATAAAAGAAATGTAGGTGCGAACTGTTTTTCAGCGAATTCTCAGATAACAAAAATGTTTGCTACCGAAAAGACTTTATATACTCAAAAAACAGTTGACAAAGAGTGTGACCTTTTGCATTTCCGTCAGAAAAAACCAAAGATAAAGCAATATGTGTGGACTTTTCACCTAATAAATATCTGATTTTAGTATTTCATGTTGATTTAGGAACACTGTTTTTTGTTTGTTTGACATAGTAGTAATAATTTACAATTTCGGTACCATAAATTTTCATCGATCTCAGTATTTGGCTTAAAGGTCTAAAGTTCTATGAAGTTTTCATTCTTTTATTTATTTTTATGAATGTCGTGTCCCGCGTCACGTAGGTAGATCATGCAGCATTCGAAACATCGCATTTGAAATTAACATAGGCACCGAATTGGTGGAGCAGTTTGGTCGCTTACGAATCTGTTATTCAGTGAAAGGCTTTTCACGATTTTGCTTAACGAAATGCCTAAAATAATAAATAATTATAATAAATGCTTCTCAATGTGAATGGAGTAACACAGACTGAGAAGAAAAACTTCATATAAGCTACTCACTGGCAAAGAGTCTTACAACCTTATCATATATAAAGTAGCGTGTTCGATATTGCGGAATCGGTTCGTTTGCAGAAGTTCACATTAGAAGGGAATTAATTAGTGATTGTCATTCACATAGGAATGGCAAAAAAACGATTATTTTGCAAACGGCCCAAGCAGCTGACAAATGTCCGTTAGGACACGTATTCCCTGTGTACCTACTGAATAACTTTCTGCGGTGAGCAAATTTTGAGAAGGCAATCCCGAAAAATAAGAGTTTGTATGCTGGATTGGTTCCCGCCATCGCCAAACTTTCACCAGTGAAGACAGAGAGGAGGCCCCGGTAGCATGGTTGTAACGCCAAATAAGTTAGAAAGTGTATGACTCTACTAAATACGTACAATAAGCGAATTACAATTTGGTTTAAATCTAAATGTTTTCTGTTTTATGTACTTTGTCTTTAAAGTTGGCATTTATTCACAATTGTGCCACTGTAGATATCATTCAATTTAAGGTAGAACTTATAATTCACAATCAGTTTATGCTTAAGATGCTGAATCGAAGTGCAATATTTAGTGCTTTGCAGTATTTTATATTTTGTTTATTTTCTGTATGTTTTGTATTGAAATGCAAATTATTTAAAAACTCTCTTATTGTTGTCTTATATATAGAAATTCAAACCACCCTTTAACTTTATGTGTGGCGAGGCGTAACTATAATACGTACTAGTCTATACGTGGTCATTCTGAAAAGTAATTTAGAAATGTATTGAATTATTTGTATGCGTGCATCTGCGGTATGTAAAAATTTCAAACTTGTTCCTTCCTTTTTGATCTAAGTATGACACTAACTGTAGCTATAAAGCATCTTCTATATATTTATAGGCTACTGCAACGTTTATAGTATAGTTTATAGCGCATGTGAGTACGAAAGGGAGATATATGGTTGTATATTTTATATTGTATGCTGAGCTTCGCTATTTATTTAGTGACTGTCTTTCTGTTTGAGCTTGTTTCGTTGGCGCGCTGTGAAATGGCAATAACAACAAACAGCTAAAAGCAATAATATACAAAATTATTCCTAGAATGCGGTCAATTGAGCCAACTGCTAGCCATACATACTAAGATCTTTAGCACAATTCTATGACACATCTATAATTTGTACTACTTCCCTCGCAAAATCTTTGTTTGCCTGGTTACCGCCGAAAGAATTATAAGCTACATTAAGAAAAGTGAAGTTAGAACATTCGGATTGACTTTTTTGTGCTCTTTATTGTTCAGAAAGTTAATTTAGTTAAAATTAAATAAAATGGTTCGCTCAACATTACTTAGGGTGGAGGAAAAAAATATTAGATTAAAAGATTCTTCACTTGACCTTCCTGAGTGGATCGTTTTTGCATTAATTGGGACTAGGTAAAAAAAATGTTCATTGATTTCTTTTTCAATAATGTAATTTTTTGTGATGAGAAAAAATTTAACTCGATTGACCAGATGGTTTGAGGCATTACTGGCCTGATTTGAGAAAGGAGCCTCTTTATTTCTGAAAGAGAAACTTTGTTGGCGGGTCAGTAATGGTGTGGGGAACATTCAACAATTTTGGAACGCTTGTAAACTAGCTCCAGGATGAATAGCACTGACTTCATACGGGTCTTAAACAACAGTCTGCTACTCTATTTGAATGATAATAGATAAAATCAATATGTTTTCATGCACTATAATGCACGAATACACAGAAGTCGGAAGACAAAAACGTTTTTACGGGAGCATACTGGAATTTCGTGTCTACAAAGAACGAGTTAATGATATCAAAAAACAAATTTTAAGGAAATGGGACCAGCTTGAACTGGATTTATTGGTAAAGCTGGCAGATTCCAAGAACAAAAAGAATTTTTGCTAAGGATCTACGATAAACAAGTATACAACCAAGTTTCTGGTATTCTGAAAACTTTGAAATGTTCTGAAAGATTTATACAAAATTTTCATTTAGCTCAGTTTATCTATAAATGTAAATAAAAAAATATTCAATCCAAATTTTCGCTCACTGTATGCGCTTAAGTGCCTATCAGATGCAGCACAACGGGTGGCAGCCCAGTGGCATGTGGCAGGCGTGCAGAAGAGCGGCAGCACTGTATTGGTAGAGGTGCACTGGGTGAATGTTTGATTTCAAAAACAGCTCCAAACGTGCTCCACCAACATTCAATTCCGGCGTGTAATTCCATTGTTCTTTTCACTTTTTAAGAATGCACGCTCACCGAGCGCCTCAGTTCATCGAGACGAGAGTGAAAAGTGGAAATGAATTTGCTGCATACTTCTCGGTGTTCGTCCATCCAAACCGTAGAAGAAAAGGTGTTCGACTGCAATATGAAACCCGCTCCCCAATGCACGCAGCTATGCTGAAGCAACGGCTTAAGTGGGCAACTCGTTGCTGGTATTGTTGGTGCTTTCATTGATGAAGCACCTT
Organism: Leucophenga montana; assembly: GCA_035044765.1. NCBI lineage: Eukaryota > Metazoa > Arthropoda > Insecta > Diptera > Drosophilidae > Leucophenga > Leucophenga montana. The sequence continues at coordinate 4,571 of JAWNNQ010000784.1, forward strand.
TTGTAATAATGAGTTTCGAGTGTGCAGAAAATTTTCAAAAGTCTGACGCCTTTCGAGTTGTGGCATGAAGGAGCAGCATTGCCTGCTGAAATTATTATTATTTTACCTTATACAAAGGCTTACGTATATATAAATTTACAATATAAATGTAATATATATATATATATATATATATGGTACTATTTTCCTTTAGAATTTTAAGCGGCTTATCTTTTGAAACGCAGCAACAGCAGCAAATGATGTTCCAGTTTACTGAATCGCTGCTTAATTACACGCGCCACAAAATTAAACAATTGAAATTACTTTTTGAGCGACAAATTGCCAATAAAATTCAAAAAATTAAAACAACGCTGAATGATGATGATGCCTTTAAATTTCAACATGCAACTCGATTCGATGCATTTAAGAACCAAAAATCAGTTAAAAATCGCGCAGTCGAATTAAATTTTTTGGTTAAAATGCAAATAATTTTGCACAATTTCTATACGCCGCAGCCTTTAACGCCCGACAACCCACATGCAGCATTTAAACCTCTTTCGAATCTGTATCTGAATCTGAACTCTCACATTCATTTATGGTCGCCAATTGACATTGAATGCGTTGCTGATTGCACGCGAATTCATTTACTGGCACTCAGCTGTGCATCTGAATTTGTATCTGTATGTTATCTACAAGTATGTATCTGTAGCTGCTGCATGTGCATATATGCAAATGCGCCCCACTGCATTCAAGCAAATTGGAAATTGAAAATCGAAATCACAAAATTTAGATAACGCCAAACTCTGCATGTATATATCTACATATGTACATATGAGGAGTATGGAGTGTATCCGTAGTGCAGTGTTTGGCTGACTGCTTGAATGCATCGGTATTTATTGAATTATGCGCTGAATTTAGTTGTAAATTGTTGTAGTGCATGCATGTTTTTGGTAAGCGGATGTGAAGATCAGCCTTGGAATCGTTGTCTATATATTGACATAATTATGTACTACAATATCAATAAGATGCTCAGTGACTTGGAAAATGTAGCTTGAAATTGTTACCCAAAATTGAGTTAGTGTATTTGGTGAAGTGTTTAAAGATAAATTAAATGTGAAGTTGATTTTAGTGTTCTGTTTCATTAAATTAGTTACAAAAACCGAATGAGCCATAACGCTTAACTTGACTTAATCGAATTACTTGAATAAAGGATGGATCATTGCATATTTTATCTTGTTTTTGGGTAAATTTAGATTGTTATATAGATTCGTGCCATGTTATCTGACTTGTGTTTCATGCAACTATCAAAATAGCACATAAAACTATTACTTTATGGTCAAACGAGGTGCAAGAAATTTAGGACAGCTACATTATCAGTGTTAACAAGTAGCAGCAGAATAGCATTTATAGCACTAGTCTAAAATGGGTAAAATCCTGAAAATTTCAGCCATTTTAGCAATTTATGCAATTAATAAAAAAAATTCAAATAAAAATGCGAAAAGCTGAAGAGAAAATGCGAAAAAGTCGTGTACGTAGCATTCGGTGTCGGAAATGGTTGCTGCAACCACCAAGTGCAGAGAAAAAAGTTAAACAGCTGATGTTTACTTTTTGCGTGTTTAAAAACACTGATCACTACATTTTGCAACACTTCACAACACTGTTAACAAAATAACACGAAAATCTTACACGACATTGCTGACGAGATATATTTATTCATGGTCACACGAGGTCGCGCGACTATCATAGCAATCAGACACGAAAATATAAAATCGTGTGACCAGGTTTTATAAATGAAACACAAAAATATACATTCATGAAGAACATACATTTATTTTTTTTTGTCTATAGACCGCCATACATTGTACATTATACTTAGACTTGAATATCTCCAATGACCCGAAGCCAAACTGTAATTCTCCATTAAAACCGTACTAGTCTGTTGGACTAGTACATTTCTTCGGACATTCTACTTAGGTGGACAGCATGTATCACTAAAATTCGTTATTACAAAATGTGCTTGAAGACAAGAGACAAAGCAGCAGTCGGGTTTTGCTCGACTTCAAGACACCTTACACCTTGTCTTAAGCTCTTTATTTGAATCACAGTTTTGTATGAGGCTATATTACGATTGGAGATATGTAGCATATATTATTAATATTGAACTTTTATACAAAAACTCAAAAATATGGTAATTTTGTATGGGAGCAATACCATACAGTGGTCCCATATGGACCTATGATAGATATTGTTACGCCGTTTTATACCCGCCTAGAAGTGTCATCGTAACCTGGCAGCTCTGTTCGTCAATGATACCAACCGAATATGTTTTTAGTTTACTTGGCACGACTAGCAGAAATAAGAAGAAGAGATTGTATAAACCAGACGGGGTGGAACTTAATTTTTGCAATGATGGATACATGTATCTACCCAGTTGAACTGCGTATAATTCGCATTTAATTTTATGTTTTAGTTCTGTGAGTATAAGCAATTATTTGTTTTTAAAAACTTAGAATAATTAAAATCATTGAAAAATCATGGAAACATTTTGCAAATGAACACTTAATAAATTTCGTACAAAACTTCCACAGGCGATCCAAAAGCGAAGGTTTGCGCCATATCACAAGCGAACGTTTTCTGCAATAAACTGAGCAACAAAGTGCATGAAAAACCTTCGAACTCATTCCAAAGCTCTTTTTTTTTCTAAGGTAATGTAGCACTACGCAGTTTTCTGCTACATATCTCACATCTATACCGTCTTATTGTAATGTCATACAGCAGACGCTTAAAAATATCCGGGTTCAAAGATCTAATGTCTGCCCATTTACTACCCCCAATTCAAATGCAACTCCTTTCAATTTCGACAGCAAGTTTTCAAATACAAAAGGTACTTAAAAATGTATTCAAGCAAAAAACAAGAAAACCCCAAAACACTTGAAAAAAACAGACGTTGTTCTCCCTTCACTCATGAGTGGGGGCGTGTGCCACGCTATCTGAATACAATTGGGAATATTCGAATTTGAATTGGTTTTCTATGACACAAAAGGGGGACAGCGGACGTCGAGTCGACATAAATTTTCCATTCAAAGTGAGTACAATTTGCTGCATTAGAGGATTGGGGTGTGTTGGATTGGATTGGAGTAATGGCCCAAGGAGCAAAGTAATTGCAAGATTTGCTATTGGTTGCCTTATCGCTAAGAAAACAGCTGGTTATTAATCTTTAATTGGTATTAAATGAGCGCTTTATGCATAATTAAAGTGCAGTCAGGCAGGCAAAAGTAGACAAAAGGAAAATCTGTCTAGTAAATATATGCAGCAATTTTTTTTTTTTTACGAAAAGCTGAATCAATAAGTATCTTGAAATATTTCTCGTTTATATTCATCAAATATCAATTTCAATTATATTATAATCAACGCCAAGTTTACTAAGTCTAACAGCTGCCGTTTGTCGAACAGCTGTCAATCATAAATTGGAATGATGTGCGGTGTGACTTTCACTGCCAGCCATCCATCCATCCATCCATCCATCCGGCATAGCAGTCAAGGTTCACGCCAATTAGGGTTAATCAATTTATTTATAATACTTAACCTAATTTGCAACTATATAGCGCTTGCAGTGAACCATGAACTATGCCCTTTACTGTGCGCCCTACGTGGGTCACCTACACCTAAGCCAATATACATAAAGTTGCTCCAATTTCAACAGCAATATTCCGGCATCAACACTTTCACCGTTCGCAGTTCATTCGCTTCTTTGCGAACTTTTGCAATAAGCACTTAAAACCCATTCAACTGTGAATTATTGTATATTGATGCCTTGCAGCAGCAAGCAAAACTCGTTCAATTCGTGCAGGATGCGCGCAAGGATATCTGAGTGGTAGAGTGGCACACGTGTACGTATGTATTTGATGATGTTTTTTTGTTCGATTTGCGTCCTGTCACCTCTTGAAAGGGGTTATATAAATGAAAAATATTCAAGGGCGTATTTTGCTGTTGAATTTCATTTCATTTATTTAATATGCGCATATTTTTAATGCATTACAGCTGACCGCAGCAGTTAAGTGCACAACATTGTCAGGAATTAACCCTCTATTGACTGAATATTTATCTAATCCGAATTATATTGTATCTGATGGTAATACTAGATCAATTCTTGAAAAGTTGTCATATGCTATTTAATAATATTTTGAAGATTTACTGTCTGTACTCAGCAGAAGTAAAACGTTACTTTGCTTTTATAAAACTCTTGATGAGGTAAAAAACAAGTAGGAGGTAACGAGTTTTAAAGTACTAAAATTTGAATACGATATCATTGAAATAGCCTCCGCTGCTTTGTTTACTGACTCGAAGCGAGAAGTCCAATTTTGTATGACTATGTAGCATATGTTGTGCCTTATATCACCAACGGTTTAAAAGATACCTTTCTCCAGTTGGTCAATTGTGGTTGGTTTTTTTGCCGTAAACCGTAGACTTAACATAGCCCCAGAAAAATGTCTGAGGGTATTAAATCGTTAACAGAAAGCCTTAAACAAGGCGTACTGTGGTAATTTAGCTTATTCACAAAGCTGTTTAACCAAAAATGAAAAAAACTTGCATATATGCAAACCAATTTAAAAAATAAACACATTTTATTTTAATGTCATACATTTCAATTCATGGCAAATCATATGTGAGATTATATAACCAATTTCTATACATGTACGTTTCTGTCCATGCATATTACTGCATATCTTCTATATATTTATACCCTGTACGCATAGGGTAAAAGGGACATGAAGTTTTTGCATATGTATGTAACAAGCAGGACGAGTATCGAAGCTGAGTCGATATAGCCGTGTCTGTCTGACAACCGGCTTGAACAATGAGATCTTAGAGATAGTCTATTAATATTAATATTTCGAGTCTGTTATTCCCTCTTCATATAGGGTATATTAAATGAACGTTCCAACCCCACTATAAGTTGTAGCTCCATACCCACACTCTTTTAGTTTTTTTTTTTACATTTTTCTGTTTTTCGATGTTGTTTAACCTATAAATTTAATGTATTTTACATCAATCATAATAAAATATTCCAATATTCCACTCAAATAAAGAGCCTAAGATAAGGTTCACGGTATGTTGAAGTCGAGCACACTCGACTTCATCCGTCTTTCTAGTTAGAAATGCATATTTACATGTCTATCTATATATGCGATAAAGTCCCAAACATAAGCTATATAGCAGATGCAATAGAATAATGCGTGCTTTCTTTTGTATAAAAGTTAGAATAGATGGGCACACATGATGTGTATAAAAATGTAACAGCGGCAGTAATTTTCGCATATCATTCTATCAAATTTGTTGGTTTTTTTTCAGACCACCGACTGAATATGGGTTAATACAGTATCACACAAATAATAACTTCTCATGTACGTAAAGGCTTAACGCCCATTTCCCATTGTGCGCAAATTAGTTACGCCCATCAATTTATGCGCCAGCCAAATTTAAGGTATAAATCCGCTTATGCGGTTGAAGTTTTATATATGTCTTGAAGCAATTTCTTCCTTTTTTTTTTACAATCGAAAACGAAACGCCTCAACCCTTAACCACTTCAGCAACAACGCAACAGCGATTTGTACTTTGCAACTTGTAGCAAGTTTCTCTACTTTCCATTGTGCGATAGTGTTCAAGCTCATCAATAACAAAAGGCAGCAGCAGTACAGTGAAAACAGCCTTCACTTACAGGACCTTACCTTCGGTATGCCTCCTCGAATACATATACTTCAGCCAAAACAATCCAAGCTGCTGCACTTGACAAACAACAAGTAAAATTGCACTGACAATTGTATCGTCCTAGATGGTCCTGTTCTGTCGAGTTGGAAAACTAGCAAAGCACATAAATGAAAAGAAGGATGCGCCAGCATTGTATATGCAAAAGGGTGAGGGACTTTCTCGGCCAACGTACTAAACCAACAGACCGAAACATTGTCATTTAGTTGTATCGATTGCTTGATTTTGCTTTAGAATTGGGATTTGTCAGTTTGATTTTTCGATTTTCGAAATGAAGTGCACACATACAATTGGAACAGAGTTCATTTGTGTTTTTCTACAATATGTGTGATTGGGTTTTATTTTAGTCCTTGCTGCTATTTTCGATTGCAGTTTATTTTGGCTGTCTTGTAATGTTTGCTTATTGTTAGTGAGATGATTGATACATAAATTTTTCGTTGTGTTTTGTTGTACTTGTATATTATTTGGGCTAGTACAATTCTGTGTTGCTATTTAGCAAATATTGCAGATAAAGTGATACAATTTTATGATAGAAATGTGTTTATTGTGGTGCAAATTTTTATATAGAGAAAAGTAGGGGAGAGAGAGAGAGAGAGAGAGAAAAGAGAGAGAAGGAGAGAGTGGAATGTGTTCTGAGATCTCGATAAAATAATAAATGAAGCACAATAAATGCTGTTGAATGATTGTACAACTACATTGCATCGTTTTACATTTCTGCAAATCAAAAACTTGGGCATCTCTTATTGCCATACCTCATTAACATTTGCATTAAGTTAATAATTCAGCTCACTCAAGTAAGGAAATACTGAATTTGTTATAATATCGAAATAAACAAATATCTTACACTTCAGATACTTTATTTTAAAATAGCTTTAATTAATATCTACTACTGTATACTTCAATTCTAGTTTAATCTAATCATTTCATTTCAATTACTTAGTAGCTTTATAATGAATTCATTTAGGCAAAGTGTTCATATAAAATACATGTACATTGTTCGAGTATCTTTTACATTAATATTGTATCTTTTATCTTTTACGACTTTAAATCTCAGCAATTCATGAGCTTGTTCGCTTGTACACTCGACCGCCATGATTTATCTACTGCTAGGCTACTCATTTCCGCTATTCAAACAAAGAGTTCTATATGTGTACGTACAACAACAAAAGCTTGATTATCTCATAACACGCATGCGATGCTTTGAAGCTTTGTATCTTTTTTCGCAGCTTTAATGTTTGCTAAGCGGAAATGAAAAACTTTTACACGTGCCCAATGCACACTGAATGCTGCGCGAACTGCGAACTCAAATTTCGAGTTTTCTTACACACATTTTTTTTTTTTTTGTTAGCATTTCAGATGCTCGTAGTTACTTTTCGTACTGTTGCGATCGTGCATGAAAAGTTTGGTTTAATTTCGAGTGCACGTAGTTGCTTTGCACACACACACACACACACAGTTCTGTAAACACTTGCGTTTTCAGGATCAAATGCTGTATGTGTATTTGTATCTGTGTATGTATCTGTATATGTTCAGATACGTACGTGCCGCAGTTGTGTAACTCAGCTGCTGTGCCGAGTCTTTGGGTTGCATGCAGGTTAGTTTGGCTAAAATTTGCACGCACGTTTGCTCATTAAATACTCATACGCATCTCAAAATAAACACACACGCAACCACAAACTACAGACTTCTACTATGTATAAATATGCTTATGCATGTATCTACACTCTCATACACAGACAGTCGCATAAATGTTGTGCTAGATAATGAATCTCAAGTTTACTGCTGCTACCCAAACTCGTGTTTCATCAACATCATCTCAGAGTTTGTGAGTTGAGTTTGCAAAATGAATGTTTTATTTGATTTTATTGTCTTCAACTTTATTTATATCCTGTACAAATATATACTCGTACCTACCAACATACAATATTTAAGTAAATACATATATTGTACTGGTTTTCGTTATAGATACAATATAATACATTAAATGGCTGGCATTTGAAGTGGTTTTGTATTAGTTGCTGAGGTCGAGTGAAGTAATGTGTAATTTATACAATCTTAATGTGTGAGATTAGGTGGCAAGTTATGTGATTAGTGAAATTTAATTTAGATGCGTCGAAGAGAAAATTAATTTTATGTTGATTAGTTAGATTAATTTTGTTTTTTTTTTCTTTTATAATTATGACTTCGCAATAAAACAATAAGATACTTTTTCAATTTTTGTTTAACAAATTAATGTAAGACTGAGTTGCCTAGGATGTATGCTCTTCACACGCAATTGTTTTTGTAAGGCATTACGCTGAGCATAGACGTACACACATACATAGCCCTTTGTATTAACAGTATATTTCATAAGCAGTATCACCGTTCTTATGTCTTCCTATACCAAAGTTCAAAACAACAACTATTTCGCATGCTATGAAGTATTATTTTTGTTTTGCCTTTGGACTGCACACACACGCACATACGTAGCTCTTTGCATACACTAGCGAAAATTAAACGAACCATTTCCTTATTCTTAGTTGTTTACAGAATATTTTTTTAACTGTCAATAGAAATGACATTTAGTATAATATTTAATATTGAATACGTGATGAAAAAATGACGTAAACTGCCTTCTATTACAAGACAGTGTCAGGTTTAATATATATTTTTCTTAAGATAAGGCTAATCTATTGGTCGTACGTGTTTTAAGCATCATTGGGCTGAAAGCTCTCGAATGGGAATCCTGTTGATATCATCATTCGCATGATGTAATAAATTCACTTGATGCTTTCTGTTAGTATTTAATATTTCTTCACTTATTGTGCAAATGTGAAGATCTCTGTGCATTCTTCGTTTCGTCTATACGCCACTCAGTATCTAAAATTGAGCGTAGCATTTTCGACTCTTGTCTCTTTTAATTGACTCAAGTTCTGTTTTATATTGAGAAATATTTTACTTATTTTTGTCAATGTGAAGAGTCAAAAACAAAAACTTTTCATTATATCTACTGGCAACATTATAGCCATGATTACACGTGTTTCGAACCCAGCTACGAGTTCTCATCGCTACGTTGGCCGCATATTGTAATTTTTGGTTGATCATATATTTTACGGGGTCTACCACTCTTTCTTTTTGACTGCTACCAGGGCAATTTGATAGTTTCGAATTATATTACATTATATAAGTACCCATTTTGCACCATTAAATTGATATTTGTGCTTGATGTAGTTAACCGTAATATTGTCAAGTTTTTGCGCTGTTTCATGAGTGTGGATAAAATATGAATGAAACAGTGGTTGTCTTTGGTCAGATCCACGCCTTCCTATTTCTGTTCGTCTGTCTGGCTTTCATGTCTGCGCTCAATGGCTGTTAAGCACAAACTAAATAACGCAATTGGTCAACACTTTTACAGTAATCTATCGAGTATTTCAAAAACGTACTATACCCTTTTACCTATTGGTAAAATATATAAAAATGGTAGTCCTCATTGACTAGCAAATTTTCCACATTTTAAATAGTTTTGCATTAAAAAACAAAAACCTAAATGTTTATTTTAAAACTAAATTTAAAGCAAGTACATACTAGAAAGCTATCTACCCAAACTTGATACAAGATGTCTATAACAAATTATATATATAATGTACATCAATTTCAGTAACTGCGCAAATTTTATAAATACAGCCAGCGGCAAGGATTTCAATTTTTCTGCACAGCTCTAACGACTATGTTTAAATATGCTGATATAAGCAAACAAAAATTGAGTTTATATTTTTCCTAAGCATTTCTTTCAGTTTTTTTTCTTGATTTCTGTGGCAACAAATGCTCGCAGCTATTTAGAAGATTCAAACACGCTTTGATGTTTACAGCATAAAATCCGCGCCCAGAGACAATACCAATGAAGCCTGGAAGCAACTTGATTTTGCCAAAAACAAAAACGAAATTCAAACTTAAACGAATAGCGCTAATTCCAACGAGTGATTATTAGCAAATCTATTAGCAACTAATTCCCCATTGCTTTGCTTGCTTGTTTGCAGTTTAAGCGCAAATTCTGTCAGGACGCCAAGTGACGCCATTTGCTAATCCGCAACGCTGCCATGAAACATTCTTCACTTGAGGGGCCAAAAGTGGAAGTCAACTTAAAATTAGCGCCTTTGCCCTCAATTAAAGTCTTAACGCGCCGCCATGGAAAAACAGCAAATAAAAGAACCGCCTTAGCCAAAATACTAAGCGCTAAACAAAGCAGCGTTTCCGTCGAAATTGTATAGTTTTCTAGCTGTAGGGGAAAATTCACGCGCGTTTCAAAATTTTAAACAATAAGCGCGAACGCGACTTCGATATCGTCAAGTAGCCGCAATTCCCGCACCTACGCTATACAACGCTGATTTCAGATGCCACATTGCATAAATGAAGCAAGTGATGGAGAGGAGTGGTGAAGTAGGCCAAGCCAAGCATCGAAGCCACTTTAAGCCCACAAAATCCATAAAGCAAACACAATGCTTTTCAAATAGAGCAAATTCTACAGCGTCAACTTCGACTTTGGTCGCGTTGTTGTCGTTGCTGCTGCTGCTGCTTCTGCTGCCAAGGATACCACCACAGAGTCAACAGCAATGGGTAGCAAGGAGTACGGTATGGGAGGGGCACCAAAAATCGACAGGCAGTCATTGTTGTTGTAGTTGTTGGTATTGTAAACCTTAGCCCACTTCAATCTTACGCCGTCAACTCACTCACTCCTTATTACTCGACTGTATGCCATTCCATCCGTAGACTTTTACTGGTTGCTTGGTTGCCGATAATACTGAACACGGCTACGAGGTTTTATTGAAGAGTTTTAAATCAAAGCTAATATTAACATCTGAGAGTTGATATTTAGTTTACCCAGTTGAAAAAAAATATATAGACAAATAAGTCAGTGATAAAAAGTTTATCCAAAGTGCTCAGTAATTTGAAGTCTAGGATGAGGTACAGCCGAGCCAGCTGAGTGAACGACTTCACTAAAGAAAGCAGAAACATTTTTTCAAATAAATAAAAATTCATTGGTTAAAATTCAATATTTCTTATCATTACTAATTTATAATTCAACATATAGCTGTAACACCCTTCATACTACACAAAGTTTACAAATAGAATGTGAACAATAGTAGAATGTGAACAACAATACTCACTATGTACTCCTTTTGTTCTACCGTATTTCGAAATACCTATGAATACTTTTAATATAAGATGGTAATGTATTTTCACTCTAAATACTTGTACTCAAAACTTCTGCAACTACCCGCCTATAGCAAATACTCACTTCTAGGCGGCGTCTGTCAAATGAAAATTTGCTGTCGCGTGTGCTGCTCTCGATACGTACACCAAACCCCTACCATATTCTTGAAGTTTCCACTGCGATACGAATTTTCTCTCATTTTCTTTCGAACGAAATATTGAAAATTTCGCACTAATCGCAATCGATATGCTTTGAAAAATGTCTGTCGGCTGTGTCTCAACAAGCGCTGCTCACACTCTGCTTATTACCAAACTGTCAGACTGTCCGACTGCCTACTTGACTGACTGATGAACGCAAGGACAACAGAGATGGGCAGAAGTACTCCATAGATTGAATGAATGAATGAATGCTAGTCTGGCTATATTTCTTACAATAATACATAGAAATCTGGCTGCAAAGATTTGCAATGAGTACAAATAGAGGAGAGCAGCTAAATTATCAATGACAAAATTTTCTGCCGAGATTTGTTTGATTTCAATTGCGCAAACAAATAAATTGAAGAATTCTTAAATTGAATAAATATTTGAAATTTTTGTCGCATACTACTTGGGCTTCTTCTACTATGAAAACAACAATGAGTACAAAAATAATAAATTACAATAATGAATGACTTTTTGAATTCGTGGAAGATTATAGAAGATTATTTGATAAATTAAGTTACTTAGGTTGTTTGTTGTTTTGTGAAAGTAATGAATGAGATACTTTTGTATATATTGAAGTTTAAATTTAAGTTTGCATTAAAGTTGTTTGAGTCAATTTAAGCTAGTAAAGCTACCAAGCCAATAAATTGTAATTTAAAGCCATTGAAAATATGTTGAAGTTCTTAAATTACAACTACTTGAACTTCTTTTATAGCTAGCACAGGCAATTATTATCAAACCAATAACTTCATTCTTGCTTACCTAACAATACCATTGAGACGGAACTGTCATCAGTATCTCATGCCAACTGTTATAAACTTGATGCCTCGAGACAATCACAACCAATAGATACAACATAATTGAACTTCAGCACTATTATATTGTATAAGAAATCATTGACTTTCAATGGAGAACAAAGACAAGCACAATGACCATAAAAAACAATGTAACGCTCGAAACTACTTGAAAAAGTTCAAGTTACCAGCACGGGTCGGTGTGGAGTCAGCAGCAGCGTCTTAAGATACAGGTATGTCTACTCTACTAACGTTCAATCGAAGCCAAGTGAAAACTTTTCACTGGCAGAAATCAATAGCTAAATCGTGTAGTTCCAGAGACAAATACCAAATGCCAGCTGAGTTAAACAAAAGAGATAAAATCAAGTTCATTTACTAAAAAGCTCAACAACAAACCACACCAAACCAAACCCAATGAAGAAACTACTCCTACTATGCGTTTAGTTTAGTTTCAGTATTTTCGGTACAGGTAAAGTAAATAGCTAAAGTTGTCTTGTGCGGTTTGACTTTGGCTACTACTATTTAGTTGAAATGGGACCGGACCGGACCGGTGGAGGCGTAGCAGCAGCAGCAGCAGCAGCAGCAGTTGGCATTAAAGTTAATAGAAAAAGTTACTTGGCCAAGATTCAATCATGCGATATAACTGAGCAGCAAAACTAAGTAGTAGGCGAGCACAGGTAAATAAAACAAAAGACAAAGACTCGCAAAACTTCTGAGAAAATTCAGCAACCCCTCCATAGACAGTTACATACTTATGCAGGTAGAAATTGTAGTCCTGTATGAAACAACAACAGAATAAAGATAAGAAGTCAAAAGTTTTGGCAGGTTGAAAAATTACTTCAAGGTGGACAGTTGGTCAGTTTGTTTTTTCGCTTGGCAGCCCATCGACTGGTCATTGTTTGAATAGGTGGATGGAGGCTTAGTCGTAGGTCTCTGAAAAACTTACTGTAAGTGCTTGTCAATATTTGCCTTGTGGCAGAGTGAGAGGAATAGTGTAAAAGAAATAGAATTTTTAAGAAAACATATGTGTGTGGACAGTTTTGTTAGACATTTTTACTGCTTTTTAGTTGATGTAGTTTGTTAAAGATAAATTATGCGACCGAATTGCTTTAAGGTGCGAGAAGCAGTAGAAATTGGTAATGAATTAAAATATACAACTATGATTAAAGAAAAATACAAGTATAAACTAAATCAGAGGTGCTCAGGTTATAAGCTCTTCACACATATTTGTTTTTTTAATGCAAGTCTCCACACGCTGCGCACTATGAGTGAATGGTGTAAAAATATGTGGTGTAGGTCCGAAACTCTTTTATTCTTGGAGAAAAAATAATATTTTTCACTATACAAAAATGTTGTTTAGGGGAAATGATCCTCAGTACTCTCCTCCTGGATCAGCCAATGCACACCTGCAATCAAGACGAATCAAGCGGTAGCTGTTTATATAGGCTACATTACTATTAAATATAAATTAATTTAAAAATCAAACTTTACTGGCAAATCTTAAAAATACCTTGCATGTCAAAATTCACATAAACGGCTTAGGCTACATACATACACTCAGAAAACTTAATCCTTCTTAGAGCAGCCGAACTACACAATAAAACAAGAGACAAATTTAAAGTTCGGTGGAACCATGCGAAGACACTATGTCAAATGTCTGAAATGAAAAAGATTTGCATGAAAAATCTCAAAAGTAGATGGTTGGTTTGTATGGGGACATCCTCTATAAAAGAGAAATCGCATCTATTTCTCTAAATGTGAAGCGTTCGTTCATAGGAAGCCACTATATTCAATTTTAAATTGATTAACTGTAATAAGAGAGTTTTTCTTACAAAATCCCAAAAGTGAGCAATAAGTTTGTATGGGGCTACCCCTAAAAGTGGGCAGGATAAGCCCTTTGACATTTATGTGAATCGACCGTTTATAAGAAGCCGCCATATCAAATTTAGAATCGATATTGATAGCAACAAAAACATTTTCCATACAAAAAAGCCAAAATGGTCGGGTGGTTTGAATGGGACTATCCCAAAAAGTGGAGGAATCACACCTTTTGATATGTATGTAAAGAGTCCTTTTATAGGAACCTACCATGTCATTTTTTAAGTTGATAATACCTGCTAGAAAATACATTTTCATTTAAAAAGTCAAAGGTGGGGAAGGAGTGGTTTTAAGGGGGCTATCCCAAAAAAGGGCGTGGCATGTCAATGTTGATACTCTATTAAATACCATTTCACAATATGTGTAAATAGTATAAAAAATGTTATTACGGACTTAGGACCGAAATGAGCTTAACCCGGGTTTCAGCCACGTACCCACACAGACTGAGCGACAGACTGAGAGACAGACGGAAATAGCTGGATCGGCTCTACGTGTATATATAAATTTTAGAGTACTCTGATAATTCATTTAATGCGTTAAAAAAGTAGAATTAAAATTATATCGCTTCTTTTAGTGTAAAAAAAAGTTTACCACGCAAATTATTCTTCTCATCTAAGAACAAAGAGAAATCGCTGGTTTTCATATTAAAATTTTGAGGAGTTTGATCCAACAATTCCACATTTTTAATGCTCTAAAAGACACTTGTTTGAGCAGATGTGCACTAACATGTTGTGTGGATGGCCAAACGAAGTTTACTCTTGGACAAACGACGTCTAATGTTGGACAAATTAACTGCAACCTTGAAAATTTATTTACCACATTTCGTGGCAATTTAAAAATTTATATATCAAATTTTTTATGATGAGGTCGAAGTATCAACTACCCTATAATTGTTATATTTACTACCGTCAATATCTTACAGTCAACTTAACATAGACTTAACATTTATAAAAATGGGTGTTGCCTCTAGGAGTTCGCTCCCATTTTAAGGTTTTTATATGGAAAAGAACTTTATTACAATGATGCTTCCTTACTTTCTTACGGATTGTTGTATTACACATAAATATAATAATAGGCGTAATACGTATAATGTTTTGAACTATTTCTTGGTGATTTCGTAGTTAAACCTTTCTTTACACTTAATTTTTTACCAAAAGTTTTCGATTCCGTATTTGTTCAATGATACTAAATCTGTTAAGAATGAACGATGTGACTTTCTAAGCGTTTATGTATCTACTAATTGAAATATATAAAAATGCTTCCAATATATTAACTCACATAACTCGTTTTTATAGCCTAAACACTCAACAGCAACAGGGCATAAATCTAATTGCCAGCAGAATTATGATTATGTTGTGAACAGGAACAACTGCCTGGAATAGCTCATTTCAAAAGGAGTCGGAAGCAGTCAACAGTCTTAAGGATGGATAACGAAAAAAAAAGGAAGCAGAAAAAAAAGATGCCAATAAAGCACAAAAATTATGTGAAATGTAAGTGTAGTATAAACAGGACTAAGCACATTTTTATGTAGCAAACAGCAGCAGAAGTAGCAGCAGAAGCAGCAACAGGACGAAGCTGGAGTAGTTGAGAAACAAGCTCAAGCATGATTCAAAAAGCGTCAGCAGTAAATATTTACGTGAAACACGTGTAAGACTGCAGCATGAGAACAAACAAACAAACAAATATTTTTATGTTGGATGAATATTTTTTCATACTTTTTTTACGGATTTTTTCTCCTCAAACCTATACCTGACGCCAAATTACACAGAAAAACAACAACAAAAAGTTTATGTAGCGTACAGCAAACGAAAATAAATTAAAATTAATTTCTTTTACGCAACGTAAAACTTTAAGTTGATGACTGTACTTGGAAACAGATCTACTTGTATCCAACTTCAAAGAGCTTCACTGCTTATAACTAACGCAAAGATACATACAGCCCAAGTGGCACACGTTTCATGGCCAAATTAAAATACCATTTCATCTGATTAACAAAATACCGAACATACCAGGAGACAGGCAGACAGGGCGCTATTCATCCTGGCCAGGACAGGCCAGCCAGGATGAGCTGTGCACATATGCGTGAAAATACATGCAATTTAAGGATATTAGAGGCAAAAAAATCAACCAGCAAAAAATGAGTAAAGAAAAGGACAACTAAACACAAACAAACCGAAAACAACAAAGGACGTACGCAAAATCAAATCAATTTTAATTTATAAAGTAAGCAGACAACAAAATACAAGACAAAATCCTTCAAGCCAACAAATAGCAAAGAATAGATGGAAGGACATTCGCAGACGCTCACTCGTTTGCTTAGCATATGCGCATAAATCTTTACAATGCCAAAGTCTAAGAGACTAACTAAAAAAAATAAAAAAAAGGGGCGAAAGAAATCTTCAAGCTGGCTGGCAGGACATACTGTAAGCAGGATGTGCAGAGGCAAATGGCAATATAATAAAATGGCTAAACACTTCAATGACAATTCGAGCATGTAAAATGAAAATAGTGAATACATGTTGAATGCGCCGCTTAACATTGCTATGAGCCAACAGCATTGGCAGGACTCGAAACCAGACCATACAGACCAAACAGCAAGGAATTGTGCACAGCAATTACACTGAAAGCAGGCAATCCTATACGTATGTAAAGTGAAGTTTAAGAAGTGCATGTGTTGTAAAAAGGATTTCACTTTAGCTTAGCACTGGAGTCACAAGCAGACATATCCTTTTTCGAATTTTAAGATGGCATTTAAATGCGCTTAAAGTTGTTCGATAATTGAATTGAAGATTAAAAATATTCGCAATATTAGCTATGGCAGTGAAAAGCAACGGAAAAGTTTTCAATATATGCAATATACTTACTTATATGTACAAAGTTGAGTCGCTTCAGCCATATCAAAACTGGAATACTTAGTTTGTGCTAAGATTTAAAAAGATTAAGTATTACATGAAGTTCGAGTGGAAACTCCATTGACACAAATCTGTCAGTGAAGTATTGTGCCGAGAATATCGGATAATGGTAGCTTCTATATCTACGGTTCCTTCACACTAAGTTGCAGGAGCTCCGAGCTACTGTTGCCTTCAAGAATCAACTTCAGCTTAATGTTTCATTGTGTCGAAATTGAGACTCATAACACAAAAAATGGAAACGCAATTGATACAATATATCAAAATAACATGCTATCGTATAAAGCAGTACTGTTTCACTAAAGGCCTTTTCCATAGTATTGCCTGAAAAACTTTATGGCAAAATGATAAAATTGCTCGGCAAGATGAGACAAGATGTAATTGAACGTGCTATACTTTAGGACTTGCCTTATTTTGATTTATATTGTTGGCAGGTCTGGTAGTTGTCAAGTTTATATTGATTTTTAGTGCATTATCAACGGGATCAGCAGATATATATATACGGGATTTATACTATATATTTATGGGAAAATCTATTCCCCTTGATTGTTCATAATTTGCCAAAACAAAAAAAGTCTCTTCGGTCTTATACAGGGTGTCTCAGAAGAAAGTTCACATTTGATTTGCTGATTGCGTGAACGGAACTATTCCGAAGGGCCTAGCTTTTGGGAATTTAGTCTCTATGGAGCGTTTCTAGGAAGCGGACCGTGCGTTGTACGTACGTGACTTTTACAAAAACGGTAATTCAGCGACTGTAGCGCGTAGAAAATTTTGCAGTCTTCGAGAACGTTCCAAAACGTAGACTGTTCAGTCTGTTCGTGATAACCCGGACCTTTCGATTCGGAAGCGTGCTGTTGCTTTAAACGTGCATAGATCATCATTGTTCCGCATTTTACACAAAGATTTAAAGCTGCACCCCTACAAAATTCGGTTGGTGTAAGAATTAAAGCCTGAGGATGAAATTTTTCCTGGCAAATTGATCTCCAGGAGGGGTGACATAAATTGGATTCCACGGAGACCCGAGTCCCCTTTTTCCTGTAGGCTTACGTCAAATCTAAAGTTTACGGCAACAAACCGACTTCCCTTGCACAATTAAAAGAAAATATCCGTCACGAAATGGCAGCCATCAGCTGTTGAGTGTTGTATTCCATCTGTTGTTATGCACCACGTCGCTGAACTCCATGCCAAATGCGGTTCCAAATTCGATGCTTTGCAAATACTCGTTTCCTTTTATTTGTCTCCTTTCATGAACACGGTTTTCCAAAATGATAACCATTATAATTTATGCCGCGTTTTTCATGACGAATTAGTTTCTTTTGTTTCTTCAAAGCCACACAAAAATAATTCAATTTAAAGTAATGCATCTAATTTCACTTTTACTCTTCTTCAATCACAGTGATTCCTTGTGAATGGTTTGTTCGCAAAACTGTGTTTGGTCCTGACAGATTGGCTTGTTCGCAAAACTCTGTTTGCTCTTTAAAGTTTTGCAACAACTCAATATGAGTCAAAGCGACTTTGAAAGTAGCTCGATTACTTATCCCTCACTATGTTTTACCTATTGGTACTTTTGTTTGATTTTATTGATAAGATTGATGAATGGCTACATACAAAAAAAATTTTACTTTCCACATTCCAGTAATCACAGCCTTTTTTGTGATATAGTTGGTTTGAAAACCAAGGTTATTTGAAATCAAGGCCATTAATAAAATCACTACGATTTTGGCAATTTTGGTTTCTCCAAGTCTAATCAACGTGTATATACAAATAGGCAAGTGTAAATCATTTACACCCTTTTTAAACCTCTTAAATACAAAATATTCGCTTGACTTTTTAGGTACAATGAAGAATAGAAGAGCAGCACGAACGAATTTAATTTTTTTCTAAAGTATTGCTTCTAAGCTTTGTAAAAAAGAAGGTAACGCAATTGGCCAACCACAAAAACTCTCTCTCTTTCTCTCTCTCTCTATCTGATATATTTTTTGCTTCTTTCTGTTGGAAGAATAAAGAAAAAATACTTAATATCTCTGTCGCGCTCTACCGGGTCCTTGACGAGGATCGAAATATATTGGATTAAAAAAACCGGAAAAAAAATTGTTTTTTATTCAATTGAACCTCGAGCCTACAACCATATTTACAGCAAAAATATCGCAAGAACTATTCATATTTTTTTTTTGACGTGATAACGTCTATTAAATCGATTTACGCGAAAAGGCCATTCCCATTTCTGACGTTCCGCCTGAATAAGCGATAGACAGGCACGACCGCCCTAATCGTACTGCTTGCATTGGCTTGTGAATGCTATAGTTATGTGTGTGTGTGTGTGTGTGTTTGCGTATTAGTGTTATCTAGCGCGCGGTAGGGTGCGGTATGCACATGGTTGAATATATGAAAATACCATTGTAAGCGTATAATAAGTTTGTTTCAATAAAATCTTTTTTCTGAGTTCGTACCGAGGTTTGAACGAGGTTTCAGCAAGCAACGCCAAAAACACATTACAGATTTAAAGAACTAAGAACCAATATAAGCAACACAAAGCAGAAATAAAAAAATACTTGCTGCGCACACAAACACGTATCCGAGCAGAACATTAAGAGCGTGAGAGCGAGAGAGTGTTTGAGTTGGAGCTCACTAATGTAAATGCAAGCTTGAAGGGGCGAGATACAGCGATTAAATATGCACGAGTTATATTTATTTGTAGTTGTATTTAATTGAAATATTTAAAAATTAATTTTTTTGTGTTTCATCTCTTTCTCTCACAGCTTACATTTATAGTAGTAGGGACAGGGGGAAGGAGTGGCAGGTAAAGGAGAGACAAGGGGAAGGGCAGAACGACGTCTGCCAGGGTACAGCTAGTCAGATATCAACAGGCACGAAGTCAAAACGAACAAGCGAAATAATAGAATCAATACGAAGCATGAAGGCAGCAGCTTATTTGAACCAAGTCCATTGTAATCAGTTTTCATCAATGTTTTCTTATGACGTTATCACGACTTTACAGACAATAATTTTTTTTTTTTTTTGTGAACAAGAGATTTAAAATTAGTCCCTTAACAACTTAAGAAGTTTATTTATGTAAATAAAGTAATCCAATCACAGTTTCGTGTCACTGTTTCGAATAGCCAATCGTTAAACTGCGCTTCAATCACAGTTTCGAATCACTTTGATTCAAAAAGAGCAATCACTGCTTTCACCGTGATTGAAAAATCACAGTTTAGCCCATCACTAGCGGTTATGCTGCATGAAACACGTCTTCAGAAGATGCTTATTTGTATGTACAAATAAAAAAATAAAAAATATAAAAAAGGAAAATAACAATAATACATTCAGATGTGTCACAGAAATCTCAAGAGATTTTGCCTTCAGTTAGTTTGGAAATCACTCGAAATACCCGTAGCTGACACAGAAGTACAGAGAAGTACATTTTTCAAACTTCCAATTTCGAATAAACATCGACTCTGCAAAAATATGCAAAATGCATATGAAGTATTTTCGGTAGCAAACATTTTTGTTATCTGAGTACTCGATGAAACGAGTACTCAGACGTATAATTTTCGTGGCTATACAACAATCAGAGATCAAATACAATTGTTTTGTTTGACTCGAATACTAGTGTTAGTTGGTACTATTATCTTTACAAAAGCAATCATGCAAGTCAGTATAAAGAAAACAAATTTTTAAAACAAAAACTTTCAAAATCAACTGTTTCCGATTTCACCAATTAAGTTGACTTTTGAAGTTAGAAATTATCTTTTTAGAATATAGTCTGTGCACTTTTGAAAATATGCTATACACTAGTCTGATATCAACCGATTTATGGAGCAAATAAGTGTTATATGAGCACCTATCTTCTTTAATATATACAAAAAATCAATACATACTAAACAAATCTATTTTTAATATTTATTTTATACCTTTAATGTAAACAGTTTATAAAGTTTTGATTTATTAAACAAAATATATAAAAAAAATCACATTATTGTTTTTATTTCAATTTTAATTTTAATTTATCTGCATCATTTTAACTTTATCGAAGCCACTTTATAAAAACCATCAAGAGATAAAAAAAATTTAAATAATGCATATTTAAAATCTCACCAAATCCCCAACGCTGCTTAATATAAAACATTTGACACACATATGTAAAAGCATAGGCCGACATCTCGCACAGCATTAAAATGGAGCACTTTCATCAAATTTAATGCGATACATTTTCGTGCTAATGAAACTGGAGCAAAAACTCATAGGCTATATACACATACTACCCGTACAATATAATATACACCCAAGCGACAATTTTAAAATGCATGAAAAGAACGGCGAGTTGGGTAGGTTGAGCATATCAACGCAAATCTCGCAGGGATTTGCGCACAGAATTAATATGAAATCGAAAAATCATTTAGGCACGCTTATCGCGGCCCCACTCTGCTATTTCACACTGTATGCCTCTAAAAGCCTATTTCCACTGCGGCAGCAAAACGCAAGACACTGATGCAGCTCATCTGCTGCGTGTTGAAAAATTACAGTAACTTATACAAACAGGTCTCAGCTAAGTTTGAGTTTACTGTAAGATAGGCAGAGTACGGAGAGTGCCATGTGTTTACGAAACCCGTAACCGAACGACACCCTATTAGACTACTAAATCTAGCGCAGATTATACTCCAAGCTGAGTACGTTGTATTAGTTACAGCGCTCAGACTGAGCAAAGCTAGATGGATCATCCTAATGTATATATACCTTAAAAAACACACATAGTATTACTATATCCCAATTTTTCATGTTCAATAAGTCATTCAAAGTCTCATTTACATCATCAATAGGCTCCTATTGTGTTACTTCAGCAACAATACCGACGGCTCCAAAATGGATTAAAGAAGTCCTTCCGCCTTCGTTTTGCCTTCCAAGCAAAGGTACTGGCTTTTAGAGAGGTGGTTTTCCAACACCAGAAAGCAAGATATTATATGTTTCCATAGTTAAGCTAGTATCCCTGCATTGCTATCGTTCGTCATACTTTCCAAACTATTGAAGAATTGCATAGTTTTACTCACGTGAACATGTGAGAGGCTGTCCATCTAACTAGTATGAGGCTCAAATTACTGTGAAATCACAGATAAGCTGACCATGGAGAAATTCGAAGTGCAATCGACGGAAACAGATTTTCCTATCCCAAATAAAACTTTATATACAAAACCACTACTTGCAACAAGTTTCGAAAAGTGGATCAGAATACAATCTTGCAGAAGAACAAGTCTTACCGAGCCTAAGTACGATAAGTGCAGAAAATTTGGTAACAAATAGTAGCTGTTATGATGGGCCATACAGTAATCACAACGAGAAACTGGGCAAACTACAAGTGAACGGCAGACCTTTAATAGTAGGGTAATATGAAATAGAGCCAATAAAATAGTCAATTTTATAAACCGCACAGATGGGATCTAGTTGAAACATCCTAGAACACCGGAGAATGTGGTATCAAATTGGTAATTCAATACTAATTGAGTTGCGGATACAAAGGTTGCCTTGTAAATTTTCCAGAAATGCCGGAAATGATGATCTTTTTAATATGCTTTTAGCTTTATGTGATCCATTTATTTCTAGTATAGTATATCAGTAGAAATCGGAATCAGTAGAAATCGAAATCCACGAAATATGGATATTATGACTGTTTTTGAGATCAGATACAGACTGCAATAATTTGTTCTACTCACTCCAACATATAGTACTAGTCTTCTTCTTCAAAATGGTACCATAAAATGTTTCTTTCAAAATGATATGTACTATGTAGATTATTACAAACAGTTTTGTTCAGCCTGTATCTAAACTTAAAAATATCAAAAATATTACTTTTTCATGTACATAACCTCAAACGTTTCAAAAGCCTGACGTGCTGGAACAATTTTAAGCTCGTATTCGGACTATGCGCAAAAATATACTTCGAAATTGATGCTAATAACATACCCTTGCAGGTCTAAGAATGGTGCATGACATGTCAAATTATTTACAAAATTTTACTTTGGGTTTCTATATTCTTCGGTCTTTTCCTCAAAGACGATTTCGAATCGGTTATCCAAAACATTGATGTGCCAGGAAAAATTGATACTATACGGGGTCCAACAAAAGTTGTTCGCGAACGAAGTACTTCGAAACAAATGGTCACCTGATTTTTTCGGCAAAATTAGACCTGTCGCAACTGTTCCATTAAAACAACATTGTGCGCTCCATTCTGAATGGTACATAACTATTTGTTTGCCAGCATTTTTTCGGAAAATTGATGAAAACCAACCGAAGATGGATCATCTTCTACAACGACAATGCGAACTCTCACAAATCTGTTCACACAAGAGCGTTTTAGAGCAAAAAAAAAAAAAAGAAAACAACGAATTTATGGGTCCTCCGTCTTATTTCGCTTACTTGGCACCAAATGATCAAAAAAGAAAAAAAAATGTTCAACGCCTGGATAAGCCGTTGCACCTTGAAACAGCTAGTTTTGGTGATACCCACTTCTGAGTGGCAAAAGTATTCGAAAATTGGTGCCAAACTCATGGTAAAATGTAATGAACTTCATGGAGAATATTTTGAAAAACACAAAATAAAAGACAAAAGCTATCTGTTGCGGCTATTTCTTGTGCGCGTTATGTCGGAAGAGTATTGGATTATTAAGTACAATCTTGCGCAATACCTTTCTCCAACTGTTTTTAGTCTATATCTGTCCCACCCAGCCAGCTGACACCTAGATAGAGTTCACACATAGACCAAAATTAACATGCTTCTTAGTAAAGCCGATGATGGAGGTCGTCCATGGAGCTATTGAAGTCCTGTAGAGTTTCTGCCTTTTTGACAAACGCCAATAGACTGTTTGGAATCCTTTTAGTCGACTCTTCCAATGACTGTCTCTTCAATGTATTTTAATCTTTATTTCGCGATTGCTGGATAGCAACAGATAAGGTGTTCCAGAGTTTGATTGACTTCCTTGCTATGTAGACTATTGGATTGGCAACCGATGAACAGAGTTGGGACTATATCAATGTACGTGTAACATTGCTATGAAATCCTACAAATCGAGCTCATTGGTTTACGTTATTGCGCAACAGTTTACTGCAAACGGTTTACGGCACGCAGTGAAAATACCTTATAAGTTGAAACAGGCGACTACAGTGCGTATGAACAATGCGCAATTCTCAGCGATTCGATCGAATTCGCTGGCAGTCAAAGTAGCCTATTTAAATTATCAACACGTTCTCGCCAGGCATATGTTTGGTCCATTAAGATAAGCGAAACGACACGCACATTTATATGGAGAGTGGTTCGAAATAATTCTAAAATCTGGAAAAAAAAATAAAACGAAATCCCAGAAGCATTTTTTAGTGGAAACAAAAAAAAATACGCAAACAAACAGTAAATCCGGTAAATGTGAAAATTTGAAAGCACGTTTTAAAATTACCATCAATAATTCAGGCATCAACTTGCACAGCCAATAGGCAGGCAGTCAGTCAGTCAGTCAGCCAGGAAACGGAAATTCAGTGCAAAAAGGGGGTGATTGTATCGCTGGATGTGGGGTTGTGGATTGGGAATGTCAGTGACACTGACTGTGACTTCTGACTGCGCTGCTCTTCACATTGTATCTGAAACTGAATCTGAGGCCGTTTGACTGCTTGGCATTGTCAGTTTGATGGCTTGATAAGCATCTAGCTAAACTCTGTGCTATTCTATGCGACTTTTGAATGC
Organism: Leucophenga montana; assembly: GCA_035044765.1. Lineage (NCBI taxonomy): Eukaryota > Metazoa > Arthropoda > Insecta > Diptera > Drosophilidae > Leucophenga > Leucophenga montana. The sequence goes on from JAWNNQ010000784.1 coordinate 29,010, forward strand.
TGCTGTCTCGGGCTCAACGCTCTTGTGTACGAGGTTGTCTCAGGAGTGCAATGATACGGATACGGATTGTGCAGCTAAGCAAATCTATATGCCGTAGTTATAAATACCAAACCAAACGCAAAGGACACTTGTAGCTTTAACTTTAGTCTTTCTGCTGCTGCTGGTTCTGCTTCTGTTGTAGGAGGTGGCGGTGGTTGAATTATTTTGCATTTTATTGCTTTTCTAGCTGCTCTGTTATTTATTGAAATCGAAAAAAAGTAGTAATAAAAAACCCAGACAAGGATATTTGTTGTATATTGAAATTGCCTGATATATGCGATTTTTATGAACTTGATTTGCGCGCTCGTCAAGCTGGAACGCCGAGGCACACTTAATCGCTGATGACTGTGCAGATTTGTTTTTTTGTTTTTTTTTTTTATAGCTATTTTTTCTAACTACAACTTCAGCGCAATTTCCACGCTAATCCTCCCAAATGGTGCTCGAAGATTTAAACATTCGCACAGGTAAATGGGCTGCATCTGTAGCTACATTCAAAATTGTAGCTTTGTATCTCGTATCTCTCGTATCTTTCTCAATTTACTGCGATAACTAAATACAGCATAGGGAAAGTGGCCAAAAATAGTTGCACCGTGAAGCTACAAAATTCCGGCGCCAATTCAATAAAAATTGTTCAACCTTTTCGCCCATTTTGCTTTGCATAGCACGTTGCCAATTTGTTTGTGTACGCTTGATTTTTTCTGTTTTTTTTTTCTAGTCCTGAAGTTCTGCGTCCTGCATCCTGTGCACTTTATCTTTGCGCCTCAGTGGCGTCGTTGCTCGTAGCGGCGGCAGCGTTAGCATTAATCACTTTTCAGCTTTGCATGACGGCAGCGGTGGGGCGGCATCGGATTTGCTGCATTGCATGAGGTAAAAAGTTTGCAGCACATAAAAAAAAAAAAAAATAAAGGATATAAAATGCGTGGGCCAAAGTCCCGACGAGACCTTTAATCCGTAGTGCAAATGACCGTGGTTGTGTATTTATTTGCTGCACGCCTCGATTTGACTTTGCTAAAGTGTAGTTGGCTCATGATTGAGAGTATTTTTCTTCTTTTTTTATATAGAAACTACTCGTTTAAACTTCATTGCATGAAATATTGAAATGAAAAAATAAATTCCATCCATTATTATGATGAAGGTATATTGGCAAATATTTACAAGGGACCCTTTTTAAGTAAAATAATAAATTGAAGCTCAGGTTCTTTCTGACACTCTCTCTCTCTCTCTCTCAATTGGAAAAAGAATGAAATGCGATAACTTTCATCTGTACTATATGAAACATTTTATAACTAATTGGTTCAAGCTCTAGTATAGTGGTATTACACTCGGTGTGGCCTATTTTAAAGATGAATAAATTTTTATTTACTTATCATGTCGATTCCACTGGCACAACTGATTGATTTTCATTCACTTGGGAGTGGTCTAAAACGGTTATTTTGCAAACGACGCAACGACACATCCCCTAGGTAGCCCACGTTTCGATGGATGGCACGGATCGAGCATGTAGAGTGCCAGCAGTCCGATCAACGCTGATCAATACCTTGTGGCAGCCAAGGAAAAACTCAACTCACAGCAGACAGGCCGAAGCCTTTTCAACAAGACTTTCCTAACTGTTCGGGGAATCATAACCGGCTTCTGAAGATATATATGAGCAATGGAGATATAACTCCCACTCCATGGATATGGCCAGCAAGGAGGTTATTGGTTAAACCAGACCTTGGATAAATTTTTTATATGACGATAAATGTCGCCAAGCTACTGAAGAAAACTTATAAAAGAACTCTGCACTCAGGAGCAACGCGTGTGGTTAGAGAGCAATATCGTGAGAAATGGAGAGACGCCTTTTCAGACGCAAAAAAAAAGGAACATGAAAGTCGTGAGCGTCAGGATGTTGAGATGCTATGTGATAGAAATGAAGTTCGAAAATTTGTAACAATAGGTCAAGCGTATGACCGAAGGTTGTAAGGCTGCAAGGACGAAAAGAGAAATCTAGTTACAGATGTATAGCAATCACTGTGACTATAGAGAAGTTACTTTCCTAGCCTACAGTGCCGCCGATAGAGAAGTATATATCTACCCAATGATGATGACTCTCTTGCAAAGCCACCGGATATAACGATGTAGACTCAGTAATTAAATAGCTGAATAATAACAAAGCAGTCGATAAGAACGAAGAAGTTCAATGCCCTGTCAGAACTAAGTATTCCAGCAAATATCGTTCGACATTGTATAATGTCGTTATCACATACACAAAGCGTCGTCAGAGTTCGAAAGAGTCTCTCCGAGCCATTTGATACCAAAAGAAGTTTCAGGCAAGGTGATGATAATCATGGTCCTGCCTTCTTGTGCAGAAGTGTTGACCCTGATAACATCGGGAACAGCTTCTTTGGGAGCGTTCGAGAGAAAGATTCTTTGTTCGATTTATTAGAGTTGGCAAAGAGTTTCGGATCCGTATGAAGCATTAGCTGTTTGAGTTATATGTTGAGGTAGTTGCAGCGCATAAAATACGACTGCACTGGGCTAGCCATTTAATCTGTATGAACAACAGAGCTCCACTAACGACGGTTTTTTGGGGAAATCAAACTTAGTTGGTGAACAATGTCCAGGGGGTGTCTGAGCATGCGTTAGAAAGACCAAGTCTGGTATTAACAAATATGGTATTAACAATAACTGGCACCAGTGCGTACTAGACTATAGTGGCTGTTTCCTTTTACTAAGTAGTATGACCTATAAAGGATTGTAGCGCAACATATGTTCTTCTTCAATGATGGCACTTATTTTTTTGTTAAACGTGGTTAGCTATCGCAAATTTTTAGTGTCTAACTTAATTTCCTATTCTGGAGAGTATCGGCCATTCATGGTCCTAGATTTAAACCAAGACCACTATCCATATACAACGTTTATTTTTTTTTTATTCTCTTATATTCTTGGCTTAACACCTTGATACACTGGCACATAATATGCTTCACTGAATTCTCAAATTTTGAAGTTTTTGATATCATATTCTCAGAAATGGTTCTTATCGGCAACTACATCTGCAGATTTTCTGTTTATTTTCATATAGCCATATTCGTTTACTTGCATATAAACTCGTATATTTCCATTCAATAAATTCACAATGTATCATTACACACTTAAATAATTTCCGCTTAAATTTCCTTAAAGTGTACAACCCCAATCTTCGTTTTTTCTGCTTTGTGCTTCAATTTTATTACATTTTTGTTATAAATTTTATTTCATTGTCGGAGCCGCTTTCGCTTTTTGCCATTTTACCATTTTACACCTTATCCTACTTTTCCAGTTGACTGCCATTTGCTCTTTATTGGCTTCGTCGGCGTGTCCTTGTTGCTTCTGCTGCTTATATACGGCCTTCTTTCTTCTATTGATGTAGATACTCTTGTGCTTTGTGCCTTTTCCGTTGATTTATATATTTTGATTAATTTATTGATCGTTGATTTAATGCGTTCCGTGTGTGTGTGTGTGTGTGAGAGAAGCTTCCTGCAATTGCTGACTGGTTTCCTCCCATAGACGTCACTCATCGTTTACATTCAGTCATCATTTGCTTGACTCTTTGTCATACAAAATTAAAATGTGTTTTGTGAAGAGTCCCAGCTATGATACGATGATGATGATGACGACGACTTGATTTAATGGAATTCGCTACAACTACATTTTATTTAGGATATTGTAATATTCCTATTTTTCCCCCAACTTATTATTCATTTTTTATTTAATTTTGAAAGCTTTAAAAACTTCGTTTCGTGTTCGATTGTCTGGCAAAGGGATTATGGCAACATTTTAAGCCGGAATTCAGTAGAAAAGTAAAATGAAATTTTTTTCTTCCTATTATAATTTTTGTGCTCTATCTACTATAGTTGGAAAAAAAAAATAAGAATTGTACTCGATTTATTGCACTTGCATCTGTCATGCGGCGACTGCAGTTTAATGCGAATCAGCACAGTTTTTAAGATTCGAAGTTGGAAAATGCAAAGGTGTGCAACTTAATAGACTAATGTAAAAATAAAATTATTTCATGATAATAAACTAAAAATAAAGTATTTCACTATAATAATAGAGATTTTAACTTTTTATGTATACCAAACCAATAACCAAAAAGAATCAAAAATATTGATCACGTTGTTGGTTGTATGCTATGACACAAGCCCATAGTTTGTCATTTATTACATTAAAAATATTATAACAAAGTTTCAAACGTAAAGTTAAATAAAATATAAGAAAACAAACCTAGAAAAATGTCTACTGCACAACATACTTAATTCAGACGCTGTAAAAATAGTTTGCGAATTATAAACAAGTTTAAAGTTTAAATTCGAAATTGAAAAGAAAGAGATTTAAAATGTAACAGCGGAATTTGACCAATTTCACCAAAAATCATTCTGGACAATACTATTTAACACAAAAAAATATGGAAGCATCTGCAGAAAAATATATTAATAACCGATTATATCAGAAAACAGCTGCTAATTTGTAAAATGGTGTATTTTTGGAACACAATTTTTCTGTTACTTTTGCTCTGATTTCTGTTAGGCCCTGGTATCCTACTTTAGAATCTTAATAAAGAGTTTTTCATGGGGTCATGGGGGGATAGAAACATAGGCCAAGCATGGAAGGGGTTAGTGGGGTGACATGTGGGGCGACATGTGGGGAGGGGGGCTAAAACGTTTATTTCCATAACTTTTTATATCTTCAAGTATAAACTACATTGAACCCTACTCAGGCTGGCAAGGGAGGAAGGGGACTTTTTTTCATTGAGCCTGCTATCTAGCATATAGTATATATAGTTCGTAAGGCCCGTGGTATAATACTCTCTTAGTACCATTTTAATGATATAGCCGCTAGTCAAGAAGTATGTCTGAGCTACGACTCAACCACTCAAGGTCTCTTTGGTTGCTAGGTCAGCAGAGCTGAAAGTCTAACAGGTTCTAAGTAACTTTTATCATTATAAAGAGGTCCCTCTCATTTACAGGTACGTAAACTGGCAGCACGCATCGCTGAGCTTCAAAACTGCCAATGCCGCCTAAGATAGATGAGCAAATTAGTTTAATTACGGGTTTATTGTGCAAAAATGGTTACAAATATATTATTCAAAGTATTGTCCATCGTTAGCTACAACATTTTCCCATATTTTTGGCAGCATATGGATTCCGCGTCGGAAGAACGGCTCGTCTTTTGAGGCAATCCACGAATCGACCCATTTGTTGGTATCCTCGTAAGAAGTAAAGTGCTGCTCAGCCAGGGCGTGGGTCATCGATCTGAACAAGTGGTAGTCAGAAGGGGCTATGTCTGGGCTATAAGGCGGGTGGGGTTCCTTGGCGAATCGTGCATCATGTGGCCGAGCGTTGTCATGTTGAAAAACCACCTTGTCGTGTCTTTTGGCATATTCCGGCAGTTTTTGCTTTAATGCTCGGTGCAATTGCATCAATTGTTGTTGATAATGTTTACCAGTGATGGTTTGGTTAGGTTGGAGCAGCTCATAGTACACAAGACCCTTCTGATCCCACCATGAATATTCGGGTTGGCCGTCGATGTTGAAGCATGGCCGAGTGGTCCCCATGACTTTTTTTCACTTTGGGTTGTCGTAATGGATCCACTTTTCATCGCCAGTAACAATGCGATACAAAAAACTCTTGGCGTTGAAGCAGCAGTTCGCAAGTGAAATATCTCCTTTCGACGTCGCGCGGCTTCAACTCGTATGGCACCCAGATTCTTTGCTTTTGAATCAACCCATGGCTTTTAGACGTTTGCTGACTGTCGACTCATCCACACTCAATGATTCTGACAACTCCTGGCATTGGTCCACATAGAGAAATATTTCCAATTCTTCGTCTCCAAACTTTTTGGGTTGATCAGGCCGTTCTTTATTTTCGAGCTCAAAATCAACACTTTTAAAGCGACCAAACTGGATAAGCTGACCTATGCTTTAGAGATTTTAAAACATACAGATAAACGTCTTGTTTAAACTAATATGTCCCAAAATAAGTTCAACCTTTTGTAGCGTATTAATATGCAAAATGAAAAGTAAAGCGAGTTGAAAGCAAAAGAGAAACGCAAAAGGAATTCGAATACCACCAGATGACCACAATTGAAAAGCACTAAAGGATATTTCAGCAGAAGATTCGCTTGATCTCTTTCTGTATCCATTTGCTCCTTCTCACACTCTGTCTATCTCACTTTCCCTCACTCTATATGATGATGCAAGCAGCGCAAAGCAAACAAAATGGCGTAACGTACAATGGCAATGCAAAAAAAATAGAAAAATGGCGAATGAAAATAGCTGCGAAAATGCACAAAGCTCACCTGGGAAAATAAAAATAAAAAAATTGCGGAATAGAAGATACAGTTATATCATAAAGGAAGGGGGAATATACTGTGAAAGCTTTAACATAAATTGCGCTGCGGATTAAAAGCGATTTTAGAAAAGTTTTTCTCTTTTTGTCAGGATTTTCTTTGAAGAACTCGGAATTTATTAAAGTAAATTGATTGTTAAAGTGCACATAATATAAAATTCTTATAAAATTTGTAATGCTCAAAACTCAATTGCTGAAAATGCGAGAATTTTAGTGTTTATAATAAATATATTTATGACTTTATTAACAAGTGCACAAGTCACAAAAAATAAGGCAAATATAAGCGAATTACTGTATTTATAAAAAGTGTTTAATCATAAAACTGAAGCAGATATAAAAGCCAGTCAGGCAGGCAGGCAGGCAGGCAAAAAAGCGATTAACCCACAAAAGCGAAACTTTTACCAACTTAACAATGTCGTAAGATCAAAAAATATGACCGAGACGCACTGAAAGTAAAAATTTTAACGATAACAAATCGCTTTCGGTTAGAGTGTTGTGTGAGAAAGGCATTAATACGCATAAGTGCCACTTTACAAGTGGAGAACGAACGAGCTGCTCTGGAACCGAACGCGTTTATTGACTAATTAAAAGTAAAGTAGGCGGCAGATACATACAGAAGGCGAAAGATGTTCGCGTATTGTAAATATAATCAGACAGTCCGACAGACAGGATGCGCAGCACATAAAGCTATATTAATAACTTCAGCTTCAATTCGCCCAATTCATACGCCCAAGGCGCTGCGTGTTCACTGTTATTGAGGCTAAAATTGGAGTGAGGCAGCTGATAAGGATACCTTCAAGGATGCGCTCCTACTCCATAACATAAAAATAATGACCGCAATTAATAATTTTGACAATTTACACAACATTTTGGAAAAATGTTGGCGCGTATTGTTTACTTCGAATTTATTTGTGCAAACATTTTCTTTTTTAATACGCTTCACACATAATTTGACAAGCAGTTTTATTAGTTGTTCGGAGCGCTTGCAACGCATTGAAGTATTAACCTACTATATTTAAAATATACAATAAATGTCATTTTGATTAAAGTTAAACTATTGCGAAACCTTTGCATACAAACAGGGCCGCATTTAAAAACTGGCCCCCCACTTTTTAAATGCGGTCGAGCCACTTGGGGGCCTCTTTTGTATTATGGTTCGCTAAACTCGAATATAACATTGAAAAACTTTTTTATGTATAGGTTTCTATTGTAATTGATAATTCTATTGTAAATTCAACACCACTTTAAATAGATGAAAAATACAAAACAGAGTATAAGGCACTATCAAAAAATTTCTTAACATTGCCCATAGGCAATACGACGGACATGCATCTTAAATAATAGGATACATTTGTATTGTCATCCTTCACACCTCATCATTTGATTTATAACTATATATTTAAAATTTCACTCAACTGCGATATTTATTAATAGATTTCATCAATATATGGTTTTCTTCGTAAAAATCCGAAAATATCTGAAATAAGAAAGTGAACATAATTTGACGTTTTTTTTTATTTTTGCATGATGGTAGAGTGAATTTATCGTTTTTTTTCGATCCAAAGAATCGACATTTCTCTTATATTTTAGCGGATAACACTTAAAATACTGAGCTGACTGGGAAGCAATGTTGAGAGTGGTTGTTAAGTATTTTATTACCTTTAATATGTTGTTTTTTGCGACATAATTAAACGTTTTTTCCTCAATATACGACCTAAAATATAAAACTATCCAAAAAAAAGGAGAAATCATTTTTTATTCGGAAAAATATAAAAAAAAAAATCAAGAAAAAACGTTAACTTCGGATGAACCGAAGCTCTAATACCATTCACACGAAATTTTAAATAGTATTGAAAAACATATAAGTGGGGGCTTAAATAGGGGCTACTCCAAAAAGCGCCCACTAGTAGATGTGTATGAAGCGATGTAGTAGATGTATAATATGCCGCCATATCGAATTTCAAGTTGATATTGACGTTTTCCATAAAAAACACAAAAATGGGAAGTTGGTTTGTATGGGGGCTAACCCAAAAAGTGGGCGGCTATTGATAAAAAGGCACCATATCACATTTCAATCTAATATTAACTTTAATATAGAAGTTTTTCTTACAAAACGTCAAAAGTGGGCAGTATGTTCATATGGGAGCTACACCAAATAGTGGGCGGGTCCCACCCATTAATATACTCGTATACGTCACGCCTCCGTACATTAAAAGTTACCATATCAATTATTAAGTTGATTTTGATTACAATAAAAATGCTTTTCGTACAAAAAGTCAAAAGTGGGCGGTGGGTTTGTATGACACTCTATTAAAGTGCAATAAAAAGAATTGTATGTGCATAATTTCAACTGGATAGCAAAAAAATTGGTCCCCAAAAATTGCGCAATAACATACAGACGGACAGCCGGACATGGCTAGATCGACTCGTCTCGTTGAGCTGATCAAGAATATATATAAACTTCATGGGGTCTACTTTACTTTACGTTACAAACTGATAATATCATTTCAAAATATGTGTGAATGGTATAAAAATATACTGGCATTAAATGTACAGGAGAAGAAATCATGTTAACTATTTGTATTCTTCAATTTGCGTATGGCTCATCGAATAATGGTTAAAAAAGTATTGTCAGAGATCTGTACTCGAATTAGAAAAGCAAAGCCGACTCTACTGCTGATGAGGGAAATATAGATTGTGGTAGGAGTCCAAGCAGTTGAATAATATTTGGCTTTAATACCCAATTGTCGACGTAATGTTGAAGAGATAGTAGTAGAACTTGTTAAGTATTTTAATATCTTGGATACAGACATTGAACACCGCCGAAATCAATGGCACGACAATGCGTTAAATATAACTGGGAGGTATCAAGGCATGCAAACTTTGAAACAGAACTTGCATCCCTATGCTATTCTTGTTTATTGCAGTATATATTATTTAAATTTTTTCGGAAAACCTGCAGGTTGTATATATCCTACTGAGGTTCATTTTACCGAGTTTTACACTGACCGATACTAGATATTTGATGAGAAAGAATCTACCCTGAGTTCAACTCGCTTGTCATACAACTATGAAGCAGTCAGATTAAAGAAATAAAACTCATTAAAAAACTTACGCGCAAATCAAGAACATGCTCTTTTTACCAATCTAATGGCTTTGATTGTTGAAGGCGACATTGTCCATGGTTTAACTTTTGAAGATCTAATTAAATGTTCACTTCAAAAAATTTGAAAAAAAACTTTCTTAACCTGGCACTCACTCATCATTCTTGGTCTGCGCTACCGCCAATCTAAGCCCGGCCCTGTATAAATCCTTTTTAAAAAATATAAACACTTTCATTCAATCTTTTATTAAACGCATTTGGAGCGATTAAAAGTTTCGTATAGACTGAATTAAAATTTTTTTTGTTTGATTTTCACCCTTTTTTAAGACTGTCTGTTTGCATTTTATTTTTGATTTGATTCTTAACGTCTACATCATTTTTTGTTTTTTGGGGTTAGTTAAAAAGTTCATTATGTGTTGCGCCGAAAGATTTTTTAAGAAAGCACCAGAGTACCTTCAAAACAGCGCAAATACATTTTAATTGTGCTCAAATTGCTTTATTTGATTATTATTTCGAATGGTTGACCGCCATTTGATGACTGCAGCAGACAGTTTTAACCTTTTTTTAAATTTTTAAAATGTTTTTTCTTCTTTCAGATACATTTTCAGTTACATCTCACAACCGTTTGACGTTGCGCAAATCAATTATTCTAAATTACGAGTGTATGTTGACAACTTGTGTCATTTGCAGTCAACTTCAGGTTTTATCTTTATTTTTGTATATTTATTTTAGAAATTTCGCTGCCTTTAGAATTTCCATATTTTGTTTCTTGTTTACTGGAGCTGCCTGTTTGATTACCTTTCATAGTCACGCATCCAAACTGTCAATAGCATGAATTGACGTCAATTTCTTATTTTTATACTTGCACGTGAAGCGAAACCTTCAGGAGCCTGAGCCTGAGAGGAGCGACATGCAAAAAGGATACATTTTGCGCATTTGTGTGGGAGAAATTCGTGGCATATTTTAATCAATTATAAAATGATGCGCATAAATATTTTGTCTTTAATATGTATGTCTATATGTCTTTTCAATATGTATTTTTAAACAGCTGGAATTCTTGGAACAAACATCATATAAGTTAAGGTAGGAATGAGCAAATGATATACTACAATATAATTCTTTGTGAAAGTTCCATGAGCAAAATATAGTATCGCAAATATCAGATTTTCAAAATTTATGCTATTTGTCTCGCTCACACAGTTATCACGCTGATGACACAAATATCGTGGCTATTAAATCTAAATTATACACATCATGTGTGTTCATCTGTTATAACAGTTATTCACATTATACATACTTTTTGTTGTATTTGCTATACATAAGACGTTTGGAAATTTATTTGATGTATTCATAGATTTGTGTGTGTCTGTGTGTATGTATAAATGTATGTATGAATGTAATATGCATGCAAGAAATAACATACATATGTATGTCATTTCTGTAAAATAGTTATAACGTGGCTCTAAGTTATTTTTATGCGCAGGGTAATATTTGCTCCTTTCGTATTCGAAAGTAAAACGGCCGAAGAAGTGCGATTTTAAATACGCAGATCACCCCAAAGTTAAACATAATTAACTTTTTCTCCCCCTTCTTGCTGCAACAATTTATAGGAAAGAAAAAAAGAAGATTGCCCACTTCAACCACCTTTTTTTTTGACTATGTCTCAATGATTGTCAACGGTAGTAAGTCATCGTAATAGTCACATTAATTTTTAACATTGTGGACGATTGGGGCATATACATAGATCCCATTGGCTTTTCGGTTTTTCACATAAATTTTCCAAATAAATTTGTATGAAAAATTAATATTTTGCTGCCGAATAAATTTTATGGTAGCTTCTTATGGGCAAATATGCACTACCCACTGACTTTTCAGATTTTATACGAAAAACTATTAAATTACATGCGACAGCAACTCGATTTTAATATGGTGGCTACTCATGGATCAGTAGATTTGATCTGCCCACTATGGGACTACCTCAAAGTGGGCGGGACACGCACCTTTGTATATGTATATGAAGCGGTTGTCCATTAAAATCCTTAAAATCAAATTGCAAGCTAATATTGATCTAAAAGAAGGATTTTTTCATAAAAAAACACAAAATTGCACGGTGGGTTTGTATGGGGGCTACCTAAAAAAGTGGACGGGCCACGCCTAATTGTCTATGTATGTCAAGAGTCTGAATCTTAAAAGGCACCACATTGCATTTCAACCTAATATAGACTTTAATAAAGAAGTTTTCTTACAAAAAGTCAAAAGTGGGCAGTAGGTTTGTATGGGAGCTACCCCAAATAGTGGGCGAGGCAAGTCAATCTTGATACTCTATTAAACTACAATATATAGCATAAAAATTGGTCCCCAAAAAATGCGCGACAACATACAGACGTACAGACGGACAGACAGACAGATGGACATGGCTAGATCGATTCGTCCCGTCGAGCTGTTCAAGAATATATATACTTTATGGGGTCTACGATGGCTCCTTTAATGCGTTACAAACTTTCAGACAAACTGATAATACCATTTCACACTATGAGTGAATGGTATAAAAAAAAAAAAAATAACGTTCAGAATATTTTTTAAGAATTTTCTTTAACTAGAAGTGAAGATCGTTTCGCCACCCAAGAACGTGCGCCACTGGTTCTTAAATCCTTTAGTGTACAACTACAATAAGTAAGTTTAATAAATTTCTAGTTGCTCCATAAATTAATTAAATAAAGATTTTATCGATTTTCAATGCAACAATATGTAACAAAAACTTTACTCACCTCACTTCACTTCACCATGCGATGTGAGAGCACAACTGCTCATGATTTTCACTCTTTTTTTTTATAATACGCACTTACCACATCTCTTCACCATAAGGTGGTAGGATATACATAACTGCACTGCGCACTTTAAAACTTATTTTTGCTTAATTTTGCTATATCAAAAAAAAAAAAAAAAAAAAAACCAACACACACACAATTTAATTGCAATAAATTCTTTAAGACACTTTTTAAATAAATTTTTCATGATTTTAAACACAATTTACACACGCACATATTCATATTTTTATATACATATATATATGTATGTATATACATACATACATATGTACATATGTATATACATATGTATATGTATGTGTAATTATATTTTTAAACGAATATTTTTATTATTTTTTTTTTTTTTTTCACAAATGCGATAATTACTCCGTCTCCGCGGTAGACGCACGAGTTACTCACTGAATTCGACTTCTTATAAAATTTTAAGCTAATCTCATCAAATAATTCGATCAATGAGAGTGAAAAATAATATTACAATACGCACTGAACACCTCTCCTCTACACTACTTACGATGCGAGAAGTATAACTGCGTAATTTGTATTGCACTCTTTAAAATTTATTTTGCTGCATTTTGCTTCATAAAAAAAATTTCTAATGCGCAATTAAAACTCTTAAACAAAAAAACACACACACACACGCAAAGCAATATGCAGTCGCAAGATTTTCTTTTCTTCAATACACTTTATAATCAAATGCAATTTAAATAGGTTTAATTTATTTTAAGAAGCCAATTTTACAACTTATCAACGCATGCATTTATAAATTATTATATTTTTATCTAATTAAATGCACTTAATAAACAATTTTAATTCTTTGCTCACAAACGCATTTCCCACTTCGACTTCGCTCAGCGCGCTCAACTAACGGACTAACTGTCTTCCTCGTTTATAATTTTTAGCTGATCTGCATCACATAATGCGATTGATAAGAGCGAAAAAGAAAGAACTAAAAGTAGAAACGGACTAACGGTAGAAGGTTAAAAAACAGTGAAGAATAAGAAAATTTACAGTAACAAAAATTAAGAGAACAGTACATATGTACGTCGCACAGTGGTTCAAAAACGTTTTACGTTGGACAAATTTCTGTTACTCTTGAATCGTTTATGATTTTGAATGTCTGTTTCTTTGTTTGATTAGAAATTAGAAATTGCTTACCGTTTTATATATACATACATACATATACAAAATACACGGTGTGATCTAAAAATAACCAAAATTTTTAGTTATAAAATAAAACAAGCATGGTATTATGTTTCAAAGCTAATATTTATTCAAAATACGATCCATTTAACTCCATACAACATTTAGAACGCTCAACCAACCAATTTATCCATAGACTTTTTAAACTCGCTTTTTAGGCTGCTCTTTAGCATCTGTGTCGCTGTTGTTTGTATTTATTTATTTATTTAAAATTTCCACTACATACATACATATGTATATAAAAAAGTCGCTTAATATAAAAATTTTAAGTTTATACATTAACTAGACTAATTTAAGAAGAAGGAAGTTGCAGACACTCAGACACGTTGGAGGAATTTTTTTTTGGCCGCCAGGTTGACCGACTGCGCCCCTACTCACCGCCTGGGCTGTGGACCAAGCGGGCGTTATTACAAAAATAAGAAAATAAAAATTCGGCGTATTGGCCGAATGGGGACATTTAGTAATATGGACTGAAGTAAGTAGGGAGAATCAATCTCCCCAATAAGAATTTTATGAAGAAAAGCAACAGAGAGCATAGAACGGCGCGATAAGACGGTTGGGAGATCAATTCGATCAATTTGATCAATTCGATTCAATACAATCCTCGTGCATAGTATGGGTTCGAAATACAAGAGCCAAATTCTAAAATCGGACGAACAAGAGAAGTATATACGAGTTTAGTGGTATAAGGATCATTAATTTCCTTAGACCAACGCTTAACAAAGCCAAGAACACCTTTTGCTTTATTTACTATTGAAAAAATGTGATTATTATAAAAAAGTTTAGGTTCCATAAGTATACCTCGGTCATAAAAAAAAAACTCTCTACCGAAGGTTATGTTATTTAAAAAATATGCCACTATAAATGGTTTCCTGCAATGAAACGTGATACACTTGCATTTTGAGGAAAATTTAGACGATACCATGTACATATGTAGTGAGTTTAAATTAGTGTGCAATAAATTGTGTTGCGAAACCTCAGAATATGACATGCATAATTTAACATCGTCTGCATACAATAGTGTATGGGCATGATTAATAGACAAAGGCAGATAATTAATAAAAATATTGAACAATATTGGACCTAGGTGACTCCCTTGTGAAACACCAGAAGAAACAAAAATGGTTTTAGACAAACAATTGTTAAACAAAACTTTTTGTGTTCTACAGGATAAGTATGACTCAATCCAAGTAAAAAGGGACGGATGAAAGAAACCCTATTGCTTTTAATTTGAAGAAAAGCTGCTTATGACACACACTACCAAAACCTTTACTGTAGTCTGTATAAATGACATCAGTTTGGCAACACGACTCAAAACCGTTAGGTTGTAAGTGATTTTCCCTTAGCGAAACCATGTTGGAAAGAAGTGATGACAGACTTTTACGACTGTTGCAAGTGGTCACTAATAATTTTTTCAAATGGCTGGAAATCGTAAAAAGCTCATTTCATTGCAGTTTTCTCATTTTTGATAAGAGAAAATAATTGGATGAGACAAATTTGTTTTTTTTTTATCAAAAATTCATTGACTTTTTTGGTCTTGTGAGGTGGTGCATTATCATGAAATAAAAACAGCTGAATGCCTTTGGAATATTCGGGCCTAACACGTATAACTCTCGACCACAAACGATGTGAAGCTTCTAAATAATATTCTCCATTGACAGTTTGACCTTCTGGAACAAATTCCTTGTGAACAATACCCTTGGAATCATAGAAAGTTATCAACATTCTCTTGATTCTTGACTTCTGAAAACACAATTTTTTAGGTTTTGGCTCGTCTTTTGACTACCATTCTGCATATTGACGTTTAGTTTCACGATCATATTTAAAACACCATGTTTCATCACCAGCTATAATCGAGTCAAGAAAATCTGAATCGTTTTTAGCTGTTGAAATTATGTCTTTGCCATGCTCTACACGAGCGATTTTTTGATCATCATTTAACTGATGTGGAACAACACGTGTACACACCTTTCTTTTACACAAATCTTCAGTTAATATTTTGTAGATTGTACAGTAAGATGAATTAAATTCTTTTGCCAGCATTCTCACAGTGAAATTTGCATCGATAGCGATTATATCACTTACTTTTTACACTAACTCAGAACTATTAGATGCTACGGGTCGTCCAGGTCTTGGATCATCACTCAAAGCACGACCATTTTAAAATCGTGTGAACCACGTGTAAACTTGAGTATAACCTTTTTTTAACAATTCGTAAGTCTTAGCAAATTTTTTACCGAGTTTAAAACAAAATTTAATATTTGCTCTTTTGTTTTTACGACATAACTACAAAAACTGCTGTTATTAAAACGTGTGTCATTTTGTAACCTGTCAAATTATTAGCATGAACTTAGCTGCTTTCTATCTGTCTAGCACTGCCAATATTTAATAGATGGCTCTACGTTTTCTACGATTTAAATTAACAGTTCGGTTATTTTTAGATCTTACTTGTATATGAGTACTTGATGCGGCTTTAGTGTACAGACATCACTGACCGCCAGGTACTTGAGCCTTCTGAAAGGGGATGCAATAGAATACTTAAGTCACTAGTAGTCCATTTTCTATTTTTGCATTCTCTATTTGAACGCACATGTTGAAATTAAATAATGTTCTCACACTTCCGAAGAGCTTCAAAACAAAACGCCTCTGAAGTGCTATTTTGGCAGCGAGAAGAGTTCGCACCATTTTAAACTTAGCTATAAGCTGAAAATCAGTTTTTCATTCTATTTTGAATCGGTTGCCAATTTCTATACAACATATTTAAAGTTAACCTAAGGTATACCCTCTAAATTGTGTACAATAAAAATATTACTCTTACGCCTAGTTAACCCGCATGCTATGAAATATGTTGTTTTTGCAATTTACATACAAATAAAGTTATATCCATAGAAATGAAAAACATATTCATATAAAGTATTTACAATAATCGTAGCAATAACAACAACAACAACAACAAACAAGTAAAACGATTTTCCACTTGACATGTGCTCAAATGAAAACGACAATACCAACAACAACAACATCAACTAAAGGGATTTGTAACTCAGTGTATAGCTGTTTCCGTTTCCGCTTTTTACTCTGTCTCGCTCGCTCGCACGCTCTCACTCCGTCGCCATTTTCCATTTAAACAATTTTCAAAAACTTGTTCATAACTCAATTTCGTAGAACTGCAAAATGAAATAACACTTAAACAAATAAACAGCGAGCACGCGTTTACACTCACACACACACACACACGAACATGTTGTGTTGAAGATGGCGCTGAAGATTTGCTCATATAAGGACTCACGAAGAGATGGAAGGACGAGAGGACATGTATGTATGAACGCACGCAAGGATATGGCATTTCAATTTGTAGTAACAACGCACACAACGCTGCGCATTCATTCGTTGATTCATATATTCATTCATCCATACATACACACACACACACACATACGAAACGCTTACAAATAAACTAAATCAAGTTATGCGTTTTCTGTCTTTCTCTGTTAAAGGATGAAATATAAATGCCACAAATAGAAACATTGATACACTCACACACACACACACACATACACAGAAACACAATGGAGCTTCGCATAAATAGCTGCAAAAAGGATATTCATATTCTGTTTGTGAATTGCTAGAAAACACGTTAACCGAATTCACATTCAGATACGGATTTCATTCAAGTTCTTCCGTCAACTCATTCCACGCAAAATAGCAAAATCCGCTAAACACAAAATTTTGTAATAATATTCGAATTCGAATTGTGTGAAATGGCAAACAGCGAACAACATTTGTTCATTTAGCTATTCTGAATGTATGAGAGATTGTCAGTACATTTACGAGTATGTATACGAGAAGGTGGTTTGAAGAGTTTGTACCTACTTACATAATAAATGGCTAACTAGAATGAATGTGTAAATGTTCTGTCCCGGCATCTTTTTATTTCATTACTAGCTGGTGTAATGGCACAGACAAACAGCGAAGCACCGGAGGGTCAATGGCGTCTAAGCCAAACACTATCGGATCTGAATAACGTGGATGTTACGAGTATATACTTCACAACACCACTCATTGCTGGTGCAAGATCTAAACACGTTTGGCTTATCCAAAACTCTAAAGTGATTAGCCTGAACATCAGTTTCAGAAAAATTAAACTGATCAGCTTGGAAACTTCAAACAACACTCACAGTTTTGATTGACAGCCAGAATATTCTAGTTGAGGATGTCAGCGATTTTTGTTATCTTGGTTATATTGTCTCCAAAGATGGAGAATCAGCAATTAATAAAGCCCACAAAACTTTCAAGAGGATGTCAAAAATCTGGTGATCATGTGACCTTTCACTGAAGACAAAACTCCATATATGTAATACCAATGGCGCAGAAACGTGGAAGTTGACGGACGCCGTATCGAAGAAATTGCAGACATTGCTAAATTATGCAGCTGATCAAATATTACGGTAATGTAAGACACTGTCCAATGGAAGATTTTGCGAAAGTGATTAATCCATTATTCACTTTTCGGAGAATTTCTATATTTAAACTGACTTACTTGAATTCAAGTCGCAAAATCCTTCTAAACTTGCGTAATATATCATTTTAAGAAATATACATTCGCAAAATACTTATATACCATAAGAACCCGGTATAGCATGGGGTACAATTTGCATATACAACCCCCGAGTTTGAAGTAGTTTAATTAAAAAGAAACACGACAAACAATTTTCACCACAGTTTTCCCCCTTGCAGTAAAAAATTAAACCATATAATGTTTCACCACCTCACCTCCCCTTTCCACACATCAGGGAGAATTTTCCAAAACCATGCCTCATTGAACATTTTAACCACAAAAGGAATTAAATTCTAGTTTTACCCATATATATATATTTTTGACCCCGTTTTGTCCGCTTTGCGAAACAACAACATAACATTTGAACCCACTTTTCCACCCTTGGAGTTTCGTTTTCCAAAATCGGCGTAGCACGTGTTTAATTAATTGTTGTGTAGAGTATACAAACAGAGGCTAAAAACGATCGAATGAAAAATAAATATAAACTTTGACGCCCTTTTTCCCCTTGGGAGGGAATTTTCCAAAACTCGTCCTAAGTGGGTATTTTCACAGTAAAAGATACTACTGTCCAGAAATCAGCTTTCTAGTATTAGTGATTTCAACTCTGCGTTGATTTTATTATAAATCAAATAGGGTCAAACATTATTGCGTATACGAGGGCTGCTATTTATATTTCGGGAACTGGCAACACTACGGTCAAAAGCTAAAATATGGCAACACCATAATAAAGTTAGATATTTTTTGGCATAAACGTACTCACAAAGTTTTGATGTACAACTGCTATTTGTTTTGTTTACAGTGAGTTAAGTAAAGCAATTCGGCCAAAACAATGTGAATTCAAGAGAAGGTTTTCGTTGGATTATTTTTCACAACTTTCGACGTGGATTATCTCAACAAGAATGTGTTTCAATGAACTTAGTTCTTTATATGGCGATAAAGCACCATCAAAAACCAAGTATTTAGTGCGTGAACTGATAATGCAAGATCGTCATGTGAGATATCGTGAGATAGAGGCATCCTTGCACATTAGTTCTACTTCAGTACATACGATTTTGCATGAACACTTAGCTGTAAAAAAAATTTGCTCTCGTTGGATAGCCCATAATTTAACAATCGCTCAAAAAAAGGCTCGCGTTGATTGGTGTAAGGAAATTATTAAAAAGTTCGACCGTGGTGCTTCAAAAGACGTGTATAAAATCGTGGCAGGTGACGAATCATGGATATATGCGTATGAGCCGGAAACAAAACAGCAATCGACCGTGTGGGTCAAATCCAACAAAAGTAATTCGGATAAGAAGCACAGCGAAGCAAATGATCGCCTGTTTCTTCGGCCGAATGGGTCATGTGGCCACTGTTCCGCTTGAGCAACGTAGGACGGTCAATTCTGAGTGGTACACGACCATTTGTTTGACGGAAGTCTTCGGAGAAATTCGTAAAACCAACCGCCAAAGACGAATCATTCTCCATCATGACAATGCGAGCTCTCACACATTTCTTCATACAAGTGCATTTTTTTAGCGGTCAAAACATCGAATTAATGACTCATCCTCCGTACAGTGCTGATTTGGCACCCAATAACTTCTTCTTGTTACCGAGTATCAAAGGTAAACTGCGTGGTCAACGATATACGAGCGCCGAAGAAGCAGTTGAAACGTTAAAAAACCATGTTTTGGAGGTGTCTCAAAAGGAATGGAAAAACTGCTATGACAAATGGTTTGAACAAATGCAAAAGTGTATTGTACATCAAGGGGATTACTTTGAAAAACTATAAAGCCATTTTCGTTTAAAAATATTTGTTATTATTTGCTATTCCCGAATTATAAATAGTACCCCTCGTATTAGCATGTATGATCAGTGGTCAACTCAATCGATCACAATCTTGGCATTATTTTATATATTATTGTTATTGTTATCTCACCGAGCGCCAGTCACAAAAACTGCAAACAAAGAGACAGTCAACAAACTAAGAGCGAAGCACATACAAAGTATAATACGTCTTATGAACTTCGCTTTGCGCATGCTGTAGTTTAACATTTGTGTCTGTGCCTTTATATATCATGTAAAGCCTATGTGTGTTTGAGTCGTTGTGTGAGTGACGATTGGTTAAGCCGTTTACGCCCAAACCGATGTTGACAAAATATATAGCCTATTTTAGAATATTGTCTAATCAAGTAAACGTATGAAAATTTCAAAATAGGCAACAACAAAATGTATTGTTATACTTAGGATTCAGTATTGTAGACAACTATTATATTTTGTCCCAATTTATAGCTCAGATTTATAAATATTTTAAACTACGGCATGACGAGACTACTACTAACTAACTTTCAATTTGTTTTATTTAAAGTGGGCCCCGAAAGAGTGCAACAATTGGAAGTCTGATCATGACAGTCATCCACAAGTTTGAAAAATCCAAAGTGCTGCTTAATTCGTTATAGTACATGTATGTAATCGTACTGCAGCGTCTCTTAGAACTCTAACTTTTTTGACTTCCTGCAGTTGTTTTCGTTGCTAATGTCAAGATTTCTAGCGTAGGCATCAACTTCGCAGGGATGTACTCATGAGTGCCCGGCAATCACATCTGTTGTGTAACGTATGTACTATAAGATTTAGTGAATGAATTTAGCATGTTTATTCTGTCTGAAATATTTTTTGAGATGGTTGTATATCCAATCGAGCTTGTTTTTTTTTGAAATTTCTACAGATTTTTGATAATGAAATGAGTACATTCTCTACATGTTTCATCTATCTTTCCGTTACAGAGGAACGTTTAGCTTGATGAGCAGGAAGTCAGTGGATCTGCCTTCTCTACCAGTCGTATCGTATTAAAAAAATTTAATTGTACACAATTTCTTTCACATAGCAGCCTGAAGTTCGTTAGCTGCTCCATATCTGTTCCCACGAACTTCGCATGGAATTTCGTTAGCACTCTGACATTCTCGTTCTGCGGCGTCGTTTATGTTGATAACTTGTACTTCTTTGTAATTATATTCAAATGGTTGTATTCCAATTGCGGTAATAAGATCTACTACTATGGTGGCCTATCTGAGAACCTCCCTAAATATAACTTTTTGTATTAGAGTTAGACGAGCAATCTGTTTGGTCAGCATTTTTAAAACAAGCAAGCTTAGTTTAATAGTATTTCTAAAGGAGTATTTCTAAAGGAAGCCATTAAAGATTTTTCGTACCACTCTTGTATGAATATTTATAGTCTTATCATCGTCGCGTGCCTGCTCCAATTTCAAATGGCAACGAAATAGAAAACTGTGGCTTTTTGTCAAAAAACCCAGTTCAGTTCAGTTCAGTTGTGGCAAGATGGGAGTTTAGTACACATATTAAATACAAACAATACGACTATGAATACCACTACATGGAAACAATTATTCATGCATTTGTATGTGTTTGCTTAACATTCCCCCTATATATTTTTATATATATGTAGATACATATATATGCAACTAGTATGTAGATTTCTGCTGGTTTTTGTTTGGCTGGCTTCATATGAAAAACTACCAAAAATGTGTTATTTTCTTTCTGTTTTTATATACAAAATATTTGTATCTGTGTTTGTAGCCCAAAAGATATTTCATTTCAGTTTGGTTTCTGTTGTGAAGATATTTCGCTTTGTTTTCTATACAATTTTACACATTCAACATTTACCGAAAATGGTTTGTGAGGTATTTTGTTAATGAAATTGAGCATTCGCTTGTTTTAGTTTTTAATTAAAGTTTGCTGCAGCATTTACTTACTCAATTTCATACATGCATAATAGATTTGTTGGTTTATTACAAAATTTATTGAGAAAATGTAAATTGAAGAGAAAATGTAGATTGAAGAGAAAATTGTTTCATATTAATAATAGTTCCAAAATATAACATTATATTTTTCTATAGTTGAAAATGAGAAACTATTTGGCATATACAAACAACTTTGATTATATTATTTAATAAATTATGCTGATATTAGTTCGGGTATGCTTGGAAAGCTAAAGAGAGAAGCATGCAGTGCTTGAGAGCATTTGTCCAAAAAATTAATGTCTAGATGGTTAAAATAACATTGACAACTCTTTCTAAGCAGAATGCGCATGGACGAAAATGGAGACCGTGAACTGAGTACCAAAAGTTAATAGACATTTACAAATTACATACTTCGTAAATAAGCATCTTGCTCTTGAGATGCAATTACAATTCCTTTTGCATCAAAAAACTCATTTTATTAAAACAAACTCTAGGACAAGGTGCTTATTTTTGTGTACGATCTGTTGTTTTTGTAAGTCTATTTAAATTTCATGGAAGACCAGTATGCCGAACTTGGTCAAATGTCCGGAATTGCTCCTGCATCGTATAGAATCGATATTGAATTGGAATTGAAGATATGGCTAGTAACTTAACTTAGCGGAGATCATTAGCTTTCCAGATGAAGTAGTTTTCCTTGTTTCATAGTTACATTATAATAAAATATTCAGTACACTTGCACTGAGAAATGAAAGAAAAATCCAGAGGATTAAACTGCAATGAATTATAGACGTCCATTAGAACACGTATTCGCTGTGTAAGCAAATTATGAGAAGGCAACTAATCCCCATATTTGAGGGTTGTTGCACTGAATTTGGTTTCCGCCATCGCAAAACAACATTTACCACTGAAGACACAGAGGAAGCCTTTACCCCTTTAATGATGACCCACGCAAACGCTTTGAGGACCATCCTAATTAAATTTGTTGTTCTATATTAAACTATAAAATTCATTTATTTTATTTTAAATATTTTATTTAAACGCATTCTCAAATAATCCACACTAAAATTTAAAATGTTTTCAAATAAAACTAAACAACTTACGCGTAACCTCATTTTGAAAATTAGCCAATAGCCAATAATCCCAACCACTCAAAGCTCATTGACCAGCAACAAACAAATTGAACAAACAATTCCAATCAAATAAAAACGTTAGTTTTAATTTACGTTCTACAGGACTCGCGATTCGCTTGCGGATAAGTAACTTTTATTTACAATTCAATTCTATCTGCTCGCTCTGTTAAATAATAGAATTTGAAAATCACCGAGACTAACTTTGCAATTACTGCCAAATTTCAAAAAACTTTTACGCGAACAATAATTTTACAACAAATTTAACATTAATTTGGTAATTTACATGCTAAATTCAGGAACATTTTGGCCTGTGGGCCAAAGCAAATGGCCAACATCAAGTGGCAGCAAAATGAATTTTTCAATGCGATTTCAAATACGCTGCAAATTAATGAAATATTTTTGTGAAATTAACTTGCCAAATGCCCAATGGCATCTTATTTCGCATAGTTTTAAGTTAATAAAAGACTTTCTATTTCGATGTAGGAAATTCACTCTTACTGCTAGGGACTTTTACTTCAACTAAATTTGCATAATGAAGCACTTTAAAGAAAAGAAAGTCTTCGAAGCTTTCAAATTTCTTTTGCTCTGACATGCGCGAATTTTTAATAATATTTTACTTCATCTTTTCTTCGAAGTTATTGCAACTTTGCGTTAAGTTTGCACATCATGCATTGTTCATGCATGCTAATTTGGCATGAAGACTGCCAGTCAGGCTGCCAGGCGACATTCAGGCATTAACTGACTATATAAAGTTTGATTTTCACATTTTTTATGGGCGAATGAGTATATGTGCGCTATTAAAGTTGTGTCTCCGTGAGAATGGCTATGAGAAGAGTATTATTTCTTCTTACTTACTTTTGTCAGCGAGCTTGAGTAGCAGAAAAAGTAGTGAGCTGTAGTAAAACTTTGCGTGACACATTTATTTATTATGCGCAAATAAAGTTTTTGCGTTTCACTATATAGTAGTACATATATAGATATTATGTTAGGTGGCCTATATTATATAGATGTGTCTTAATGTGCAAGGTTTTTATATATTTATAGAGCTTTCTTAAATGTTAAAGACTGCGGTAGAAAGAACATTTCTTGTTACGATGGTTAGTTGCATGCATAGGCCACAGCTAATAGTTGACCGTTAATTAAAAACATTATAAGTAAGTGGGCAACACCATGCTACAATAATAAGGTATTGTATTGAGCGCTGACTAAAGCCAATCTATATGTACATGTAACCTGTAAGATAGAAAGGAAATAAAGAAGGAAGCGCGCACAACTCGCACTTAAAATACTAAAACAAAAACGAAGAAGAACAGGGTAAAGAAGGAAAAACAATGGAAAACGCACAGCAACAAAGAAAAAGTTCGATAGCGTTTGCTCTCTATACACTACCTTATTATTGTACCATGGACAACACCATGGAGACGTATTCTCTTCTGCTGCGCTCTTTTTCATTCTCTTTTTTATTTCTTGCGGATTAAGCATTTCATTTTTGCTTTGCGTTCAGAACTTTTAAGAAAGCGACCATAGCGGAATGCGTCACTTTACAGATAAATCCTCAATGTGCAACATTAATTATGATTACACGTGGTTTACACGATTTAAAAACGGTCGTGATGATTTAAATGGTGTTCCAAGACCTGGACGACCCGAAGCATCTATTCGTGCTGAGTTAGTGGAAAAAGTAAGTGAAATAATCGTTATCGATGCAAATTTCACAGTGAGAATGCTGGCAGAAGATGTGAATTCATCTTACTGCTCAATCTACAAAATATTAACTGAAGATTTGGGTAAAAGAAAGGTGTGTGCACATTTAGTTCCACATCAGTTAAATGATGATAAAAAAATCGCCCGTGTACAGCCTTGCAACGACATCATTTTAACCGCTGAAAACGATCCAGATTTGCTTGACTCGATCATAGCTGGTGATGAAACATGGTTTTTTATATATGATCCTAAAGCTAAGCGACAATCTGCAGAATGAAAGTCAAAATTGTGTTTTCAGAAGTCAAGAATCAACACAATGTTGATAATTTTCTATGATTCCAAGGGTATTATTCAAAAGAAATTTGTCAAACTGTCAATGGAATAAATTTAACATCGTTTGTGGTCGAGAGTTCTACGTGTTAGGTCCAAAGAAAAGAAGCTGTTTTTATTGCATGATATTGCATCACCTCACAAGACCAAAAAAGTCAATAAATTTTTCATGAAAAAAAACTGTCGATGAAACATACCACCTTCCGTATTCGCCTGATCTATCACCGTGCGATTATTTTCTCTTCCCAAAAATGAAATATGCAATGAAACGAGAGAAGACATACAAGCAGCCGTAAGACAGTTGCTAAGGAATATCCCAAAAAGCGAGTTGAAAAAGTCTATAATTAGTTTTAGATCAACCGTGCATGCACCTAATAATCGGTTGATCTTCGGCCGCCACATTGAGCAGTCAATAGGGTGGTAGGTAACTAACTTGAATCAACTCTTAACCTGACCCATACAGGTAGTTCCCTTAGCGTTAGTAGTATCTAGCAACTCCCTACAGGGTTTATATTCAATACAAGAAAGTAGAGTAGCACGGAAGTAGAGTAGTACAAGAAAGTAAAGTAGCACTGAAATTCAAGTTAGCAGCTCTCATCTCACCCACTTTCCCCATTCCGACTGCCTCTTCTAATTAACAATCACGTGTAAATATAATCAAGAGAAGCATTTACTGCAAATCTTACTAAAGACCTATATAATGTGTGTGTGTGTGTGTGTATATATGAATTTTAGCTGGCTTAAGGCCTTTTCACATTGGGAATTATTTTTACATATATTTTTCCTCAATGCGAAAGAAATAGAACAAATGAACAAATTTTTACACAGAAAAACGATCGGCTGCTAATACACGTGTTGCAAGCTCGGCCACTACAGAACGTTTTACTATTGAAATAAAGAAAATGCACAGTGATAATTGCTGTTATTTTCCAAGCTAACTCAAATCTCTCAACCATTCATATACCGCAGAATACGACGTCATTACAAATGTGATTAGGAGTCCCAGTATCGGCGTTCGTTCATGGTGGAGAAGCACTGCGAAGCTCTGCATCAGTTGGTAACTTGATCTTATGCTACAAAAGTAAAGACTGCTAGCATTTCGGGAGCACACGACTGTGATAAAAGTCCCGATTCATTCTGTTTTAGTTGTAATAAATATGAGCTGAAATATGAAGAAGACAGATGAAGAAATGGAATGGGTCTGTGAAAAGAAACAAGTTGGGTTTATCACGTCATCCGTAATCCGATGTTGGATCGTTCGAAAAATTTCAAAGAACGAAAATATCTTAGTTATAATAGCCAATGCTTTTCATAATAGAGAAAAATATTCAACTGTTTCGCATGTTTCGTACCATTCAAATATGAAAGTGGAATAAAGAATACGATACATCTATGTCATGGAAAGATGTTCCCACTTAGACATAATCAGAGAATAGAGAAACCAAAATATTGAAATATTCTCTGACCGTCATGCGGCCATCAGAGCACTATACTCTCTAAGAAGATTGAATAGAGTAACGTTTTACTGCATAGCTAATAATGAAAAATTAGAGAGAAATGGCCCAACCTGTCCGCTTATTGGGCCGGAACTATTTGTACATCTGAGACCAGGCACATTTAGAATTCTGGAGACAAAGAAGAAAATATAGCCAGGAATGAATTCTGAAAAAAAACAACTGTGGGGATATTAGCAATGGTAAGAAACTGTTAGATCAATAGAATAAGAAAAGAGCGAAGACCCGCCTTGGGTTGCAGAAAAATATTTTCAAATTTTAGAAGATTTCCCAGCTTAAGTACCTGTAACAGTACCAGCTTACAGGGAGGAATGTGCATATACGAAATCGGAAGAAGGAATGTGTCTTTATTAGGGAGACGAACCGAGATAAGGTTTTGTAGGTAATATACAATACTACGATCAGGGTACAATAGACGTAGATTGGTATCAGTGTCAACTACCCTACTACTGACACTAGAGATAAACCTGTTCTCTACCCACTGAACACATAAGAAATCTACCCATACGACCCACACATAGAGGCATTATTAATTATGACTTATTTAGCTAAATAGGCACATATAAGTGTATATGATATTTTAATATCTCCAATCTTTCCTTTACTATATTTTCATTAATATTATAATTAATAATGAAGAGTAATGGAAAGCTATTATTGTTATTAATTGTAATATTTTGTTAATAAGCCTATCTTTACATTTTAATAATTAATATTCTATATCACAGCATGTCGTGCCACCACTCTCACCTTGCTCTCTAATTGCTGCATGTTAATAAGTTCGAAGTTGTAGCGTACAACATCGACGCCATAATTAATAACCAAATTAATATATAATAAGCGCAAATAATGAGCCAATATTTACACACAACGAATGACAGATAGACAGACAGACAGACAGAGTGACTGACTGATACAACACATTAAGATACTAACTACTATAGGCTATATACGTGTATGTACATTTGAAGGAAGCGTAATGTACGCGATCGAATTACAGGCGTGCCGAAGCTGTTTGGAAATTTCTGGCGTTAACTCTGGCACATCATATAGTGACAAGGATTCAGCTTAAACTATACTACAGGGTATTTTTTTTAGAGGTTTAATTTTCCGACAGGCATTAAACTATCATAAATTGATAAGATCTGCCAATATTTTTGAAATTTGTGATCAGTTTGATTTGACATTCTAATCTGAATAGACTAACGTCATAGTATTTCGAAAATCGTGGTTAATTTGGGGAATGTAACCGTGCGCTACGTTCATTTTACGGTCGCCATTATCGTTCATGCGAGAGATAAATTCGATTAAGACTGATGTTAGAGTACGCGATAGAAGCGCGACAATCAAAATCATGAAAAAACGAAACGATAACAACAAAGCAAAAACCAATGCGCAGCGAGAAAGCAGTTTCGAAATTGTTTTCTTGCTCTGCTCTCGTTTTTATTTCGCTTTATCGCTTGCACCCGCTTTCTGTTTCGCTTACACTCTGACACCTTTTGAGCGATCACATAAGACAGTAGAGAATACACTACAAGCAGTGGTTTGCTGTGTGTTATAGCGCAGTATTTCCATATCGCGCTTATAGGGGTCAGCTTAACCATGGATCGACTTCGTAACACGTATACTCTAAATGTCAATACGCATCTCCAAAGACGCCGTACATTGCGCATCGAATAAACATTTGCTACTATAGAGAAGGATACAAATAACTCGATCCGCCATCGCGTGCTGCAATTGGAGATGTGTGCATCCACTTTATGGAAAATTTTACATAAAGATCGCAGCCTACGACCTTATAAGATCCAGCTGGTGTAAGAAATAAAGCTGAATGACCATCGTTTGCGCCGAAAATAGTCTGAAAGTCAGTACAATGTTTAATCCCAATATTCTGTTCACCCCATTTTTGCCTCAATGGGCATATCAACGAGCGAAACTGCCACTTTTTTAGTGCAGAATATCAACGTGGAATATATATCTACAAAAATTCACATTTTTTTTCGATTTATGGGCCGGTGGTATCATTGGTCCTTATTTTTATGAAAATGAGGCTGGCTTGAACGTTACCGTCAACGGCGAGCGCTATAGACCCATGATTAGCGATTATTCGTGCCCCAATTGAATGGGGTGTTCATGGAAAACTGGGTTTTCAAACAGAAAAACAGAATACAGAACGGCGACACATGACATGTAGCACTTCAGTCAATCGATTTACTGGCGAACGCGTTAGACGACTTGGAACACAACATTGTGCGAACTATTGCCCAGATACGGAGCCATTGTCTGGTAGAAAATTGGATCCCAGAGCCAGCTCACATGCCCGAAATCATATTAATTCGGTTCGTTTTTTTTCTGGTCAAAAATGCATTTATTTCAGAGCAAAATGAATAAAAAGATTAATCAAAGCATTTTCCATAGCTGGTTACTACTTTTTCCCACCTCTCATGCAACAATTTTCAAATTCCATATAGGAAAAATGTCTCGTCTTCAGTGGCGATCCAAGTAACTAGCCAATTTTCGATTTCTGCGAATGGATTGAACCGAAGGCCCGCCAAGTCGTGCTGCATCCATCGGAAGAACAAATAATAAGAAGGAGCAATGTCTGGAGAATATTCCACATGAGCGTGTCCAAAGACCTTTTTACGACTTTTGCGACATGAGGCCGTGTCTTGTCATGCAGGAGAATAACTTTGTCATGTCTTTGCTCGTTTCGGGCCGTTTATCTTGTAATACACGGCTCAATCGAATCAGTTGATCGTAAGTAATGTAATCGCCCGTAATGTAGGAGATCATAGTACACAACACCCATTATTTTAAAACAGATACACAACATGATCTTCGAACCATGACGGTGTTGATGTTCTGGAGAATGGCAACGACTGACCGTTGTTTTTTTTTGTTTCTTGGGGTTATCACAGAATATCCATTTCTCATCCCCAGTCACAATACGAGGTAAATAACCCTTTCCATGTTGCTTTTGAATCTGCTGCTCGCAATCGAGCGGCTTTTCAATGTATCTCGGTTTCAGTTCATAAGGCACCCAATTGCCTTGCAGTCCGACCATTTCGTACAGAAACTGTTTGTTGAGTCATTCACAATGGAACCTCCTCTTGCGGTTGACTCGGATCTTCACCGAATAATGCCTCCAATTCTTCAAATTTTTTTGGCTGTTCAGAGCGAGGCTTGTCTTCAACGCTAAAACCATTCCCAACATGATTTATCAGTTGGATCATTAGCACCATAAATATAAAATCTCCCACAAATGCCTCTTATCGTACACAAAATTTAACTTATTCAACGCCATAAAAAAACCACGTTTTTTTCTAAACCTCAAGGCGATATAAACTGAATATGATTGAAAATATACAACCTCTCTGAAACTACCAGAATTAGCTGCCAACAGCCAGAGCCGTTCTTTGAAAAAGAACTGAAATAATTACCGATAATTCAATTCAAAGTTCTACACCTCTCAAAAAATTACCCCTTACATATATGTATGTTCATTCAAATGCCATCATTATAGTCATCAAAAGCATTTATGAACATAAGAGTATATTGTATCTACGTATAATTTTACCTGTACGCAGCAGATACAAACATACATATACACACACACACATACACACACACACAGATAATTTCTGACATACTCCTAGTCGTGGCATTATATTGCTGCTGCTTCATTATCCTTGTTACTCCTTTCATGCTCAACATGGCTGGTTATTGTTTCCATTTTGATTTATGCATGCGAGTAGATGTATCCTCAACTTCTTCACCTGAATCCGTTTTATAGTCAACGAGTATATAAGGCTCAGCTCAGTTCAGTTCAGTTCAGTTTAGTTCAGTTGAACGCAGCTCTCGACTATAATTTTAACGATGTTAACTAAATTGCATAAATTAAGTGCGTTCACTCGTTTGAGACTCTGTGTAGTAGTAGGTTGCCAAGAAGCAGCATCGTATCACATCATTCTTATTCTCATACTCATCCTTGAAGTGCTCACAGACATCGTTAGTATCCTTACTACGATACTACTCAGGAGCATTTGTATTGCTAATGTGCTCACATTAGACGCACATGTTGCCGTCTTTGCAGTTTAAAATGTTCTTTACTTTGCACAGTTTCGCAGTTTTTTAGGTAGGACTTGGCTTGGCAGGAGCAGCAGCAGCAGAACAAAAAGGCAACGCATATGCGGCGTATACGTGATATTTCATTATGTTTGCGTTATTTAATACGCATACGCCCCATCTGGCTGCAATGTGAATTTATTTTTTTATAATTCGTAGTCCTTTGAAGATACTTAAATAAAAAGTGGAATATAAAGTAAAATTTTTTTTTAATATAAGTGTTTATATGTATATGACTCGAATTGGGTTTGTTGCAACAAAGTTATGCAATCCTTTGAACGCAATGCGTACTCTATCAAGACTTGCATGTGACCTTAAGCGAAAAATGTAACCAAAATTAATACTCAAAAAATAGTTGATTAGGAATTACTCTAAAATTATCTGCCCAGATTGTAAAACTAAAAGTTAAAACTAAATGTGCATACTAGTTCGAAATATAAACAGCCACACCAAGAGAAAAAGTTTTTTTTTTTTAGGTTACTAGAGAATACATATGAGGAACGAAATTTGTGCTGAAAAATGAAAGTTCCAATTTTTTAAGTAAAACTTCTTTAAGCGCGATATGTCTAGTAACTTCAATCTTTTTATAACGGAAGTAACTTTTTCACGCGGAAATAAAGTTCAGTTGGAAAAAATGGTCAGGCGTTCGTGAATCAATTATTGGTCATGCATTCATGTGCTCGCG
This sequence comes from Leucophenga montana, assembly GCA_035044765.1. Lineage (NCBI taxonomy): Eukaryota > Metazoa > Arthropoda > Insecta > Diptera > Drosophilidae > Leucophenga > Leucophenga montana. Next base: position 60,328 of record JAWNNQ010000784.1, read on the forward strand.
CGTATTAAGGCAAAGCTAAGCATTTTAAGGTTGCAAACGAAAAAAACGAGTGCGTCTAATATTACGCGCGGTTGAAGTAAAACTTCTTCGACTGTTGTGGCAGCTATTACTAAAAAGATTAAACTTAAGATAAATATGTCATAGTAGCATTTATAGATATATTTAATTTACACTTGTATACTTACTTTTAACCAGTTGAAGCATTTTTTGGTGTCAACTTCAAAAGTAAATGACTACGACCATAAATGACATGATCAGCCACCTGACCATTCTGAAGTTTGCATAAAAATGAGAGCTCAATCGATTCGACGGTTTGGGTGTCTATGGTATAGATAACTAACATACATAATAAGGTCTGTAACAAAACAATGCGACACTTTTAATATATTACTTCACTCATAAGCTAAGTAGATTCAATATGTTTACTATTTAGCTTAAATAAGGTTAGGTGTGATAGACACCATATGCGCTATTTTTATGCTATCTTCTGCAAAAGTAAACACATTCAAATAAAAACGTTCTAAGGAAATTTGTTTGAGTAAATATTTCGGTTTGCAAACGAAAACTTAAATAAAATTAATCAAAATGCCACGTAATACTCGTTTATCAGAGGAAGTACAAGGGAAGATATTCGCTTACAAAGACTCTGGTTACAACATCAACCAAATTTTGAACGTAAACCCGACAGAATATGGCAAAAAATAAGATACTGTTCGAAAACCGATCATCACCGATCGAAACAAGATGCATATTTTAAAAAAGCCAGTGAGTCAACGATATCTCGTCTGCAAACTTCTTCCCACTTCATTTCAGTGTCCCATTTATGCATTTGGCGAAACAAATTGTGCTAGGGGTGATGAAGAAAACGCGAACTCTTCAAAAGCGTCACTAGATTGTCCGACTGGAATTTTCATCTAAAAAACTTTATATGCTTCATAATTATCCGTAATCCGTTTTCCATCTAAATGGGTACTATTCGCAGATGAAATGAAGTATAATGTAGATGGCCCGGATGGTTTTCAAAGCTACTGGCGTGATTTGCGAAAGGAACCTCTCATTTTCATAAAACAAATTTTTGGTATAGGCTCAATCATGGTTTAGAGTGGAATTACCAAGTGTGGCACACTTGCAATACGATTCTGGTACGATTTCTATAAGAAAATGGAGGAATACCGTACATTTTTATCTACGATGACGCAACAATTCACAGAAGTTGGCAAGCAAAAAAGTTTTTTTGGAATCTTGTTCTATGGAAAAGTTTGTCCTACGCGCTTCCCAGAGCGAAACCCGAAATCAATACTCTTTAATGAAGGGTGATGTGCTGGGTTTCCTTCACGACAACAAACTTTTACCAGTGAAGACACAGATGAACTCTTTCATGACGACCCCGAATACGCTAAGGTCTATAATTTAAGGATCTGCACTTAGATTATTTAGCATTGATATAGTATAGCGCCTGGTGCGCTTAACTCCATGCAACCATGCCGGATAAACGATTGTAGCGCTACATAAGTAAGAATACACTTTAAAGTTCCATGATCGCAAACAACTCATCCGATTTTTTATAATGTCGAGCAGAATATCAGAACACCATGCTAAGATGTAAAATGCATCCCACGATCGTCCGAGAATCGTTAGAAATATATGAGCCATATACGCATTTCTTTCTAAACACAGCATTTGCTGTGTTTAGCCTTGAATATTCAATTTTTTCGTTTTATTGTAGAGATCTGTTTGTATTGGCGCTTGTCGATTTACTCACGCTTAACAAGTACTTTTAATGGTGTGAAAGTTATAAAGCCAAAATAGACAACATTTCATTTTCATTTTGTGCTTTAATAAAGTTTCTCGTATCTTGCCAAAATAGTAACTAATTTTTTTTGGACTCTCGTTTGGTATAACTAAAAATTGTATTAAGCTATATTCAACAGCGCTTCTCTGACTTCTCATGGTAAATGCCAAATGTCATACAGATTTATTACACATATTTTTTATTGAGCATCTTTCTATTGCACAGTTTCAAATATCGTTGATAATTTCAGACTCTACTAGCATCTTAGCGAAGTCTTGTGCTTCCATTTCAATACATTCCAAAGAAAAAATTGCCTAAAAAATGGAAAAAGCCAATTGATTTATGTCGCAAACCATTTCTCAAACGATTTTCTACTATTGACAAAATGTTTATCAATAAATAGGAAAATGCCTTAAGTAGCCAAGGCAATTTTGTGTGTTTCACATTTCTATTTCATTTTCCGGGTCAATGTGTCGCACTCTACGCTGACACTTCATAAATTTTATTTAATGTGTAAACTTGACAGTAATTCAAGCAATTTTTTGCCTCGAGTCTATTGCTAAACGGACACTTTTTCCTGTACAATATGTTGCACATGGATACCATCACTTAAAGCTTTTTAACTAATTATTTTGCTAATAGTATTTTGTATAAGTACTGGAAGAAAAAAATAAGAGAAAAGTATAGCAGCCAATGTCGTTTAATCAGTATTAGCAGTAAAAAAAGACTGTATGCGTTTATTAAACATTTGGTTGACTATCTCCTCGGTGACTTTCTTTCATTTTTGTTCAGTTTTTTCAACAGCTCAAATGTTATCTTAGCCTTCTACTATCAACTTTTCCATTCTATTCATTGCTTTGAGAAAGTTTTCTGCTTTTATGTTCGAGTCCTTCTGTATGCATTTCTTTCATGAAAAGGATGCTGCTTTTCTTAACTGTATTTAAAGCAAAAAAGGCGCATAATTATGCACAGAATAACACAAAATAGTTGCAAAAAATATAGATGAAAAGCATCTGCAGTTAAGTTCAAGAAAACTATTTCAATGGCGCTTTGTTTGCATTTCTTTTGATAAAAGTATTTATGTATTGCCACGGCATAAGTTTTAGGATAAATTAGAGATGAAAACAACTATGCAGTGAGTAGAAGTCACAAGTATTTAAAATTCCAAATTTCTACAAGTGCAGATACTTAAATATGTATTATATTTAAGGTATTCACAGAGTCTTGCAATAGTGCAAAGGTGCAAAAGTGCAAAAGTGCAAAAGTGAAAAGGAGCAAAAGTGTTATACATTTTTTAAAATTAAATCTAGCAGCAAATGTTCCAAAAGCAATCCAAAATTGCTTATTTGTTGTTTAGGCATGATAATTTGGTTTAATAATTTTCTTATGGGTCACATCATCATACCGTAATCAAATTTATATGAAACCACCCATAATGTACAACCTTTCTAAAAAAGAATCATCGAAATCCGTTAACTTCAATTGAACCAAATCTCTCATTCGCACATAATTTCAATTAATATAGCAGCTATTTATAGAACTACCCATAAAATTGGATGGAACACGCCCATTAATATAAGTTAAGTGTATATCTGTAATAAAACACAATTTGTATGGAAGCTACTTAAAGAAGTAGGTGTTTCATATTAACACTTCCCAAATATGGGACCAACTTAGACGGACGGACATACGTAGATCGATTCGTCTCGATGAGCCGAATTGTGCAATTTGCAATGATCGTTTACTCTGATACTGCTGCCTTCAATACATCCTATGAGAGAAATTTACAATAAACTCCATATTTGAAGCCATTTTAGTGTTTAGAAGAGAAACAAATTTATAGATTTCACGTGCATTGTTTGAAATTAACTGAAACAAGAAGAACTTGGATCTGAAGCTTTAACAATCTTGTAGAGAATACATTTTTGTGGTTTGCGGGGTGGGCTTATTCCGCTAGACCCCGGCTTAAAAATGTATTTGAAGGTATATATGAAGGTAATTTTTACATTAAAAATGTTTGACATATTTTTCTCAATGTAAAAAGAGAACTACGAGGGCTGCTATTTATATTTCGGGAACTGGCTACACTAATATCAAAAGCTAAAATCTGGCAACACCATAATAAAGTTTGACATTTTTTGGCATAAACGTACTCACAAAGTTTCGATGTACAATTGCTAGTTTTTTTGTTTACAGTTTACAGTTAAGAAAAGCAATTTGGCCAAAAATTGGAAATTCAAGAGAAGGTTTTCGTTGGATTATTTTTCACAATGAACTTAGTTCTTTATATGGCGATAAAGCAACATCAAAAACCAAGTATTTATCGCTGGTATAGTGAATTCAATCGTGGTCGTTGTTCGGTCGCCGACGAATTCCGTGAAGGTCGTCCAAAATCGGTTGTTGTGCCCAAAAACAACGATGCAGTGCGTGATCTGATAATGCAAGATCGTCATGTGAGATATCGTGAGATAGAGGAATCCTTGCACATTAGTTCCACTTCAATACATACGATTTTGCATGAACACTTAGCTGCTCTCGTTGGATAGCCCATAATTTAACAATCGGTCAAAAACAGGAATGCGTCGATTGGTGTAAGGAAATGATTAAACAGTTCGACCATGGTTCTTCAAAAGACGTGTATAAAATCGTGACAGCTGACGAATCATGAATCTACGCGTATGAGCCGGAAACAAAATAGCAATGGACCGTGTGGGTATTCCAAGACAAGCCAAATCCAACAAAAGTTGTTCGTGGAAGAAGCACAACGAAGCACATGATCGCCTGTTTCTCCGGCCGAATGGGTCTTGTGGCCACTGTTCCGCTTGAGCAACGTAGGACGGTCAATACTGAGTGCTACACGACCATTTGTTTGCCGGAAGTCTTCGGAGAAAATCGAAAAACCAACCGCCAAAGACGAATCATTCTCCATCATGACAATGCGAGCTCTCACACATCTCGTCAAACAAGTGCATTTTTCAGCAGTCAAAACATAGAATTAATGACTCATCCTCCGTACAGTCCTGATTTGGCAACCAATGACTTCTTCTTGTTCCCTAGTATCAAAGGTAAATTTTTTTGTAGCTACGGAGCCATGTGTTTCCTTCGAACTCTGGTAACAGTTCTCATCAGTCCGCTGAGCATTCATTGCAAATTTTTGTTAATAACAGCATTCTTTATCTAAGAGGTAGCATCTATCATTAGACTAATGTAAAATTGTGTGTAATTTGTAACATTAAGTTTATGTATTCGTTACTGTTAAAGATTCAGATTGCAATGTTATTTCTCACATACACTTCAAAAATAAGTAAAATATGTAGGGGTGCCAAAGAAAAAACTTTCGTCTCAAAATCTCTAATTTTCATTCAAAAAAATTTATTTCATGAATGAAATTTAGTGATTTTAAGGCGGCAACTCTGTAGATTTTATGTCAGCTTTTGCATAAAACCACCAATTTTTTATTTGAAATTTACTTTACCACAAATTTTGTAAAACATTTTCAATAGAAATATTGGCGTTTTATAAAATCGAACAACTTTTTTTTGATAGCACACTTCTTTGTTTCATAGCTTTTGTTACTTTATTCAATCGCTTATATTGTATAATGTTTTCAATACTTCCGAAACATAATCATCCCATTTGGCTTGAAAAACATTTGCAGCTACAAGGTTTTCCATGTTATATTTTGTTGTAAACTGCTGCACCGAAAACTTACTATGCGCATCGGCATCGGTTAGTTCTAAATGTTGCTCTTCAAATTGTATCTGACCAGGTTGTTTATAAAGTAATAGTATATAGCGACACATTTCGCTTTCCTTGAGGCAAATGGGTGCAAAATAATCAGCTATTATGTCACCCTTATCGACATCCATGCCGCGTATATTCACTACCAGCCAATGTAACCATGAACGATAGAAGGGAGTCTGACGACTTGGCGCATCTGGACTAACCATTAGAAGCGTATAATAAGCCTGAGGAGATGCATTCCAGACAACACTCGGTGGCGGTTTCAAATCCTTTGGAGCATATTCATTACCCGGCACAATTTTGATGTTGTTTTCAAACTCAATCTTAGTGGAAAGGAGAAAATTACTTCGATTTAAAGTCATTGCACAGCACAAACCTTTAAAGTTTCATTCGGTGCTTCATTCAGCACATCCGGTATCACTTGCAAATCTCGCATTGTTTGTCTTAAATCAGGCTCTATATCATCAGCAAGTGCAGCACTTAGAGCACAAAGAAAGACAAATATAAATTTCATTGTATTTGCAAAAGAAAATTTGTGCATTTCTCTACGAAAATGTTTAATAATTTATTTATTTAGTTTTGATATTTCTGATTGTAGTGCACTGCCTTTTATAGAAATATTCCATAGAAATTTTATGGACAAAAAAAGAAAAAAAAACATTATATGCAGTGTACAATATATGCTATGTATATTCAATCTAATCAAATAAGCATTTATTTTAATACTTCATACAATTATTTTGTTTGTTAAATCGTATAAACTATTTATTTAAGTTTTCATTTTGATTCGTTCATCATCCGACATTTCATTTATTGTTATTGTTGCAAGCAAATTAAGTGCATTTTGTATTAAATTAAATAATAATTCCACATGCAAATAGAATTTACCAAATTGCTTCTAATGATGATGACGATGTTGATTGCGCGTAACTTTGCTAAACTAGAATACGTTTTTTTGCATTTGTTGATATTGGCATTATTTATCCATTTTAGTTATAAAATTGTTTACTTAATAGACTGTTAGTTAAACCAACTCACTTCTCGAAGTACTAGTCCGAATATGGAAAATATGGTTAGTTATAAATGATTTAAATAAGTATTTTAATATCTTTGTTTTTTGTGATATTGAGTGGTGAAAACAAGAGTGGAAGTTCCTTTGCATTTTTTCACTGTAACAAGTAAAAGAAATACTTTCCGGAACATAAGTTTTCATACACTTTACACGCATTATCAACAGTTTGTGTAGTTGTCTGTAAAGTCTGTAAAGTCGGTTGACGGACGATAATTTTACGTGATAACGGCATAAGAAAACATTGATGAAAAATTGCATACTTTTATGAGTTGAATTGATTTATTAACACTGAATTATTATTATTTTGTATAATACAAGGAAGGAGTTAATTGAAAATTACATTTTTTTCGATAAATGCACATTTATTTGCACTCGTTAATTCAAGTATAGTGAGCTTGCTTTGCACGTTTGAGAAGTGCAGTTTGAGAAGTATAGTTTGAGAAGTATAGTGAGCTTGCTTTGCACATTTGAGAAATGCAGTTTGAGAAGTATAGTGAGCTTGCTTTGCACGTTTGAGAAGTGCAGTTTGAGAAGTATAGTGAGCTGGCTTTGCACGTTTGAAAAGTGCAGTTTGAGAAGTATAGTGAGCTTGCTTAGGCCGATTCAAATGTTCCAAAATATGACCCAAATATGACCCCACAAATGTCATCCCAAACGTCCCCCTAATTTACCACAAATATCCCTACACATGTCCCCACACATGTCCCCACAGAAGTACCCACAAAAGTCTCCACAAATGTTCCCACACATGTCCCCACAAATGTTTCCACTAATGTCCCAACAAGTGTGCCCACAAATGTCACCACAAATGTCACCACAAATGTCACCACAAATGTCACCACAGAAGTTCTATCAAATGTTTTCTATTTCCTTTATGTATGAAGATGGATTAAATTTCGCAAAGGTCAATTCCTACGCTATTCTTTTCTATATATATATAATGAGTTAGAAATTAGTGTGTTAAGTGTGTAAAGTGCAATAAGGAACTTCGTTCCAATATATAGGGTTCGAGAGCGAGTACGAGAGCGAGTGTTGATATTTGTATTACATTGTAATGTAGATATCTTTCTATTATGTATCGAATAAAATATGCGTCAAGTGGCCTCCGCAGCTCTTGACACACACACTCTTACGTTTTTCATAAAATTTCCGGTTACATTTTACAAAGGTGTAGCTCTATCTCACCGATGACGCATTGGAACTGGACCTTGAGCTCAGAAATTGTTTGTGGTTTATTCACATACTCGTGAGATTTCACAAAACATCAAAGAAAGAAATCGCGCAAAGTTAAATCGTGATGGCCAGTTGACATCGGAATTTCGGGAGATGATTCGGTCTGGAAACCGTTGCTTCAATAAATCAATTGTTTCATGCACGCTGTGACAGGTGGCGCAGTCCTGCTGAAACTCCATGTCGTCTAGATTCATAACGTCCAGTTGAGGCCACAAGTATTCCGTTATCATGTTTCTGTAACGAATTCCATCCACAGTCACTGCATTTCCGATCTCATTTTCATAGAAGTAAGGCCCAACCACGCCGAGTGACCAAAATCCGATAATGGTTTGTTGGAGATGTATTTGTTTCTCGTGGTGCATGTGCGGTATTTCTGAGCACCAAATTCGACAATTTTGTTTGTTGACGAACCCACTCAGATGAAAATGCGCCTCATCAGTGAAGTTGATTTGTTTCGAAAAATCAACATTCACTTCATTTTGCTACGTCACCCATTGTTAACACATTGTTCAATTGTGTACCGCTTCATTTTTAATAATCGGAACAATCGTAGATGCCAAATTTTGAGTTGCCACTTGCAGAGAAAAAATGGAGACAAATTTGGATCGTGAACTCTTGTTGAAAGCTTATAATAAAGCTTATAATCAACCTCGAACCTAGAGTTTACAAATATTCTACCTCTTTCAAAATATTTTGGATCCTGAACTCTTGCTGGGACACCCTGTAGAAAGCTTATATTCAACCTCGAACCTAGTTTACAAATATTCTACCTCTTTCAAAATAGTTTGATGTGCTTTAAAATACTTACAATTTAAACCAAAAGCGACAAGTGAGCACGTTCATTTTAGTATTTAGTGGAACAAGGTAACCGTAAATAGCAAATTGGAACCAATGAGGGAAAATAATTTTGGAAGCACTGAGATATCTGAAAAGTTTAAATAAATAATTTTGTTTAATATTGCAGAAGTTTTTAATGCGCTAAATACGAAAACCTTCATGTTATATACATAGCTCTGTTACAAGATACATGCTTTTATTCTATATAAACACATTGATCTAATTTCATGCTTCCGCGCACAAACAACACTATTAAAAATACTGAAAATAAAATGCAGCCAAGGCTATTCAGACTGCCAAGGCAACCGTCCAAGTAGTAAGCCTAAGAGCTATCGCTTCCCCAGGGTCTTTGCTGTCTGCAACACTTATGCCCGAGTTTCAGTACAGACACACATGACTAATTTTCCGGCGTAGAATATGTTGCTATCTACTTTCAAAGATACCAGACAGACTTCAAGTCATCCTCATCTATATTGCCGTCGGAAGTTTTTTAAGTTTTCCTTAATATTTATCCCATGTGACAAATTTTGTGCTGAGCAGATTTGCTTAGTGTGCATAATAAAGTTTGAATTTTCTTGCATTTTGGCACGTTTTAATTTAATAATCATTTCGAACAGAGCTACAGCACAAAGTTTCATCGCAAATGTTAGAAAATTTATTAAACGAATGCAAGGAGATAGTTTCGGTAATGGGGACTAGTTTAATTAATAAAAGTGAATACGCTTGGCTTAAATTTCAAATCAATAAAATTTCTATGCTAAATAAGTTAATTGCACAACTTTATTTCTATTTACAATAAAATTTCTCCATGGTTTGCTCGATTTTTCGAAATGCATCAAATATTTCGAACCGGCTGTGCATGTGGCAATACTATTTGTGGTTACAAATCAAAACATAGACAACTATTGAATCCATTTGACATGAACAATTTCAGTTGGTTTCTTATACAAAACGCTTTAACTCTTCGCAGCTGAAACAACATTGGCATTTTTTGTAAATATTGGTGAAAATGTATATACTCTATATTGAAATTGTAATTTGATTTTTGTGCTTTATGCCAACAGCTGAGTGAGTGACAGACGTGGTGTTGCCAGACTGTGCAACATCGAGTACAACTAACTTAGTCACTGACTATCTCATTGGTTAGCTGTCTGTCTGTCCTTCTGTCCGTCTGTCCGTCTGTCATTTGATTTATCTGACTATTGTATTTATATACTTGGCTGAGGTTTTGTTTTGTTATGTTTGCTTAAAATTTGGTTTGAATGGTTTGTTTGATTTTCAATCTGAATGTATATTTGCCTGTCGAGCTGGTGGTTAACTTGACTTTTAACACAATTCAATAATGACAATAAGCCAAACCAAAATGTGTTTATGGAATGTGAATATATTATATTGAGTAAAGTACTTATTGCTATCAGAGGTGTTTCTCCAATCTCTGCTAACCTTTGTTTTCAATTTGAGTTCTAAAATAGTTAAGATAGCCATTTAAAAAAATATATATAAAGCTACTTATAAACCATCTTCATAGTATTCGACAAATGATAACTCGATCTGAGCAGTCAGCCCGGAAATTTTTCTTTGAATTTGTATTGTTGCCGTTTCACGAATTTCATGGTATCTATTCAGAATTTTGTGTATAAAATTTCATTCATCTGTGAACATTAGTTGCTGAGATATGACGAATTTGATTATTCAGTAATATGGTGTGGGGAAGGTGTGTCATCACCCATACACACACTAAGTCAATTAGTTGCGGATATAAAATATAGCACTTACTCTTCCTTTTATTGCATTTTAATAGAGTGTCAAGATTGACCCGCCATGCCCACTTTTTGGGGTAGCCCCCACCGCCCACTTTTGTCTTTTTGTATGAAAAACTTTTTTATTGTAGTCAATATCTACTTAATAATTGATATGGTAACTTTCGGTGGACGGATGCTCGACCTATACATTAATGGGCGGGACTTGCTCACTTTTTGCGGTAGCCCCCATACAAACATAATGTCCACTTTTGACTTTTTGTATGAAAACTTCTTTATTAACGTCAATATTAGGTTGAAATGCAATGTGGTGCTTTTTCATGGTCAGCCGCTTAACATACATAGACTAACGGGCGTGGCCCCCCATTTTTGGGGTAGCCCCCATACAAACATTCTGCGGTGGGTTTGTATGAGGGTTACCCCAAAAAGTGGGCATGGGTCACTCTTGATACTCTATTAAAATGCTATAAATATAAGTGTGTGTGCAAACTGGATAGCATAAAAAGTTGTTCCCCAAAAACGCGCAACAACATACAGACGGACAGACAGACGGACATGGCTAGATCGACTAGTCTCTTCGAACTAATCCAGAATCCAATGGCTCCTTTAATGCTTTACAAACTTTCAGTCAATCTGATAATACCATTTCACACTATGTGTGAATGGTATAAAAATCTCTTGACAAGCTAAAACCCAATTGACCGACTTTATTCTGCAATTCTCATAAGGTTTATACAACATGGGCTGTTTTAGAAGACTTTAAAAGCGAACCATAACTAGTATGCTAAGAGCTGTGGATGCATCAAAATAGGATAGTAGAAGTGATTAAGCTCTTAAAGATTTATAAATTACCTAAAATTACTTTGATCCACTTCTTCATAAAAACGAAAAGGATTGTTCACTACAAGCAACTGAAACTGGCCAAGTTACGATGACTTAAAGATGTACGTAAATATTTTAAGGAAATTCCACATCTCCGAAGCCTCGAGCTTCTAAAATATTAGGTCGCTCAAAGATATCAGCGGTCCCAATAAATTCGTTCTCGCTAAGAATTGCACATTTTGCAGGTATAATATTTTGATTTTTGACAACCGTGTGCGATGTCTCAAAAAGCGCTTCTTAGGTTCTTATGTAATAATGGCAGGGGAAGCAATTTTTATTTTGCTTGTGAATTTTTCTTATATTCTCTCGAAGAACACAAATTTTTGTTTCACTTCGATCGATTGTAATTCCAACAAATCTTATAAGCATAAACAGCGTATTACTCCACAATTATACTTACAATTTATGCAAAACGGATAAAAGTTGATGAAAATATGAGCAAATTGTACTAAAAACCGTGTTTTGTGAAGATATCTCGAAAAAGATTATTTAAAAAAACTAATAGAAATTGCATTTTTACTTTAGTTTCCCTCTTGGAGTGGTGTTCCCCATAATCGGCGAAATACTTCTTCCGTTTTGTAAAGTATACAAACCGAGTTTGAGGATAATTGGATATTAAAAATGCTGCCATCTAAAACTACATTTTTTTCATCCATTTAACCTTTGAACGCACTTTTGCACACTTATGGGTGGAGTTTCACACAAACCCCTTTGAATTGCTTTTTGAATTACTAAATTATTATTTGCAAATCAGACGTGCGTATAAACGTAGTCATGGAGTATAGAGAAATCAGTGGTTATATAAAAATGTACTCTTTATAGAAGTATATTACATGTTTCTCAAAATTAATCATTTCAAGTTCTAATTATATTCCATACACCTAATAAATTATTAATTATTTCACCAATCAAAAAAATTGCTGAAAGAAATACCACAGAACTCATTATAACAATTGTCTGCCTCTGCATGAAATGATAATTGAGTGAATGCCACAAACAATAGGCAGGTAAGTATGGTGCATACACTATACAGAAATAAGCCATATCAGAACACCTGTGGAAAGCCTTTCTTTCTCTTCGCTCTATAGCACTAAAAGAACAATGGCGCCAGGGACATTTGTGCATTGTTCCCAGAGCGACGACCGAACGAGCGAACGGCCACGAGCAAACAAAGCGCAGAGCTGTATTTGAGTCGTGTCGGTGCGCCGCCATTCAGCCATTCAGCTTGTAGTATTGACACACGTCTTTCAACGCACTACGCCAGCAACGCAAACGAACAGGTTGGCAGGACTGTTCACTACGCTGCAGCTGTCAGCAGGCAGCAACTCAGTTGATTGTAGTAAAACAGTGTGCGAGCCATTAAAAAATTTATTAAAAAAAAAAAAAAAATAAAGCAAAGAATGCTCTTTGTAGCATTTATTTATTTTCACTGCCTGCAAAGTGGCACACTTTTACTTCAGTTTTGTTTTTGCTTTTTTTTTACACAGCCGCTATAATTTGCCCATTGTGCTACTTACGCGTTGCTAATTGACGTCAATTAAAATTGACAGTGTTGAAAGTGGCTTTAAATTGTTGTTCCAAGTGATACGCGAGAAGTATTTCACGTATTTTTTTTATTTTATTTGAACTGTGTAAGGGTTAGATGTGTTAGCTTAAAATTTTGCAATTGAAATCTGTCAATTTCAGAAATATTTTAATGCGTTTGTCAATATGCATCTGCAGCTGACAAGCACTCCAACACCCACTCTTTTTTTCATACGTTAGAAATATATTTTCAAAGCGGCAAAACAACAAAAAAAATTTAAACACGTTAACGAAAAATGCCGCTCAATATTTCTGCATATATTTGCCTTAAATTCGAGAACTTGTTTCCGATTGTTCTTCACTCCAGCCAGCGATAACGTTAAAAAATTTGACATGAAGTTCGTGATTTCCATGCAAATATTTCCGCCAAGTTACTTGTTTATAAATCGAAAGATTTTTTTCTTTTTTTTTTGTATATTTTCTCCAAGAAAAAATGGAAATCGTATACAAAAAAAGGGAAAGTCTATGCATAAAAGCAAAAAAAAAAAAAAAATATATCGATTTAGGTTCGTACAAACCACGAAATTAGTCTAAAAGCATCGGGCCTGCGTTGCGTGTATCTTGTGGCACTTTACTATCGAGATGAAGTAGCGCAGACAATTTGCATGAATTTCGTGTTTGTGATGCTATACGAGATACAAGTTTCAAGATTCGTCGAGTACGCTGTGAGTAGAGTGGGGACAAATTGGTAGTGTATACGTGCGCATGAACTTGGCTTTTAACCCTTTTCCGGCGTTGTCTTCATTCCTTGCATATTTTGGGGTTGCCCTGTTACAGTTTCATCTCTTGTTGCTTGCCAAAATTGATTTCTACAATATGTAGGCGCAAACGAGCTCTACACAGAATTCAATAATAAGCTGACAGCTGTACTGGCGTAGAATAGATGGGTGTAGTTGTGTTTGCTTAGGGAGTGGCGGAAAGTGAGCATTTTTGCCTAGTAAGATGCGTGGGGTGTTGTTATTGATGGCACATGCGGTAAGACAAATTTGTTTAAATCTGTTTAATGTTTGGTAATATTTCAGCGTTTTTTTTTTTTTTTCCAATATTTACAAAACATTTGATGCCGCAATACGAAATGCGCCTTTTGTCATTTTTTCCGACATTTCTGGCGCAGTGGTGTAAAATATATGCTACTTTTGAATTCCGTAAAATACAATAAATTATTAATTTTTTGTAGCTTGATGAAATACTAATACTCGTACGAAGTCTATTCGAAAAGTTTATACAAACTTTATAAAATGGAAAAATTGTAGAAAACATTGTATCGGATTTGAAACAGAACTCATTGTCAGTGCACGACGCTTGAATTTTCATATTTGACACTTAACACTTTTCTATAAAAAATTAAACTTCAATTTTTTTCTTTAAGTCAGAAATTTGTAAGAAATAGAGTCTTTAAAGATCTCAAAACATTATGGAGCATCTAAAAGCTGATATATGTATTGTGTTGCCGGAAAAGTCATGACGTTTTTTATTGTGGTGTATTTCTCATTTATTCTCATTTATTTATTCTCATTTATTAAAAATAGAACAGAGTTCAATAAACAATGTACTATTGATCTTTCTGTGAGTCACTTGATTCTACGGTCGTACAAGGGTCATACTTTTCCAACGAAGAACTGTTTGAGATGCTGTTTGAAGAACTTATCACAATCGAACGTCCAACCACACAAGTTCTTTTGAAGGAACGAAACAAATGGTAGTCTGATAAGGCAAGGTCCGGTGAGTAAGGAGAATTAGGTAAAAGTTTACATGTAGTATGTGTAGTAGTATGTGGTGAGTAACCAACGTGTGGTCTTCCATTGTCATGGTGGAACACCGTGCTTTTGTGTTTTATGAATTCTGTCCCCATATCCTCATGAGATTTTTTTAAATCATACAGTATACCACAGTCGCATCATGTCAATGTCTCCGAATCAAAGAAAAAAGGGTTCATTTGTGAAACTTAAAAGTGGATGATGGGTTTTTATGGGAGCTATCCCTAAAAGTGTACGTGACACATTGATATAGGACTCTATATGCAAAGACAAAAAAGACGCCTTCAGTTAGATATTATAAAAATTACAAAGAATAAGCCGCGAGAGTGACGTTCTGAAATACAGTAGATCTCGTCAAGATAATCAAGAATGTACGTTTAAGTGCCCAATTCCCTTAATTTTTAAAATATTCGTTTAAAAGTTGGTATGGAGATTTTTTTAGCTTTAAGCAATATACACAGTATTCTTCTAAAATATTGCGTCTAAGGTAGGTAAAAGCCAGGTAACACTCTTGGCCAGTCACATAGACTCTCTCTCATAAAACCTTCTCTCTCAGCTCTCTCAATTTCCTACAGCTACTACATTTTATGTTTCTTTCGGTACCTTTGGTTTCAATTGGAATAATAGAGAAAACAAATTTCTCTATCGTGCTGCAAAGGGCTTTTCACATTGTGGAGCATGTCGATCGAGCAGCTTGACGTTAGGCTCGAAACTGTTGTGGGCGCGCTTGGAAACATGTTGGCTAGCATCAGTTAAGTGTGTTTTTGATAGAATTTTTGTTGGCAAAATTATAAAGAAGAAGAATCAAATAAATACTTAAAACAAAAAAGTAAAAGAATTGATACACCAACAAAAACCCTTTTATAACCAGCGTGCCTTCCGAAATGACATCAATGTAGTCTCATTGGAAACTGTTTCGGACCGGAAATCAATTGTTACATGGGCAGATAAACACGAGTGTGACAAGACGAAGCACAGGAGTCCATCGGTGCAGCATATAACCTCAGAACATTGAGGCAGTGATAGCTTCATTCTTGAGATCCTCGCGGCATTCTGTGCACAAATATGTTTCTGCCCTTGAACTCTCCGCTCATTCAGTGGGGCAAGTTATTCGCGAAGACATTCATTATCATTCATAAAAGTTGGCGATTGTGCAGGAACTCTCCGAACGCGACTTCAATTCTCGGAGGAACACATGTGATGCGCTTCTCGAAAACATTCCTGAGGACGCAATTGTTTTTTTAGCGATGAAGCGCATTTTCACTTGAATGGATGCGTTAAGAAACAAATCTTACGCTACTGAGTTGATACCAATGCCCGAGAATTGCATGAAAAGCCTTCGCATTTACCTATACTTACAGTATGGAATATTCTCAGCTGAGATTATTGGACAGTGGAATCAGAGCGGTATGTGAACATGTTGGACGAATTTATTTTCTTTCACGACTTGAGAAATTGGAATTAGAGGACATCTGTAGGAGAACGGAGCGATGACTTATACTTCAGGAGCATCGATAGCTGTTTTGAGGAAACACCTCCACTTAATAACTGAAGTAAATTCCAGCGTTGACGAGTGAAGTTCAAGTATGAAGAGTATTTAAGTTTCGGTTCTATTGAAGTTAACATTTTCTCTTGTTAACATTTTCTTTTGTTTCGTATTTTAAAGTAAAATTTAACAAATGAATTTATTAACTTCCAAAATGACTTCATAAAAGTTAAAGTCTTCCATTATGAAACTTCGCGCTCTCTCTTGTTCCAACACGCAGCCATGCATACTTTTATACACTATTCATTTGCACTAACTTCCTTTTTCCTGTTTGAGCAGTGCCATTTCTTTACGCCACCTCACCTCTTTGGCAATAATCTCAATCGTCCTGTTTGCCACAATTGCAATATTTCCGGCAAGTAATAAATAAATTGCATACGTAATTAAAATCGACAATGGACGCAGGCCTCGCATGCCGTGTGGATATACTCTACGAACAACAAGTTTTGACTTGAATCCTTTGCAGTTGAATGCGTGTTCGGCTTTTGTTTGTGGCGTGTAGTAAAAATTTTCCAAAGGTAAGAAAAGGACGCAAGTCAAGAGAAGAAAATTATATGGGAAAAAGTAAGTTTGTTTATTGTAAAATTTTTTATATTTTTATTTTTACTAAGCAAAAGCAGGACGAATGAATTCTGTTTAACTGCCTTGCAGACTGACTGGATGACTGCCTACTACTGTGCCTTCGTGTCCTGTGCCGCTTGTTGAGCAATTTGCATAACAAAAGCTTTAGCAACAACAACCCAACAACAACAACAACAACAACAACAACAACAACTACTGTGTCGACATTGACGCTGAGAGCAAAAGTCCTTTGAGTGTCTTTGCTGTGAAGTTTTTCCACAATGCGACACGGCGTGGCTTTGTTTTTTCCTTTCCTTTCCTTTCCTTTTAGACATGCATGCACCTTGCATTGCCTTCCTTCGTCCTGCAGCATAACGCAACTCGATGTGAATCAAGTTATTTTGCTTTGTTTTATTATAGAACGAGGGTCGCTAAGTAAGTTTTGTTGTTCATTGTAAGCAGTTTTTATAACTCTTCTAAACTTATTGGTCTTCCGTCGTAGATTTTGCTGTTGTACGCTCACTGAGCCTTCAACTTTTGCTTTGACTTGCCACTGCCGTTGTGGTTGTCGTTGATATTGTTTCTATACCCTATAGTCATTTGGTAGAAAAGTATATTTGGTTTATACTAAAGCATGTAACAGCGTTTCCTAATTGTATTCCCCAGTAAATCTACTGTCATTGAGCGTCCTTTTTGTGTAAGTCATTTAGCTGAAGCGTAGGAATGGTCGGTTGAGTTTCTAGTTTCTGGCCGTCCGTGAAGATCCTCAATAAGTTTTCTATTTCCTGTTGCTGTCCCTGCCAATCTTGTCCGGCAGGGATACGAACATCGCAATAATCTTTTTTCCGGCTTAGGATTGTTGAGTGTTTGAAGCGTAAATGGCAACCATTTTTACTATATTGAATACGTCTAACTTTCTAAGTTCTACTTCAATACTTGAACACGATGAAAATTACCACAGAATGTTATTGAATTTTAATAAAAGTTTATGAAGAGTCAGAATTGGTTTGTCGGAAGTAGTTTGCTCGGTGTAAAACTGGTGATATTAAGCTGGAAGACAAGAAATTACCATTGCTCGATGAAGATCGATGTCAAATGCTGCAAGAAGAAGACATGCAGCTCAATCAATGGGAGTTGACTTTTCAATAATCATCAAACGTCTCAATACCATGGATGAGATCCAAAAGTTGGGTAATTCGGTTCCATACTAATTGCAACAAAGAGACATTTAAAAGCTTTTTTTCAACTGTGAAAAGCTGCATGAACGTCAGAAAAGGAAGGATTTACGAAATGCAAAAATTCATGGGTTAAGTCCGCTCAACCATAAACATTAAGATCAACGGCGGTGCTAAATATTCATCCAAGCTTTTGCTCTGTAGTGGTGAGATCAGCTGAGTGTAGTCCACTATAAGCTACACATATCCAATGAAACCATTACGAGAGATCGCTACCAACTTCATTTAAGACACGATAAAGTGATTTTTGATGGATTTTGAGATGGATCCACCACTAAAATTGATCTATCATTTGAAGATTTTGTAGACAATACCTTTTATTTGTTGTTGGCAATTGAAATACTATCAAATATATCCATTATAATTATCTGCTTCAAAATATCACGCTTAGACTGTGAGCAGAGTATCTTATAGTCGTGTTCACTCGACTTGTGCGTTCTTTCTTATTGTTGCTACCTTTGTTCGGCGCTTCTGTTGTTTCGTGTCACGCAATTCGTGTTAAATTCATAGCCTTCATGCTTAACTCAACTCAACTCAACTAAACTAAATTCAACTCGACTCGGTTCGCTCGATTCTTCACAACTTAACAGCAACTTTTGTTCGCCTTTGTTTATGCATTAAGGCCTATTAACATTTCAGTTTGATTATAATTTAGTGCAAATCCTCAGTGTGGCAATCCTGTGTGGCAATAAGAACAAAAGAAGGAGAACAAATGAGTTAGGCAGGGAGAAAGTTAGAAAAAATACAAGGACGAAAGCCTAGTTAAGTGGATAAGTAATTTTTATAGAAAACAAGTTTTCTGTTGCAAGGAAGTGTATAGTTGTTTTTGTATGCATAAACTGGGTCAAAGTATATTTAGTTCTAATAGATATTCGATAGTGATTAAAAATGTGCAGTGTTTTGTTAAAGACAGACTTCGGCAGTTTTGAATCAAAATTGATTTGAATAATGCATATTAAGATACTAGATACGGAATTACACCTATAGTATGAAAAAGCAATATCTGATAGTTTTTGAGTGAGCTTATAAGCAGTTAGTAATAATTCAATTTTGATTTGTTGTACTATTTTTGTTGATGGGACCGAAATATGGTGAATATATTCTACTTAACATATATTAACAAGTGAAATATTCTATTAATGATAGGTATTCTATCTTTTATTATTTTCTTAGCCAGCCAGTAGACATTTGCATTTTGCATTTGAGTTAAATAAGTTCTGCTTCTGCCTTCTGGGTTCCAATTGATACCAAGTAGAGTGATGTTCTAAGATAGTTTTTGCAAAGTGTGTCCAATCCAGCGCCATTTTCGACGTTTGCTTTGGTTTTAATTGTATGCTGGTTTGTTATATTCCAAAGAGATTGGAATGGCTTCTGTTCGCCATAGTCTTACTTGCTAATGGCATCCTCCAGGCCAAAGGAGATAACCGGTGAAATTTTTTCTTTTTTTCATTATGTTCTCGAAGACTAAGTTAAATAGAAGCGGAGAGAGAAAGATAGAGAGAGAGAGAGAGTATATCCTTGAAGATTTGCTTTCTTTACCAGGAATCTACGGTTTTGTTGTGGTAGTATACGTGATTATTAACTTCTTTAATAAAATGAATTCCTTTGCTTTATTTTTACTCATTAAAGCTTAACTTGCTGCATTGTAAAAAATGGTGTTGAATGATTTTTCAAAGTCGATAAAGAAGATATAACGGTGATCACCTTTGCCCAGACTGTTCCACAATGCTAGACTGTTCTAGCATGGTTCAAGGACTTCATTTTCGCTTTTTTGCATATTGATGATGATGGCTTCTATGAGGTCTCGTTTGTTTTCCGGCCACTGGCTTTATTCAAATGTTATTTAACTCGATAAAACAAGTCCATCTAGCTACATACGTACATATGAGTCTCAGCCTTTTGGCTAATTTTAGTAAGATATTTCATTTAACGTATATGTTTATGAATTAACTTGCCTCTCATTTGAGAAGTTCTGTCGGTGCAGTGAAATGGGCACCCAATATGGAAATATAGACTATGGAAGGGAGGAAATTCATTGGTTCATATCGAACACACCTTTAAAAGTTATTTCATTAAAATGTGCTATTCTAGAATGGAATTGAAGATTCTTTGGAAACTACAAATGTTTAGAATATCGAAATAATCCAGGCCAGTCCAAAGATCGAGATACTGATTGCCAAATAGGATAAACTCATCGATTTGCAGAAGCAGTTACTGGCATTATTACCAATCAATGACTCAAATGACTCACGGGACGTACAACATCGTGATAGCAAACCCAATACAGTCTAGAAAATCTGTTTAGACCTTTGCTAAAATTTCAAATCAAAAAAATAAGTGAAAATGGAAGCATCATTTACTCACGACATTTATGTGACGTACTGAAGATCACTTCTTACTTTAATGACCTACTTCGAAATGCTGCCCCAAATAAAAACTATGGGATTAATCTTTGAAAGATCATACGTCGTATTGCGCAGCAACCTCTCTGGTGCATCCCATACAGCATCAAGAAAGCACATGGTTTCATTCAGAATCAGAAATCTCTGAAGTAGTTGCGAAAGAATTGCAGAACCGTTTCAGGCTTTTTCAGCCTAATCGATGTACGAAACACGAAGTCCTAAGGATGCTGAACTAATTAAGCTACAAACTATATCCACTACGATGCCGTATGAAAAACGCATTCAAATCAAAAACTCAAGGGCACCAAATCCACAAAAACCACGCATAGAGGACGGTAGAGGTTTTAATCCTCTTCCGGAAATGGGAGTAATGTTCATCAAGTTGCTTCTCAATGGCATGGCTCGCATTCACCACTTTCCCTCTCAATGAAAATAATATATTTGAAAGAATTTTTCTTGGGAGCATGTTTGGTAGTTCCAGAGGGGGGCCTTTCCTGACCATCAGTTCGACTTTAGGTAACACCATGATACTCCAAATTAACACCATCAAGTAGTTCTGCATGTCTTTGGGGGCTTTAAAAATAGCTCTGCTGTCGTTTTGGATGTTCAGTTAGTTTTTGATATCGTCTGGTATGACGAATTGGTCTACAAGCTTATTTCTCTCCTTCCATGAATCAATACCTTCAGTACTTACTTCATTGCCACTTTATGACCGAAGTTTGAAATGGTAGCTCGAACATTCGCTGCATAGGAGCGGGTGTACCTCAGAAAAGTGTCCTTGGGCCTGACTTGTACACACTATACACTACAGATTTCGCATCCAACACAATGCTTGCTATGTTCGCAGATAACACTGGTTTTGTGGCTAGCTGATCCAGTCGTAACAAGCCAGAGAAGCCCCCATACAAAACCCACCGCCCACTTTTGACTTTTTGTATGAAAAATTATTTTATTGTACTCAATATACACTCAATAATTGATACGGCAGCTTCTAGTGGACGGACGCTTCACATGTACATTAATGGGCGGGAGCCCCCATACAAACCCACCGCCTACTTTTGTGTTTCTGTATGAAAAACTTATTTATTTAAATCAATATTAGCTTAAAATCGATCTTGTGTATCTTAGTGGACAGCCGCTTCATAAACATATACAAATGGGCGTGTCCTGCCCACTTTTTGAGGTTCTCCCTTACTTTTATGCATTGGTATGAAAAACGTCAATATTAACTTGAAATTCGATATGGTGGCATCATATAGATGGTCGCTTCATACAGATCTACTAGTGGGCGTCTACCGCACACATTTTGGGATAACCCGAAAATCTGAATGCAGAAAATCTTTAAAAGGACATTTGTAAAGCAGTTATCGATTTGGTGCTCGTCAGTCGATTGTCTAACCATCACATACTGTGCTTTTTATGCCTACAGGCTCCGAATGAACGAGATAGATAGAACGAGAAGCATTGCCTATGTTTTTATGTTGATATTGTTTCTACATTAAATACAATAATTTCTGAAAAAAATGCTTGTATAAAACTTAAATCTACCAAATTGTGTAAACTATATAGAATAAACATTTGATCCGGGTTTCAACATCTGAGCCAGTTTGTCTTATTAATTATTTGCTAATACTCAAACTAAAATTTTATAATGTTAAACTTTAATGCAATCTAAACAAAAGCATTTTGAATCGAATAACGTGCAAAACTTCATTAATAAAGTGATAGGAGTACATAGGAGTATTACTTCTGCTGTTTGCTGTTTTGTATCGTTATATATTAATGTGTCTATTGTATCTGTGTATATGCTGTATATTTCACTCGTTTCTATCTGCGAGTACAGCAGCTGATCAGATTTCACATAATAATTACTGACTTTTACGCTACAAAATGGTGCAGTCTGTGCAATCTGTAGCTTCTGTTTTGCTGACTGACACGTTATCTGTTCTGTATGTCAGCCTGTTTGTATATGCAACTTCCAGTCTATCTGTCCGTCTGTCTGTCTATCTGTCTAACTCTGAAAACTTTCAATCTCTGGCTTAATCAACAAAGGCACTAATTGCATAGAAGCAAAAGCAACGAACGTACAAGCAAGTTGTAAGTTGATTTCTAGCAGTCGACGTTGATACCTTGATAACTCAAGCTGCGCACTACATTTTGCCATTTTTGCTTGGCTATAAACAGATACATTACACACATACTATAGATACTATTGTACATAAAGTGAAAAGTGAGTATTCTAGATAAGTACAGAGCAGTAAATGAACGTTAGAACAAGCGAATGGAATGACTACAACTTCATTAACGCAAAATAAACACGCATCATGCAACGCGCTTCTGGCTTGATGGTATGAAAAGCGTTTGATGACGTTTAACCAAGTCGTATCGAGAACGAACGAACGAATGAGTTACATTTGTACGAAAACAGTAGCAGTCAGTCAGGCAGCCAGCCAGCCAGCCAGCCAGCCAGCCAACCAGTTTTGAAACCAAATCAAATCGAAAAAGGACGAGAGGACTACAATGCAATTATTCTATAGCTGCATATAGCGGCAGCACTACCATTGAATAGATGTATCTCTACCTGAAACTGAATGTATCTGAGCTCTGTATAGCTTATATAGAACCGATGTTCAGACAAGCTGAGCTGAGCTGTCTGTCAGTTTGTATTTGAGCTGTTTTGATGTTTGCTTTTGTTTGCTATTACTCTGTTTGTCTATACGATGTGTGTAGGTGTGTGTGTGTCGGTCTGTCTGTGGCTGTATATTTGCTTATGTGAGTGTATTTATACTTTACTTAAGCAACAAAGCGCTAAATTCACAAAAACACACTCAAACTGTTTTACAAAGTGTTGCAAAGGAAAATAAAAGTGAAAAAAAAAACCTGTGAAAATGTTGCACAAAAACGACGCGAGTTCTTTAATTTTCAATGCCGTATAATTAAAATTGCGCATACGCCATTTTGTCACTACAATATATTTAAATATGGGTATATTAGAACTGTGATTTTTTTAAAAAATTTAATATTTATTAATATTAAAATCGATTTTTGGCGATTTATCGAAACGAAACATCCATATGGAGATAGTACGTCTCCTTACTCTCGCTGCATCGGCTGCTTATTGCTGCGATTCGATTAATCAATAGGATCGTTTCGATTATATCGATATAATCAATCAGCACACAGATCGATTATAATAATTTAATATATGATTTAATATACAAAAAACTCTAAAAAATTATAAAAAAAACAAAACAAAAATTGCCCATTTATGTGGTCAAATATATATTTCAGCATTCAGCATTACTTTAGCTTTTAACTGACTGCTGAAAAAATCGACTTCATTTTTATACCCGGTACCCATATGGCAAATGGGTGTACTAAGTTTGACCAAATGTATGCAAATGGCAGAAAATGTATGCAATTAGCAGACCCTAAAAAGCATACATATTTTTGCTCAGCATTGGAAGACGAGTCGATATAGACATCTCCGACTGCCCGTCTGCTTGAACGAACAGATCTCGGAGACTAGAAGAGACTCTCCTTTTCAATCTTCAGATAACTTGCATACAAATGTAAACATACTTATACTAAAAGGTCCCCGCAACGTTGTACGCGGCCCTCCCCTTTCTCCTGACACTCTTTCCCACTGCCACTTCTTCTCCCTGCCACTCCTTCCCCCTTCGCCCCCTTCCCAACCTACCACATGGTCCTTCTTATTGAAACAAAAAAAAAAATGGAAAGAAAATCTAAAAAATCCAAAAAATCACCCACGGGACTATTTTGAATATTGCTACAAAAAATCGGTTGAGCGGTTTCGTAGTCTATAGGGAACATATATATATACTTCCATTTTTATATATATAGATTTGCCATTATTTATGCCGGCCACATCAAATTTGGTGTATCATACGTCATGTGACTGCCGAAAATTCTGCCTGTAAGTCGTTCTGTATTTGTCTTCATATGATTAATATCTATCGGGCGAGGAGATGTTGCAAAAATTAGTAGTTTTCTTATAATTTGTTGTAGCAATTAGAGCCAATGGCGCATTGTCCGTAGTGAACTGCCCTAATGTCAGCTGCAAGGACAAGGAACCGCTGCAGAGTCAATTTGTCGGCTATGTGCTTTACGCAGATATGATAAATGCTGTCACCAGTGACTCAACAAGAGGTGCAATGACAGTGAACGATCCGTTCCACTTGGCTAAGTCATATGACCACCAACTTTCTGATATGGTAAAAATATCGAACTTCTTGGTGATTCCTACGTCGGTGGAGAACATGGAAGTCTTAAGGAAGCTAGCAAACTGCTGGCTGCTACTCAGAAATCGAGCGACTCTGTGCGTTTTATAAAGATAACGAACAAACATAATGCTATACGTAAAAAGCACGAGGTGCTTGCATGGCGTGATTTCAATCCCTACAACTTAGCTGAATACTACTCGGCTGATAATCTAGTTATATCTCACATCATTCTGTGGTTCATGATTGATTTGGACCAGTTACTACTTGCCATCTGCTTAGTATGGTAGTGATCCATTCCGGCAGGGTTTCCATCATCTATCACATGACATCCACTACAATGCAGAAGGATAACTAATTGCATTATAAATTAAACGAAAGAAACTATTTTACTTTCGCACAATAGTTGTCGTCTGTTCACCACCAATATCTAATTACACCTCCTATTCTCATTCGAAATGGTGTTAGGCCATCAAATCTTCAGGAATATAAAGCATAAGAGCATCAGTCCTGACAGTAGAGTGTTATGCAAAAATTGATAAGTGAAGCCGAAATATCGCACTCGTAAGAGTTTCATGACTTTCTTTGAGATTCCACTGTGTCTTATCGAACTTCATGTATGATCACGTAATACCGAGTGAAATGCCGTGAAGTAGTCTATAAAGAACAGCTGGAGAGTGTATAGCCATTCTTTTGACTGTTTCAAAACTAACAAGTGAGTGTTAACATGTTCAGTATCTGCTTTATTTGGAAGGAATCCGTCTTATTATTTCCTGATGAAAGTGTCAAGATTCTCTTTAATGCGATTAAGAAGAACTCTCCTTTGGATTTTGGAAGGTTTGAAAGAACTGTCAAGCCATGGTTAATTGCTTAAATAAGCTTAAATTACTATTCTTTGCGAAGTTTATAAGGATACCTCGGAACCATCTGACAGACGTTCTTCCCAAATGCGTTGAAAAATAGGTAACAGAGCAGAAGAAACTCCTTGAAAGTTTCCATTAGAATGTTTTTGGCATAATGTTTTGATATACGAGCACTATTTGTGTTGTTTACAGTGACTTCAAGAAATCATTAACTCGAAAAAATTTTCGTGCAATGATTTACGTGAATTATCTCAACAAGAGTTTATAATCAATTTACTTCGACTTTTGAGGCTGAAGCGGCATCAAAAAACAGCTCTTTATGACTGGTATGCTGAATTCAAAGTTGTTTGCCGTTTCCTTAATGATAATTCTAGAGAAGGTTATCCAAAAACAGCAGCTGTCCCGGAAAATATAGATGCTGTGCGTGAATTGATAAAACCATCATGTGAAATACTATGAGGTTAAGGCATGCTTGGGCATTAGTGGAGCAGCATACATTCGATATTACATAAACATTTGTCCGTGAGAAAGATTTGCTGCATTGGATACAGCATAGCATCGTCTGGTATAAAAAAACTTTGAAGAAATACAGCCGCGATGGTTCAAAACAGGTCTATGACATCTTAACAGGTCAGGAATTATGGATCTATGCATTTCAGCCCAAAACAAAACAGAAATTGATTGAATAGATGTTTGAAGACAAGCCCAATTCAAGAAATGTTGATCATGGACGAAGTATTTCGAACCTGTCGTAACTGTTCTACTAGAGCATTGTAGGATGGTGAATTCTGAATTTGTGTGCCATAATTTTTCCGAGCATTGAGAAAAACCAAATGCCAAAGACGTATTACGACAATGCGAAGTCACACACATCAATTTATTGGTAAGATTTGGAGTAAATGTAAGCGTATGTAAAATTTTGAACAACCGCACTTTCTCCAACACATTTATATGTGTATATTTCTCCGCTACCTTCTGGTGTCTGTCGTTTGTCACTTCTTTGACGCATATAAAATTAACATGATTTAAATAATTAAATATAATTTTATGTACTTTACCGCATGTGAAGGTTTGTATTGTTTGTCAGGATGCCGTCTGAAATTGTGCTGCAAAAGAGACTCGTTCATTTGTTGGTTGTCTTCAAGTGCTACATGCGCACTTTTTTATTTTATTTACTACAGAGCGGCACGTCCTTCTCATCAACGTGAACATCAACATTACCATCGTCGGCAGCATTTCAAGTCCATTAACAAAACATAACGATGTGTCATGTGACTCATAACGAGCGCACAAAAGCTACTACTGCGTGCAGCAAACTGTTTATGCACATGTATACTATATACCAATTTAAAAAATCGTACACACACACCCACACACACACAGCCAAGCGTCATAACGAACTGCCAAATTACGCAGAATAACATTAAAATTTTAAATTTCACTGAAACGCCGCAAAGTAGGCAACACAAATGAGGCGAATTCTCATAAAGGACCTTTACTATGTGGCTCCTGCGGAGCATGCCGCGGCTCGTTTAAACATTTTTTTGTATGACCGCGGAAAAAATAAAAAAGAAAACCCGCCGCAAATAAATCACTGTTCACATAACAATGCACGAAAGTACATAAATTCCTTTAAATAAATTCGCATAAATTTAAGTAAATAAATTCCTTGAATACGCATTTGAATGTTTAACGTGTAACATGTTTTACGTAGTATGGGTTTCTTTCTTTTTCGGCATCATATTTTATTATATTTTATTGAATTTGTCGCTTCTGATAACTCATAATTTGACAATATGGCACGTGAAAGCGAAAGTGATATTTATTGATACATTAAAATGAAATATAGACGCTATTTAAATGGATTTTTTGAACACTTTAATAGATATTTACATACTATGTACGAGTATTTTAGCAAAGCGGAAAAAAGCCTAATTTGAAATAATGTAATTTTCGATGTGGATAGCGTTCTTGTGTAGGTCAGTGCTAGATAATTTTGATAGATACTTTTTGTAAAAATATGTGTCTAAGATTCTTTTGCAGGATATTCACATTAGAGTTGGAAGCCATGCCCCAGAGCTGTATGTTATATGTCCATATCGGCTTTATTATTGTCTAGTATAACGGGATCTTAAGTTCAGCAGCCAGATCAACTTGATGAGTTTGAGATCCAAAAACTTTCTATTTGGTCTATAAGTGCTTGCCAAGTAAGCCGTCAGTCTAATGTTAGCCCAAGACACTTTGCTATGGTGCTCAATGGAATGCCATTTCCGTTGAATGTAAACTGGAAGATAGCAGGTGCGTCTCATTGAGTTGTTATTTCTGAAGTGAAGCTGGTCCCGCAGAAGTCTCGACGCAGCAACTGGATCGCCATCCGTTGCCAAGAGAGAACTGTTGACGGCATACGTGGCTATCATTAGCTTATCGTCTCTCACTAACCTCACTCTAGTTAGTGTTAGAATTATAATCACCAGTAGCACAGCAGCAGACACCAAAGTTGGTGCTGTTTAAATTTTCACAGCTCTATTTCAGAAAGGCATAGGACCTCTTACCAGGAACTATGAATAAAATCTTTAGAATTAACATGGCAATTGGATACATACCGATGTGCTGGAGAAGAGCAAAGGCTTTTATTCCGAAGGGGAGCAAGAAATATCCCTTCCACCCTAAGTCCTTCAGACCAATAAGCCGTACCTCTTTTATGTTGAAGAACATAGTGAAATTGGTGGGCAACCTTTTAAAACCAAATACTTTGTGGAGCAACCAATCCAAAGAAATCAACATGAGTATAGATCTGGAAGTTCAAGCGAAACTGCTCTATAGTACAGTTCAATACTCTATTTCAAGACACCATAAAAGCCAAAGAGACATCTACTCGCGCTTCAATGGACATTGAAGGTGCCTTTGGTGCCATCTAATAGAGAATTGGCACGGGCACTAGAAAAAATTTGAGTAGATGCATCTCTTGCAAGCTGGCTGGTACTCGCGGAGAATTGTAGTAAATAGTTCCGATAAAAGCCTTGCCGCCAATACTATCATCAGATGCCCATAAGGAGTGATTCTACGAGTATATCTACTTTTGTAGAGCTTTGTAGTTGACAAATTGTGAGGCACCCTAACAGTTAACAATTCGTACATACATTATGTGATCAAATCCAGATGGGCATCAAGAGCACGGAAACCTGGTGCAACAATGTAAAACTGAGCATGAATACAGCTAAAACTACATTGGTAACTTTCGCTGGAAACTATAAATTAAAATCGCTTCACTCACTCCGAGCGGATCGTACGCCATTAGAATTATGAACTCAATATTCAACCAATATGCCACATGGCAACTTCTCGTTTATTGCATCGTAAAGAAAGCTACAATCGCAATGATGACATGTAGAGTCAAGACTAGGGAACTACTAGGAAAAACTAGGAATGCACTGACACGATACTGAGATGTATTTATCTAACAATAGTCCGACCCGTGGTTCGCATCAGCCTCGCGAACCTGTTACATACAATTTCGCATAAGATGTACTTCTAAATCATATGCCGATGAACTTTCATATTCAACAAAATGCAGACAGAGTCGTCTTGAGAATAGGAAAAGATAACATCAACAAAAGATATGTGCTCCTGGTACTACTTTACTTTAGGTACAACCTTGGAATAAAACATAACTTCAACAAAACATTTAAGGTACTTCACTGTGAAATGTAATTGGAAGAACATAAATTCAAATTACAACTTTAAACCAAGAATAATCAGCAATAACGGAGAAAGGAACTGGTGCAGGAGTTTTCAAACCTCGCATAAGCTACTCGACTCGCTAGGGAATTTTAGAAGTATATTTCAAGCAGAAACACATACTACACACATACTACACACATACTACATTCAAAATTTGTAAGACTTGCCCACGACCAGGCGCAAACATCTTGGCAGTTACCAAATGTTAGGAAAGGCAGTGCATACACCAAAAAACTTCGTTGCTTTTTTTAAGGCGGCAGGACTGGATGAAGTATTGTAGGCAGAGATTACAGTCAGAGCACTGCAAGGGACACAGGCTGTTTATGCAAAGTCAATCAAAACAGCACTGGATGCTGTTCGGATATATTCTCTGTGGAAAAGAGAATATTAGTATATGATATTCAAATAATATTAAGTTGTACTGTAAAAAAAGCTATTTACTACAAATTGCTTCGATATCACTGAAAACCTTTAGCCATTGCTTTAAAAATAAAAAAAAAATGCACTGTAAATGAAAACATATTTGCATCAATTTCAATTTTATGCCATACCCTACATACCCGTATACGAGTATGTACCCACAGTACCCACACTATAGGCATAAACTTTTCAGCATTTTTCTATTTCATTTTTTTACCAATGCTTTAGGCATTTTTTTGCTTTGACGATAAGGTTCGCCACTATGTACATATATAAAAATGATATTAAATACGTTAAGTCCTCAAAACATTAATGCAATTTTTCAAAACTACCACAAACGTGCAAACACACACACACACACAAATATACACACCCCAGGATATAAAGGCATGCAGTAAAGGCGCTTTATGAAAATATAAAAATGAAAAAAATAAATAAATAAAAAAATGGCGAACTCGATGCCACAGCTGACAACATACGAGCCATTAAAAAATCAAAACAAGTTAGCTGCGACCCGCATCGCACCGGAATCGGAAGCAAGTATACAGAACAGGAACCAATGAAGGACAACAGCGCTGAAAGTAAACGAGCTAAGAGGTGAGAAGAAAAGGGTCTACAGGCTCAATGTTAGCGGTAGCAGTAGCAACAAGGATAACAACAACGGTCATGTCCTGTTGCTTAAAGCGCGATAAAAACCAACAAAACCCATCTATGTGTTTTTTAAGTGTATGTGTTTGAGTGTGTGTGTGTGTAAGAGAGTGTGTGTTGACAGTTTTGACCCATGTTGCCAATGTCAGCTTTATTGTGTATATTTTTCTGTACTGCTAACGTTGCTTGCAGTGTTCTTTGTTAATAGAACAGCAGAAAAATTGTGAAAAAGTGGAGAAATCTTGGAAACGAATTTTGTATACACTTCAAATATGCTGTAGAAGTCTGAAATGGAGCAATATTTAATATTTTATGGGCATTAATATATTTAACATCCATTCCAAATGTGAAGTTACTAGGTTCTTAAATTTTTCCCGTTGCTCTTTACAGTTCTAGCATTCGTCTAAAGTTGTCGGCAATTGCAGCTGTACCCCTTTCATTTATCTCTTATATGGTGGCATTGCAGGGTTCACTTTTCAAATGGATCTTACTTTTCCTGGTGGCCTTTATATCAAAAATGCAACGTGCTCTCGAGCACTCAGCCCGCCAATTTTGCTGTCAATTCGCTTTACCACGAATTTCATGGTAATTTTTTCATAGTTTTAGTACGATACATATACATATATGTATCAAATGTGAACTAACTAACGATTCGGTTTTTCTATTAAATTTGGGATACGTTACACTGCACCCTTTTCCAGTGGATTTTATTTTTCCTGGCCTCCCTTACATATGTTCCTAATCTCCTCCAAAAAGTGGAATTGTTTACAATCTGCCCAGTATCTCCGATACTAGCAGAAATACGGAAAATACACACACAAACGAATTAAGTAGAATTAATTTGAAAGTAAAATCTCCTGGGATCCTAAGTCGCAGGAGTGATAGTTTTTGAGCTATAGGGTTGGGAACGTGGGTGGTTCCACTGCATCCTGTATCTACTGCATCCAAATATCATCTCAAATTTCTACCGGTGCCCATCGCATCACTCATTTTTTTCAACTTATATACAGCCAGAAACTTACTATTCATCGATGGTATTCTATAAATTTCAAAACGATTGGTCCAATAACATAACTTAAAGATATGTTAGAATAAAAAGAAGTCTCTCTACTGAATTCATATTCATAGACATACAAACAGAAAGAAGGATATGGCTAAAACAACACATCTCGTCGAGTTGATCACGAATAACTATATTCTGCAGTCTACTTCTTTGCTAACCTTAGAGCATTACAAACCCTCCGATAAACTGCAAATATACTTTTCACACTATACGTAAAGGGTATAATAAGTTAAAGCGTCAAAAGTTAACAGCAACAACCAACAAGAACAACAACAACCAACGAGGGTCATTTGCTTTACAAGCATCACCAGGCATAAGGACGAGAGCAGCCAAGAATCACGAATCTTTGCTGTTCCACAGCAAGGACAACACACAAAAAAAAAAAACAAAAAAAAAAACACACACACACACACACACACATGACATGAGAACATTTGCCTGCGGCTAAAAGCCATCGACACCATTCATTTCAGCATTTGCAAGGAATTCCTTTCACCCATTTTGAGTCAAGCAGCACTACGATCCCAATTTAAAGTTTATTTCATGTTTATCTTTTTTAAAGACTTTAATTGAAAATTAGCATTAGCTCAGCTTACGAGTTACTTCGATCAGATTACAGCGCAGCGAAGTTTCACACACACACATTGCTGACAATTTACATATATTGAAATCGCGCAGATCAAAGTTGCACAAATTAGAAATGACAGTGAGTTCAACTGCGGAGATAAATTCAGTCAGTCACACATTTCACAACGAGCATTTAGAGCTGCTGTAAGTAGTCGTGTGGCTTTTGGGTTGCCACGCCCATTGCTGTGACTCTGTGACTAATGCCAGTCGCAAGCGCTTTGCGCGATTAGCATTAAAATGTTATTAACTTTTGTCATAATTTAACGCGAAAATTTCACAGCGCGAATTTATGCATAATGAGCGTTTGCGGCAAACTACTAAACGAGAACATCCAGACAACTTAATATATTATATGTAATCGTGTCAGTTGGAATATATATATATATATATATATATATATATATATATATATATATATATATATATATATATATATATATATATATATATATATATATATATATATATATATATATATATATATATATATATATATATATATATATATATATATATATATATATATATATATATATATATAGTTGCATTGCAGCTACTAATACATGCACATTTGCATGTAAACTATGCCAGACAAATGCTTAGTATGTCTGAATATAAAGAACCCAGCTAACATATTTGCAATGGTCTAAAATAATAGGCAAAACTATTGGTGCACTCAAAATATGATAGATCATCTCTCAAACAACCTTTCATACGATTATTCCTCTCAGCTTTTGTTATCGAACTTGCGAGCGGTGTCAAATGCAATCAACTGTAGGAAGGAAGTTCTGTATTACACACGAATAATTATCAATTTTTTTGTGTTATGACAATGGCGAACAATTTTAACTCTATCGGTTATATCGATTACTCATAATCGGATAATCGATTACATAACTCCACAAGAAAAGCTTTTTTTTTTGAAGCAGGGTCTTTTTAGTCTGTTTAGACGTTATATATAAAGGGTGTTAAATTTTGGCGTGTGTTACTATGATTGTAAATAAAACACACTATAAATTTATACCCAATCTCATAAGGCAAATATTATCACACAAAATATAAGCTCGGAATTTTGTTCTCATAGTTTTTGGTCGATCTATAACTTTCCAAATAGTAATATTGTTACGCCAGCTTAAGGTTTTTTTGCAAAGTATTTGAAAAACCCTTCCAATAACATTAAAAAATTAAAAAAATAGTAAGCCGTTCCATAGAAGCCAAGTAAAACCTGTGATTTTTGTGTGTTTCGCGGCCAAATTTTTCCACTTTACAAAAGTCGTAGAACAAATGTTTCTTACTTTGCATACATAAGAAGCCATCGGGATGATGTTCGGAAAACTTGAAAATCACTTTTAAATAAAGCAAAATCTATCGATGCGGAGCACAGCTGGAATGATTACAATTGTAGCTTTTCAGAAAAAACGTACACTTCGGCGGTACATAAGTTTCAATACCATTCACATGAAGTTTCAAGCTGTGAATTTAGGTAGGTATGTACGAGTATTTGTGAAATCAGACAACTTAAACGGGAGTACAAGTTGATTGGAGCCTACATCAAAGTGGGCGTGACACGCCCCTTGATAATTATGCGAAGTATCCGTCCCTATAAAGTACCCATGTTAAATTTTATGTCGATTTTGCCTACATGAAAAATCACAGAAGCGGGTGGTGAGTTTTAATGGGGATGGAGATATCACATATATTTCTCTATCTGTACGTTCAACGTTCGTTCATAAGAACCCATTATATTAAATTTTATGTTGATATTTACTGTAATAAGATAGTTTCCATAAAAAACTCAAAAATTAGGCGGTAAGTTTCTATGGAAGGTACACCCTGACATAATTTGTGCAAAGAAATCGAAACAGTCGCAATCACTGCTAGACTTAGGAAAATTTTAATCTATCAAAGACCACTCCATCTTTGGGGTGTCTCAAACTAAGTGATGGTACCTGGACTAGCTCCAGCGAGAAATCACTTGATTTACAAATGCGTACTCATTTTCCGAGAGCTCCAGACTAAAAATGGATTACTCCCAGCCCCACAGCGGAAGATACATATCTGCGAACACTTTGTTAACAGACGACAATATAATTTGAGCTATTAAAAGTTTCGAACTCCTCAAATCACAGGGATGAGACAACTCCAGAAAGCTGGTCCCTGAGCCATTAATTGACTTAAGATATTCTATGAGAATATTTTTTTGCACAGATGCTCCCCAGACGAAAGGATAGAGACCAAAATCGTTTGTATCGTCGTCGACGGGATCCTCTCACCCCTTCTATAGAGCATGTGACTCCAAGTGTTGGCATATGCAGACGAAATTGCCATTCAAGGGAAAATACCCCCAAAACTTGTGTGATCTTATGACAAGCACTCTACAAAGCATTTTCCTTATAGAAAGAAATTTGTGGCTAATAGGTAAAACCATTCAGAACAGAGCTGGTGCTCATTATACTATTTCCTTCAAGAAGAGCCTGGATCTTCCACAAATGCATTCACAAATGCATTATAAACATTTTGAGAGTAAAGTGAATTCAAGATGGCAACACTGTAACTCGTAACACGCGACTCTATGGCATACACGGCAAGTAAAACGTTCAGCAGAACTATGCACTCTAAGAAGGGGACATTGCTCGATAGTTTTCCGAGCTAACACTCTACTACTTTGCCTGCAAAACTGTTCATTGGGTTATATTTCAGTTGCATGAATTTATGACTGACTGCGCGTGTGTGAGTGTGTTATGAGGCTTGAATACATGCAGAATTCTTGCTGGATTGCTTGCTGCTTTCCGTTGACTAACTTACTCATGCACTCGTGACAGGAAGTGGCAGTATTTGGAACGATAATGCAAGTAGTCAACGACGATGAGGACGACGACGACAACGATGATGATGATTATGACGATTGCATGGAAGCAAGCTGCTTGTCAGCACAGAAGCCACACACTCCTCTATACACACACACACACACACACACACACACAGTTGTACAAACTAGTAGTGTAAACAAACAACTCTATACAAGTGTCTGTGTGGCAGCATATATCGTACGAGTAGTAGTGAGTGTGTTTGTTATGCTAAGGCTTTTGTCTAGGGTTGCCATGGCAGGTGAAATTTCTTGGAAAACCATAACAGCAGCAATGTCGGCGTTGTCAGCGGTCGGCATGGCTGCTGTTTAACTTTACAGCATGATTCTAGATACTTCATATAACTAACTCGTACTATATGCATCATAATGTTATGTAAAAGGTGTTTTTTTAAGCATTTAAGTTGTTTAATGTGGCAACACTATACAAATTTTTTTCGGTTATCGAAAAGTCGCTTGCATATTAAAGCACATAATTTTTTGGTAAATCAAAATGCAGAGACTTACGTCCGAGCGAGTTCAGTAATTGGGTACTGGAGTAGTTGGAAGCCGGTGACATCATCTGCACATACTACTTCTTCAAAAACGAAGAAAATGCAACAGTCACTGTTAATCACCATTTGTGGATAGAGTTTTTATTTCCAAGAGTACATAACATGGTCTGGAAGGCCTTTGGTTTTAAGAGAAAGACGCCAAATGCCACACTTATGGAGCAGCCATCGACTGATTGGGGAAAGAGTTTGACAACAATTTAATCGCCAGAAACAACCCAATTATTTAGCCGCAAGATCGAGAGATCTTACAACACTGATCTACTTTGTTTGGAGATATTTGAATTCGATGGTCCAGCATCGATTTCCAGCATGGAAGCCAACATTGAGTGCTCTATTCATGAGATACTAGCTCAAACGACTGAAATAGTTAAAGAAAACTGGACTTCCAGCATGCAGCTAGTTCCGTGGCGGCCATCCGATATTAGTTTACATCATTAAAAACAAAAAATTATGGTCCGAACAAACAAAAAAAAAATTAATTTGTATGTGTTAGGTTCATAACTCTTAAAAAAACACACTGTACAAAGTAGTTTCGCGTTCATAACTCTTGCATTTGCATTTGAGCTCTCTCTGATCTGTGCTTGACTTCATTTCCGCAACGTCAGGGTATTTGTTTAGCACGATTTTCACAAGTACTCCTGAAAATATATTGCACTCTGTGTCTATTTGCATATACCTGTGTTTGTGTGTGTGTGTGTGTGTTTGGAAATTTTCCTGCATATTTGCATTGTACCAAATTAATTTCATGAATTTTATATTTACTGAAGGTTTTGTATATACTCAACAGAAAATTGTGCGCACAAAGTTGGTTAATTAAAAATTTTAAAATTGAATTTTTTTTTTTTTTTTGAATATGAATATTTATTCTTGTTATAACAATTAAATATGTTTGTAGTGGTTTTTAATTAAATTAATTAGTATTTTTTTATCTATGTTTTTATACACTGCACACATATTATGAGAGAGAGAGAGTATGTTATAAGAATACCTTAGATCAGGATACCTAAGATTATCAGGAGACTGAATTAAGTTAGAAGATAATGATTTTTGTTCAATGCAAAACAAAAAACGTAGAAAACGTTTAGAAAAAAAAAATATACATGCACTTTCAAGATCTAGTATAAACAAGTCAAAACACATACCAAAATGAAAATATCATTGCAGTATGGAGTGTTATGAGATTTAAATCTTCGACTTAAATTAAAGTTATTTAAGGAACACTCACGTTTATATTCTACACTGAGCGATGGTGAATGACATATTTTCACTACTTTGTACATCAAATTATTATTCGCTGTGCAATTTGAGATAGTGTTGGAACACAAACGATACTTTTTCGAAAGTATCGATTGATTATCGATTGTTTTTTTGGTTGTATACGTAAGAATGGGTAAGTATTTTACACACACTTTACTCATATAGAAAAAGGGTAAACTAGCTTTGTGAAAATGTATGTAATAGCCAAATAGGAGGCGTGGCAGGTATAATAAAGTATTAAAATTTTATAGGCATGTCTGTCGGCCCGTGTGTCCATCCGCTCGCATGAATGTCAAGATTTCCGAGACTAGAAGACATAGCCTTTTAAATATTGATAATTAGGCTCTATTTATTCATAGGCATATGTAGTGTATAAAATAGTCGTGCCTGACTATAATGAGTGGACCCATACAAATCTGTACCTCATTACTAGTTTCTATATTAAAAACAATTTTGTTGTTTTTGTTAATTTGGCTAGAATTGCCTAGTAGATTTGTAAAAGTTAAATTTTGGGTCAAGTTCAATCTATTCAGTAGAAGTGGGTCCAAATTGAGTTCGAAGATTTGAACATAACAAACAGACTATAACAATATAACATAAAGAAATTGTATATTAAATAAACACTTGTACAGGATCTGTCGCAAAAGAAACAGGACTTTTTAAAAATAGCTACTTCTGTTGGCGCCACCTATTGGTATAGGTACATGCGTTGGAAATGTACATCCTTCACTGACATCTTGTAAAAATTTTATGGTAATCGGACCACTACAAGCGAAGTAGTTATCGCGCTAAAATTGACAGTATCTTTTGTGCATCGGTCGAAAAGCGAATCTCGAACAAAGAGCAAATATTAAGTTCTGCTTCAATCTTGTTAAAACATTCACCGAAACGCTCCAAATGATGGAACAAGTTTATGGTGACAATTGTCTATTCCGTAGCAATGTTCACGAGTGATTTAAACGTTTTCAAGAAGATCGTGAAACACCTCTGTGACGATGAAAAGTCGGGCTGGCCAAAATCAGTAGTGATCGAAAAGAACATTGAAAAAGTGCGTGAATTCATACAAAATGAGCAGAAATCTTCGTTGCGTTGCATGGAAATGGAATTAAATATTCCCAAAGATTTGAGTCATCGCATTTTGACGGAGAAATTGGGTCTACGGAAGGTGTGTTCACAGTTTTTTCCGCACAAATTGACTGACGACCAAAAATGCGATAATGTGCCGTCTCATCGGTCGACACTTATCACCAATTTTCTCACAAAAAATGGCATTTTAAACATCAACCATTCATCGAACTCGCCTGATTTGGCTCCGTGTGATTTTTGTCTATTTGGAAAACATTATTTGCCGATGAAAGGAGACCGCTTTGTGGACATTGAGAGAGGATTATGAGGAAGATTCATTTTTCGAACGATGCCCAAAAGATACTGTCACTTTTAGCGCGAGTGGTTCGATTGTCATAAAATTTTTACAAGATGTTAGTGAAGGATGTACCTTTCCAACGCATGGTGCCACCAGAAACTGCTATTTTTAAGAAGTCCTGTTTCTTTCGCGACAGACCTTGTACAAAGTCAATTTTGAATTTTGCTTTTTTTTATTTAATCAATATAACGGGGTCCGGAGGCCGGACAGAGCTTTATTTAGAGGTTTTTTTCAATTGGTTTTTTTTTCACTGATCACGTGTGACTGTTGTCATACTGACATCATATTTTTATTTAGTATTGTTTGCCAATTCATCATGGAAAGGCTCACACCACAACTACGTCTTCAAATTATTCAGCTGTATTACGAAAATTAGCGTTCTGTGAAAATGTTTTTTT
This sequence comes from Leucophenga montana, assembly GCA_035044765.1. Lineage (NCBI taxonomy): Eukaryota > Metazoa > Arthropoda > Insecta > Diptera > Drosophilidae > Leucophenga > Leucophenga montana. The sequence continues at coordinate 98,834 of JAWNNQ010000784.1, forward strand.
TTTACACTTCGAGCAACATATGCTGTGCATCATCGACCTTCCGAGCCCACTATTGTCAATATCATCAGCAACTTTAAGTCTCAGTGTACGTTATTGAATGATACGTGACCGAATTGATCACATTCTGCCCGTAGTGAGGAGAATATTGCGGCTGTATCGGAGAGTTTGGCTGAAGACCATGACCAATCGATTCGCACAAACAACTTAGCAAATTTTACGCCAGAATCTTGGTTATGTGACTTACAAAAACCAACTCGTTCAAGAATTGAAGTCGCCAGACTTGAATTTACACTTTAATTTCAGTCAATGGGCTCTGCAGCAGCTCAATGAAGATCCGCTGTAATCATTTTGAACTACCGTTACATCCACCAAAAATGCACTGTTTGATGTGCTTTATGAGCATCTAATTTCGCGTTTCGGACCTGTCAACTGGCAGGCTAGATCGTGTGATATCAAACCTCTGGATTTTTTCTTTGGGATTGTCTGAAGTCAAAAGTCTTCGTCGATAAGCTAGCTCCAATTTAAGACTTGGAAACCAATATTACTCGCGTAATTCACGAGATACCGGTAGCAATACTGGAAAGAGTGATGAAAATTGGAACTTCCGAATGGACCACCTACAGCGTACTCACGGCATACATTTGAATGAAATTATTTGTAAAACGTTAATGTCAGAGATTGTTTTTTCGGGTCATAATAAAGGTTCCGATATCCAATTCCATTTTAAGTGTTTTATTTAAAATAAAAAAGACCACTAAATGAATCATCCGTTGCGAAACAAATAGCAGTATTGTGCACGTTATGAGCGTGATATTCTAAAATGTTTCTTTGTTTCTGGTGAAACTTGAAATTAATTTTTGAATGTGTTCTTTTTTTATAGTCTCCGAGATGTGTTTGTTCACATATACAAAAGACACAAAGACAGACGGATATAGCTATTGTATGTCGACTCTACATTATGGTTTCTACCACGCGATCTTCTGCTGTTATATACATTTGCAGAAACTTAGTATAACACTGGCGCTCCTGAGCTGGGTATAAATAAAGTAAGTACTAAATCGCAGAAATTAGATTTGAGGATGTACAGGGGCTACCACTAAATTCCGATATGAATATGATATTAAGTAGAATGTATAGAAAACAAATGGTACAGTTTCCGTTTTCACAGACACTTATATAGACAGAAAGACAGACAGAGAGATAGACAGGCGGACTCACGAACAAATGGACTCATCTTGTCGGGCTGATCAAAAATTTATATACATTGTGGAGTATTATCTTATGTCTACTTTTTGGTGTTACAAACTTGGTGTTACAAATTAATATGCGAAGAAGAATTAATAAGAAGATCGGAAAGAAAAGAGACATAAAGAGATGGCAAGCTATTGAAATCCAATGCATGCAAAGCGAAAAATGGATTTATAGTTTTCCACAGATATAAAGGTCAAATTTACGCCAGTATCAATTTTAAACGAGTGATAAAATTTATTTGTAAAATAGACCTTTAAACGTTACAAATTCAAAATTTTCCACACTTCGTTTGGAGATTATAAGAAACCGTGCATAAATTTTTTCAAATTGAAATTTTCTATATATATTTTATATCATTGTTAGATAGAGTCCACTCTTTCTTCGTACTCGAGTTACGGCAATGTTGCTTAAAAACAAAGCTTTGTTGCTATTAGGTAAATAAATAAATAATCACTTACTTTTTGGAAAACTTCTTCATCTACGAGTATCATTTAATTCCAGCACTAATATGCGTTTATATGCAAATTGTGAAGGCATTCTTTTTTTATCCATGCAGCAAACCAAATGCTGTAAGTCGTGAGCGTTTGGTGCAAGAAGCTGTGAAAAGAAACCAAGAACAAAATGATCGTGTGATTAATGAATTGAAGCATGCTTTGGAAAGCTGTAGATCAAAGTTAAGATTCAGCGAGGAAGAGTATCTCGAAAAAATACGCGATTTAAGGTATGCGAAAAACGAATGCGAAAGAAAATTGAGCAACAAAGATACAAATATGAAAGAAAAGGATTATCAACGCGAATTACAAGTGAAAATTGATATTATAATAAAAGAAAAAGATCGGCTACACGAAAAGTTAAGGGATGCAATGGAAAACATTTGGAGAATCAGAGAAAGTGCTAGAGTTGAAATAGAAAAACTAAGAAACATAAACATAGCATTGCAGACAAAAATCAATATCCAGATCGAAATTGAAAGAATTCATATAGAAAAGGACCAAATTTGTGAACGATTGATACACGATAATCAAGAGGAGCTACGAATTATACTCGAAACCGAAGCATGTAGATTGAAAGTGGACAGCCAAGTTTCAAGGATTGTTATAGATTTGAAATTAAAAGTGGAACAGATACAAAGTTACAATTATAAATTGAATACGTTGTATCAGCAACAAATTCAAGGTCCAAGAATATATGGTGTAGAATCTCAAACGCAAAAGTACGATAGCTTAATCGAACTTTTAAAGAAACTTTTAGCAGAACGAGGAATCAATACAATCCCTGAACAACAACAACAACAACAACAACCCGATATATACCTTAATTGGACTTCAAGTGTTTTAAATCCGATTGAACAGTGACCTAATATATATAGTAATTGGAATACAAGTTTTACAGTAACTAAACCTGTTGAGAAATAGATTTTTGAATAATATTGTTTCCATGAATTTAATTCATTTCTTATATATGTAACTTGTATTGTTCAATGTTAATAAAATATTTTAAAGTAGTGCAAATAAAAATAGCACGGAGTATTCAACGAAATCGATAATACGCTACAGAATGATGATGATGATACATGTCCGATAGCGATGAAGAAGTTGTTGGATAACAAATTTTCGAACAGAAAGATTTGAGTGTACCGGATACCGACTGATCACTGTGACAAGCCACGTTCTTCGAATACAATACCGGGGAAAAAGTCAAAAACTGATTTGGCAAGAACGTCACTTGCCCCAAGATTTATCGAGGAACTAGAGACGCCACCAGAATTTTTCCAATTTTCTTTCAACGACAATCTGATAAACTTCATAATTGAACAGTCGTAGCTAGTTGCGCTGCAAACTGAAATAATTAAGCCAGCTATTATAGGCACGTTATTCAAGCTTCGACCACTGCTAAGCAAAATCAGCGAACAATTATTGCTCGTACCTAAAGAAGAACATTTGGTGGTTGATAAGCAAATTATTCCCAACATGTGCCGACACCACTTAAAATCATTCAATCCAGTTAAGCCTAAGAAATGGCGTTTCAAAAATATTGTTTCAAGTGGAGTATCAGGATTTAGATACGATTTCGATATTTTTATTGGATCTAAAAGCAATACATATCCGGAGCGAGCACCTAATTTGGGAGTAAGCGTAAATGTTGTTACAAGACTAGTAGACTGTACCGAAAAGAAAAAAAATCACAACAAATTTTTTGACAATGGCTTTAACAGCCTCAAAGTCGAAGTCCTTTTCATGAAATATGGTTTATTGCCTTTGGATACGTTAAGTCTTAAGCTCCAAGATTTTTTTTATAGTCTCTCATTGCTAGATGCCAAATGAGAAAAGAACTAAAAAATTTAAAACGTAGAAGCATGCTTGAAATAGGTGCTACAAAAGAAGGAGTCGAAATTTGCTTCGTATCTTGGTTTAACTATTGTATAAAGTTGTTAATATTCTTTTAACTTATGTGACAAGCCATCCTGTCGCACTTTAGTAAGAAGGACAAGGAACACATTGAAATCAAGTCGCCGAAGGCGGTTTATGTCTATAACTATTATAGGTGGTTGATTAACTCGATTCATTACTTGGCCTTTATAGATTTCAATTGCGTACAAAAAAGGATATAAAAAACTTTTCTTTCTCATGATAGATATGTGTGTTGTTAACTCGTAAGTCAGGGTTTATATGATGCAGTTAGAGTTGAAGCTTACAATAGCTGAGAACCGTAACAAGGCTGGAAAATTTCAAAAAATAAGTCATGTAGATCGCTCTCTAGAATTATGCTTAGTACTAGAGAGCCCAAACAAGGCAGAAGATTACTGCTGCAATGGATAACTAAAACCATTATGGTGTACGGTGCTCCAGTCTGGGCTACAGCAATGCACACAAAAAGCTACCGAAAGGGCCTGGAGTCAATATACAGATTAAACGCAGTGCGAATATGCAGTGCTTTCCGAACTGTGTCAGAGGATGCCGCACTTGTGCTTTCGGGTATGATTCCGATTGATATCTTAGCTACAGAAGCGAAACATATTTATGATAACTTGCAGCTGTTGGAAGCACAGCCAAGGGAATTGGGCTTGAGGGCAAGAGCAGATCGTATAAACTCCTGGCAAAATCGGTGGGACGCAGGACTTATTGTCTGATACCCAACGTAGAAATGTGGCTCGGGATATCGCACGGTGAAATAAACTTTCATATCACGCAGCTCATATCTGGGCATGGGTGCTTTAAAAGCTATCTGCGACATGAGGACTCACCAGTATGTACAAATGTGGAAGATTCGACCAAGCTTCATTCGTCGCGTACCGAATGAAGCCCAAGGAGAATTTCCAACAGTGGAGAACTTCGTGGGATTCTGTGCTGTGCTCTTTTGAAAGATCTCGCAGAATACAAAATGCAGGCTTGTAGCCAGCATCATCTCTACGAAGCAATGCTTTATGGCGGTACCGTAGAGACAATTTTGCACAAAATATTAGTATGAGTTTGTTTTATTATAAGTTACATTTCTTTGTACTAGTATCTAATAAAGAGTGAATCAAAGAAAAAAAAAAACAATAAAAAAGAAAAATACCGTTTCACTCTAAGTATGAATGGTATAAAAAGACGAAAGAAGCATCGGAAAACACCAACAGAAGCGAAGATTCTACGCAACTAATAGAAAATTGTATGACTGTACTATATTCTTTGGCACTCTCTGTAGCCTAAACGGCTCAATGGAATGTAACATATGTAGTACCGTTAGTATGTTTTGTCTTCATTAGAGTGCTATAGATTATAGCATTTTAATAAAGGGTCTGTCAATAAAGAAAAAGACGGATTTTTATATAGTAACTATCGTTAAATTTGTATTGCTTTTAAGAGTGACTTGGGCACAATATTTTTATATTGACGAATTTAACGATACCTCACATTCCAATATCCATCAAGCCGTTTAGGCTTCAGAGCGTGACAAAATTTTCTTGTAGTTATAATATTGAAAGTTTATGAATAAAACTCAAACAATGTTTTTAGCGATACTTAATTAAATCAGACAAAAGAGGAAAAAGTACAAAATATAAGATTTTCTTTTATGAGATTTGCCGGTATTATGTCTTTGTAGTATGTCTTTGTGCATGACTACCATCACATGACTGTGCCATCCATCTTGAAATAGTTCTTTCCTTCATCACTCTCAAATTCAGGACTACGTTAACATAAAAATGTCTTCGTTGTAATCGTGAAGATGACTGTGTAAAAGAATAATTTTATACTAATATTTGCTCCAAGATTTTTGAAGGTTTTCAGAATCTTTTTGAAATTTTTTGGAACAACCCGTTCCCGTCCCTATATCTCGAAAACTATCAATCCTACGAATTATATCTCTGCTAGTGTCGGAGATAGAGGCCAAAATGTTAAAAGTTTTCGATTTTTGACCAACAAATTTTCAAATATAAATTTTGTTTGGAGATATCCACTGATCTAGCGTCATGACTGTGGCTGAAACATGTATCTATCGCAACACATCAAAGGCAACGTAACAGTTTAAATAGTGGGGTTCTTTGGCGGTATAGGTGCTGCTTTCTGTCTATCTGTCTGTCTAGATTTTATGTATGCTTTCAATATCTCTCAAACACAAACTTAATGAAGCAGATTGCTCAAAACTAGACCGTAGTCTAATGATTGTTGGTATATAATTCTGGTATATAAATATTCCTTCGTGCAGGTCTGTTACTTCTCGGACTAACCTCGTATTTCTCCCGTTATACTAATTGTATTTAAAGTTTCTACAGACAAATTTACATGCGTAAACACACACACACACACACACACCAACACACAAACAGGTACACATACTACAATTAGAATAGAATGAGAAAGTGTCTATGAGCAAAAGAGATAGAAGGCGTAACAAATTGTTAACTGTAAAATGTTCTACATTTTTGCTGTTATAAATCAAAAACTTAAGTGGCAACAACAACAAAAACAACAATTGTACACTGGAGCTTACATTTCATATTTGCTATCTTTCTTACTCATACATATTTACATACGGACGCTTATTCACTCACTCGTAAAAAACACGCTTTTAAACAACAAAAAGCAAAAATTTAACATACAACAACAACTACGAGTACTACTTGGCTCTACTCAACTCAACTCGTTTACAAATTTGTGCCATTAATTTTTATTTAAATAGAAAATGGAACCACTTGGCTGCCTGCCACATACACCCTACAACAACAACAGCAACAACAACAATGGCAACTAATCAAGTTTGTATTGCACATTCGGGTTTTTTATTTGCCAGTTTTTTTTTCTTTTATTTGCCGCCGTTTGCCCGTTTCAGTTCGTTTTGGGATTTATTAGTTCAGGTCACTTGGGTCGAGTTTTGGCTCGTATTGTAAAAAATAAAAAACTAAATAAATAAAAGACCAAACAATTCGGAAACAACAACCAGTGCGATTAAAAATGTTGAAGTTGTTCGTATTTAGTGTGGCAAATGTTTTTGTAATTTCGCTTGAATGTTTTACATGTTGTGTGTAGAAATTTTATATGGGTAACATGTTGCGTAGGAGTAATATTTTTGTGGACAACACTTTTACATATATGTATGTACTCTTACATTTTATTTTATAAAATTTAGTGTGATACTTTTGGTAAAACAAAAATAGTTTAAAATTGTGTTGTTCTAAAATAGAACATGATTTTGTTCGAGTTTTCTGTCGCAAATGAAAGTAGGAAGTAGTTTGCGTCTTCACGAAAAGTCTTAGCTATCATATTGGCGTATTCATTGTGTTAGTTATAGAACAACCAAAAAGTTTCTCACTACAGCTGTTCGGTGAAACGCAATTAAACGAAACAGACGAAGTGGCCGACTAGTCATGATTCTAAAATGTATAGTTAAAGACTGCATCACATGGGACCACAACCCTTAACTCATGATGTATATTAGCATAGTTCAACTTCGGGTGACCACTAACAGACAGAGTTCGCAAAATATGCTCGACCAAATATAGCTATGCTGTCAGCTTAGCGAAAAGACAGAGAAAAATGAACCAGACTCGCTTACTCTCTCAGCAGAACACACTCTGCATTTTGATTCTTTCGTGTCTTCTGTTTCATGCTTCTTGATGAACAAAACACACAAAGCTCTCTTACGATAATAGCTTGATGGGGACACTTTCGTTCGACTCTCAGCAACTGAGCATCAGCAACTGAGCAAGTGATAGCTCTATGCTAAGTGTCTTTTGTTGTTGTTGCGTTAGGTTGTGGTTGTTGCATATGTTAAAATATAAGTAACACACATACAACATGCACAAAACATAGTTTGCACAAATTTTGAGAACCAAAGTGTCGCATGTGAACAAATGCAAAAAGTGAGCGACAAAAACCTTCGTTGATTGAACCAAGATCGTTTGAAAGTGAAACAGAGTTGAAATGTCTCTTCGCTTCTATTTTAAATCGTGTCCGCATGCAACTATTTGTTTTTCTGACTGCCTGTAAAAAAAAGAGCACTTTTCTTCCTCCTCATCGTTCTAACCACCGTTTCCGAAGAAATTTCCAGATTGAGTCCGTGTGAAGTGAAAAAATCGTCGACATTGACGTTTTGTCCTTTCAATCCATTGATCAAGATGGCGCAGAGCTTCAAAAAATGCTGTCTCTTCATTAAAATCTCAAACCTGTTCTTCTTCATTCACTCTCCTGCTCGGATGATCCGCTGAGAAAATTGAAAACATCCGGGAGATATACATACGTCACATCCACTATTATTTTCGATGCCGATTTCGCTCTCAGCTCCGCTTTGACAAATAATCTTCTCAATCTCTGCTTCTACGAGAATCCTTGGTCTTGCAAAAATTAATCTAGAAAAATTTGTTTCCCATCAATCATGAAAAATATGAAAACATCAGAACTTACCTCTAAGCATTAATTAGGAAACGTAAAATATGAAAACAAAACAAACTGAAGCCAATTGCAATGACGGTTCGAGCGTTCCCAGCTAGGTGTGGAATTCCGCACACCAAGAACGAATATCGTTATTGTCGATTAGCTCCATCCCTTCTATTGGAAAATTTCGAAACTACGCATATTTAAAAGAAAAGAAGAAAATGATTACTTCTCAGGTTGTTTGGGTAGGATCTTGCGACAGACGCGCGCGCGCTCGCGCGGTTAACAGATTTCTATATATCTATATACAACACAACGAATTGGTTTAGACTTGTACAATATAAAGTCTAAAATAATTCACTGTTGTTTTCCTTTAACTGCATAGCAATCTATTGAAAATTTTACTCTTTTTAGGGAATATTTTTACATTTTCAAGTACTCTTTTTCTCGCTGCATTTTTTCACACAAACTTTTGCCACTTGAAACTTTTTCGAAAGCAATTTCCACTAGAACACATCAATGCAACTCTGGGCCCGACTGTGTTTGAGTTGCTCGTTGAGGATGATGTTTTTGCTTCTTTTATTATTATTGTTGTTGCTGTTGTTTTTGACGTTGTTGTTGTTGTTGTTGTTGCTGCTGCTGTGTGTCGTGTGGCCTGTGCTCAAAAGTGCTGCAACTTTGTTTGCATTCCATTGCATATTTTTAGGCGCTGGCACTAAACTTTATACTAGAACAACAATAGTCCTTACTAAACATACTCTAGTGCAATCGTTGACTGGTGACATGCAACGTATGTCTGTCTGTCTGGATGTCTATCTGTACGAGTACGTAATACATATGTGTGTATGTGTACGATTGTGTTTGAAAAACTTTGACATTTGCATTTGTCAAATGCATTGGCGAGAAAAGTTTTCGACTTAAATTCTTGCATGCATTTCCACTTCTCCACTTTTCCATTTTGGCATATGGCAAAGTACATTCCAATCGTCTGTTCGTTCGTTCGTACGCCCAATTGTCTATCAAAATGTTTGCACCCGAAACATTCAACCAAGACTACGAATTGAATTTTGATATATCAATTTAAAACTTTGACTTAGTTTCTGCAGCGCCCCAAAAACTTTATCGCGTGCACAGCAGATTAAGAAGTTTATATACCATTACACCGTGGATGGTAGTCCATGCAAGTGACGAAAGCTAACATCAGTGTGGCTGCAGCACAAGCACCATTTGATATGCGCAATAAAGAAGTTTTTACTGAAAACTTCGATCGAGACGTGTTATTGTATATAATAGGGAAAAGGTCTTCAAACGTACATTCGTAAAAAGATTAAAATGTATAAAATGTAATCACACAAGTCCGAAATATGGGGGTTGAAAATATCTAGCCCAAGAAGTATTGGGGATCGTGAGGGAACTACCATCCCAAACTTTTATTTATTATTTATTTGAGACGTGTTTAATGAACTCAAGATCAAGAAAATCGACCAACTCGTTCAAAAGTAAAGAATTTTCGAAAATTTTGAAGAGTTAATGAAACAGTTGGTTTCTTTGCTTAGATTTTAATTGGCAACTGTGCTCAAATGGCATATATTTTTTAGCATATAATATGTCGATAAAAATCTCTTATAAATATCTTTCAAACGTCTTTTAAGATGGTGTTGTACAATCATAATTAAAAAAAATTTAGCTAAAAATAAATTTTAAAAAGTAAATTTTGGCAATTTGTAAAAAATTGAGTCCAAAATTTCGTGCTCATACTTCGAGTGATAATACATTGTTAGATTGGGCAAATTTTGATATACTATACTTCTATGTGAACGTACTTTAGCTTGGACGACCTATCCGACGCCGTCCACCAATCAAGTTCAGGTTTCAGGGTTCATCCGGATGAGTTGACCAGTCTATTGCAGCCGCTGGAATTTAATGCGCTGGACTATGTCAACCTCATCATACAGCTCATACAGCCCGTGGTTCATGCGGGTCCTAAACCCGACGCCAACTCTAAGGGGACCATCAATTCTACGAAGAATCTTTCTCTCGAATACTCCAAAAGACGCTGTATCCGTTGATGTCAGTGACCATGCTTCTGCGCCATACAGCAGGACCGGGATTATCAGTGTCTTATAGATTTTTTTCTTTTTGTCTTATAGATTTTAAGATTTTTATGTCTATATCATCAGCATAAGCGAGTAGCATCACTTCCTTATGGAAGATCGTGCCCGATCGTTCTACGTACGGGCATTGGCGTAGGATGTACTCCATCATGAGATTAAAAAAGTGGCACGATAAAGCATCACCCTGCCTAAAACCTCTCTTGGTATCAAAGGGTGCGGAGAGGTTCTTCCCTACTCTGACGGCGCTTTGGGTGTGTGATAGCGTCATCATGCAAAGCCGAACGATCTTTGCTGGGATACCATGTTCATATAGGGCGTTGAAGAACTTCTTTCTTATCGGGGTGTCGAAATCGGCCTTATAATCGACAAATAGGTGGTGTGTGTCTTTGTTGTACTAGTGGGTCTTTTCCAGTATTCGTGTATGGCTCCAGCCGTTTACACAGTGCGCGGAGACAGCGGCGGCCTCTTTCTTGAAGATAGGACAAAGAACTCTGAGATAACAAACATTGGGCAGTTATTGGGGTGTTGCACCATCGACTTTTCAAGTGAATCCAGTTCTCTAGATCCTCTTTACATACGTGTATGTATGAAATCTAATCGATCTGCGTAAAATAGTTGCTGAGTTGCTGGTTCAGTAATAGTACCAATTACAGTAGGTATTTCAGTGTACCTAAACCAAAACCTTCGGGAACCTACATGTCTATTTGTGAAAACCAATTGTAAATCATTAATTCTGAATAATATAGCCCCATATAAATCTATGGTTCGTATAAGGAGCATAAAATAAGGCATATGTTTCAATTACAGTTGCATCCAAACACTTCATTCATCTACTCTATTGGAATGACTGATATGAAATAAGAAATGATCTTGATGAGGTAAACACCAAGTGACGAAGTCCTACTTCCAATTCATAAAACTTCTGATATTAATATTATTACGAACGATTTATATTTTTCATTTGTATTGTTGCGACGATGTTGCGATATAGTGTTGAATTTTCGAAGAGATGCTTCTCCCGTAAATATCGAATGTACATCTAAATATGTTTGTTGAATTTCACGACATGAATTTAATGCTACTTTCAAAATATCAATACAGCGATATTCAATAATATTCGATAGATCAACATTCATACCAGGGTACAGTCATATTCGAAATTATAAATGAATTTGCCTTGGAAATAGGCTGATTGACGATAAATCGAGTCAAAGATTACTCTATTACAGAACAAGTGCTCCATACATCACTTAAGTATCGATCTTGGAGTGTATCATCACAATTGTTTGCAAAAACTCCAGAACCTTGTACAAAAATCGAATGAAAAAGGAAGGCTCGCCAATGAAAATAATATCTGCAAGCTCGAAAAATACTGTACGTAAACTGTACGGAGGTTGTGACTGTCTGGTTTTAGAATTGTTAAAGGTTTCTAGTTTTCTGATACGAGTGTTTGACGAAATTAGATTGAAAACTCACATGGAATCATAGGAATGACACAAGCGACTCCAAAAGGCTGTGCAGAGTTTTATAACTGGTGCCCTTGTATGCATTCCGTAAAGATATTAAAATGTGTGCTACTGCCAAGAATGCCCAGAATGGAATATAGTAGAAAGTTTTCAAAACTAAACTAAACTATCAACGTACGGAATGCACTTCATGATATTAAAACAATGTAGGTCACTTCTAATGAGAAGCTGTAAGAGGCTCTGAACTTAATATTTTCTTGAATTTTCAAGAAAACGTTCGCCAATGCCAGCATGTTCAGAAGATATACTTAGACTATGTATTGCGATAGTGGCTCACAAAAAAAGTTTGCAGACAGAAAAGTTGAACTAAGACTTCAAGACTGATTGCATTCTTAAAAGTTCACTGGCTTTTAGACACTCACCATGAAGCGAGCATAGTCGAAGATGCTGGGAAACATTTGAGCAGATAACGATTAAGTACTACTGAAGAAATATAGCATAAATAAATGCTAGATAAATGAAATTCTCCATTCTTGACTCCATTAAAGTATAGAAACGAATTTAATGTCCTAGTAGACTACATATTACAATAAATCCCAACAATAAAAAAAATATAAATGTTTCGTCACAAAATTGATAACAGAAGTTTTGTGAGTTGCCTTTCGTCACTTGGTTTTTAGCTCATCTACAGGATGTTTTTAGTTAATCTTTATAAATACAATGAAAACTTGTATGTTCTACTAACAGAAATTGGGTCTATCATGCAAAGTAGTTCTGAGTTTTTAGTCCTGTAAAAACAGAAAACAAAAAAGAACTCTTCTTTTGTATAATTATCCACAGAGGGCTCGGCAATTTCATACAACTTACTTAGTACCTTGGCAACTAAACACATCGTAGAATAAAGTAAATTAAAGCAAAGTAAAGCCGAATAAAATGAAATTCATTTTATTTATTATTCCAGATGCCGCAGGACAAAAGCTCGCTCAAAACAAGTCAACTTCGTGCATAATTCAAAATAGCAACTTTTGTTTATTTGTTTTCCGCTGCTGTAAACAGGAATATTTTGCTCTGCTGATTTTTTCCTTTTGATATAAAGCACATTTTGTTTTTTATTTTTTACTTTTACCAAACTTGTAACGCATTCATAAATTTTTTAAGAAGCTCACATGTCGAATTCGAGTTCAAGAACAAAGAATTGTACTTTTATTTTATTTATTTACACGAAAGTTTTTTCCTGGCTGCATTGGTTCTTCCTTTATTTCTTTTTTTTTTTTTGTACATTTGGTTTCGATGTGTACAAAATTTGTTTAAAATAAATCATAAAAAGCTTGTCATAAATTTGCATGTATTCTGCTTTAGTTCTTATAATTTCTGCTTGTTTGTTTTCTTTTATCTTGCGATACTCTAAAATCCATAAGAGCAAAAAGATAAGTAGGGAATGCCAAAAAAAGTTGTGGTTCCTACTTTTGTTTTCAATGAACTAATGTATTTCACAAGGTTGATTTCGAGAACCATCCTTATGTTGCGTAACTTTTTATAAGCAACTGTATCGTTTGGTTTATAAACTTCATTGTATTCCATTTCACAGTACTTTTCGAGCAAATCTGAGCTTCGTTTATTGACTGTAAATGAACTACTACACAGAACAGAGACGTAGTAAAACTAACTACTTTCACTTTGATTTAACTATGCTCACTTTGATTTAACTATTTTTACCAGTGGTTCTGCACCAAAGGGTGAAATATTAAGTGTGCGCAATTTAAATCTAAGTCCACCATTATAATAATTAGTTTTGTTATGTTGGTCTTAACATGTTTCCCAGGAATCTTACCTCAAAACTATACAAACTTCCACTGATAGAGACAGGAAATGAAATCTAAAAAATAGCTGATTGAACCTTTACTGAAATCGTAAAACGACTGGCAACTCGATCTGAGCACTCAGCCCCCAATTATTTTAAAATTTTAGTGTGATACATACGATTAACTGATATGCCATATATCATCCATCTGCGTCAATTACTAGCTGATATATCAAGACAACGGACTACACATGTAATCAGTGTTAGAAAATCTAAACAAAAACACTAGTACCAGTCACGTACTTGCGAATATAATAGTATAACATGGTAAGGTACTGTAATTCTGGCTGAAACTACGTTATATTGCGACTACATGTGAATGTCAGAAACTGACTTGGTGAGATTGACAACTATTTCACCGATGCGAAAACTTTCAACCTGTACATTTTCAACGAAGCCTTCATTTCTCCGTGTTCACATTGTCCAACACAAAAATAACGAAAGAAAAACAGACTTGACATTTAGCTAAACAGACGCAACACGCCCTTGCACTGGGGCCCTTCGTCAGCTTTGAGGTTTCTAGATGCGGAACTATTTTAATAGTACCAACTTGAAATTTGATTTAGGGGCTTCTTATGGACTGATAATTCACACTTACTTTTAAGTGTAGTCCAATACAAATTGTATAAATATAAATAGCTACCTTACGATTTAATGTTTTGTGAACGATATATTAAAGCTTCCCCCGAATTTAGTGTTTTTCTTTTTGCTGTTTTACGCTGAATTTTTTCAGTATAGGCTCAAATATGTCGATTTGTATTGAAGCTTTCTATGATTTCGTACAGTGTAAGGCACTTCTAACAATGCTTCCTTACTTGCTAATTCATCTTTCCACAAATTGAATTCCATCCGTTACACTCTGACTTTCAGTGTTTAAATAAGTTCGATTAGTTCTTCGCTGAATTTGAAGCTTTAATTGCTGCTTCACTCTCAATGGAGATGTTAACGACTCCATCGATTACTTGCAAAAGCACTATAAAAACCATAATATCTGCCAGGAGGAGATAATTATAGTTAGAAATCCAAGTAAATCCAAGCTTCAGTTAAGTCTTCTATGATATGTGTGCGAACTCTGGTCGGACTACGCAGAGCGATAGCTTCTCTGTAGGCTCTCTATGGTTTGTTCTACGATATTCTATTTCGAATATGATTTTATTCACTTCAAAATTTAAAATTCGTATCATTTCGCATATTTGTTTGCTCCTAGAGAGAAGATAGGGTCTGAAAAAATGATTGATTTCACCCATAACATATTCCTGAAGGTCTAAAGTAGAGTTTAGTTTATTATGCTAGGATTGCTCTTGAAAGCAAATGTTATCCGACAGAGTAGGAGCGGTGCATTGCAAGTACCAACGATAAAATAATATACTGGACACAGAAAGTGATGCAGAAATTTTCAGACCCAGAAACAGAATTTTAACTTCCGTGAGTACATGGCTCACAGCATTTCAATTCATCGAAGTTTGCACTCGAAACTCTTGGGACATGTGTACATCTTCACGAATAGTCAATCGCGACAATCAAATCACTTACCTCCCGCCGATTCTTCTATAGTTTGATTAAACAATGCTTTGATACTCTTCCACAACTTGTGGTAATGTACAATGTCTAGGTTTGTGGCTTTCTTTGATATAGAGTTCTATTGAAGGAAAAAAAAATAGTTCATGGACTGGCAGAAATCACTTCACATATTATTTTGTAGGACCAGAACACTTCTGCGGTATTAATTGACTGGCAAATAAGTTATTAATTGAACCTTTGTTCTGGATGTTTCCCCTACAGCACTGCATACAGCATCTTGAACTTCGTCAAGCAAATCAACAAGTGCGCTCGAAGTATGTACATCTAAACATAGCTATTGCAATGCTGCTTATGGGCTATATAAATGCTAATTGCAGACTGAGATACCACCTATCAAATCGCAACAAGCCGTTGAAGATAACGAGCTTCGCCAGCATCAAAAGGAAAACAAAATTGCTTTCTAATATGGAGTAAGACAGTCAGAAATACTATGAAAAAGAAATGCTCAATCATATGCAATACTTAAGCAGAGAATTCATGTTCCACCTAACCGAACTGTGTTGGACAAGGGATCAAAGAATCTCTAACTGACCGCAGTGCCTGCTCTCTTCTAAAAATTTCTACCATGTTTCCGGTTCAGAGTTTATTTCATACCCTTCACAACTAACTTCATGTCATAAAACACATCAGAATTCTTTGTTCATTGCATGATTCAACTTTTCTTTACGTAAATATGTACATCATTCATATGCAAATTTTTTCATCGTCCTTTCAACTGCAACGGCACATATGCTGTTATTAATCATACGCACTGTGTGACATCATTAAGGCACACAAAAGATAATGAAAAGTCATGCAAGTCAAACATAATTTTTTTGAAATATTCGTAACGCATAATGCCAGGATAAGCATTTAATTCTTACAAATAACCAAGATAAGCAAGCGAGCAATGACAATTCACATGCAAACAAAATCGTAATCAATTGATGACATGAATGCTGAGAGATACTCGCATACCATATTTATATTTATGAAAGGCAAATTACAACAAATCATCAGCAACATCATACATGATCCTTGTCGTCATTGTTGTTCTGTATTGTACAAAACTTGTAAGCTGACTTACTCGTACATGTTTGCATGCATGACACAATAAATGCGCCAATCATACATGCATGACATACATACTTATAAATGAATGTACTTGTACGAGTATATATGTATCAACAGCTATCATTAACGACCGGAAACAAAAGAAAGCCGCCATTAAAATGCACAATACATAGCATTCATAATGCCTCTGTTAGAGTGAGTGAGAGAGAGTGACTACTAGTGATGGACAGATTCGTGGTACCGAATTCGTGATTCCGTATTCTTAAAAGATGTGTTAATGACCAATCCAAAATACACAAACGAATCTGAAGTCACGAATTAGAACCTACGAATCCATGGATCCGAATTTAGACTCGAATCCACATCTGAATACAAATTTTAATTCGATTCTAGATCCGTATACAAATTTTAACTCGAATCCAAACTCGAATCAATTAATAGACTAGCAGGGATTTTTTTTGTACATATAATCTATTTTGATAAAAAAAAAAAAAAAAAACATACGACTTGAGAGGAATTCATTTGCAGATGTGCACTATCTATATTTTATTTAAATCAGTTGAATATTTTGTGCGTAAAAGGTTTAAACAATCGTCACTCAAACCACGAATGAAGCACACATAGGCTTTACATGAAATTCAAATGCACACACACACCAGCTACCGGTTAAGACTTGCGATTTGTGCCTATATAAATTAAAGTCACCTGCTTTTCGCGTCTGTATCTCAGAAACTACTGTGGTGAATTTAAAATGGGTTTCATAAATAGACATGCTGGTTCCCGAGAAAGGATTAGCTATATAAAAGCTTATATATTAGACGGTATCATGTCTTCTATATATGAGACAAACCATATTCTTTATATATCCGCAACTATTTGACGCATGAGAAACGGAAGCATATTTTTTTATATCTCACTAACTATTGAACGCAACTGGATGAAATTTGGTGCATAGGTAAAGGACATTGGTAGATGTAAGATAGTCTGGAAAAATGGGTGTGCTCTTGCATGCTCTTATAGTTTATTGTAGCTTAGTGAGAGAGAGAGAGAGAGATGAGATTTCGTACTTATTTAAAATTAACCGGGAGAAATGAGATCTATTCAAAAAGTGGGTGAAGTACACCCGCCATATTAAAACACAGTGCAAAGATGGATCAGATTTGGTACATATTTAAAGGACACCATGAAAAATAAGATACACTGGACAAATTCGTGGAGGGTGAAGAGGGGTAGGGGATTGGGAGTTAGGATAAGGGATCATATAATTATATACAGTATGTTACAGATATTTATATACATACGAGTACGTAACGTTATATTATTCCAAAATATGCAATGCTAAGCGCACAGAAATGCGGTAATGCATTACCTACAGAAGAAAACAAAGAAAACACACAGAATAAAAGTTTGTCTGAAAAGTCTGTATTTACTATTTCTGTTACACTGAGCATTGTTCAAAACAGAGTGAACATGAGTAAGACGGGGGAGAGGAGGAGTAATCATATTAATGTTCTAGTGCATTTGTTTTGCTGATACCAGAAAATAAAAACAAATTTATTAAGAGTGATACATAAAGTCTTTCATGAGTGAACACAACTATTCACCACAAAATATTCTAAAATCTAAAAAGTTGAGTTAGAATTTTTAACCTGGTTTTTTTTTTTTATTAAATTGAAAAAATTGTATTGTTGAATGCTAATTTAAGTCTTTTCTAAATCATTAAAGAAAGAAAGTGAAGCATACTGGAAGTGCCGCATAATTTGGTGATATTACGTATTAGGTAGGCCTACGCTTGTATTTCTCTTCAGATTCGGATTCATATACACGCATCCTTACAGAATCGGATTCATAGTTCCGGAATTAAAAAATAATGTTTGATTCACACATCTCTAATGGCTACACCTCATGTTAGGCAAGGCAAATAAGTGCATTTGCACTTCATGTCGAATTCATTAACTCTGGGCGCGCGCGCACACTTCTTGTGACACATTTAAGCGAAGCATGACTTCTAAAAAAAAAACCAACTTCATATCATAAATCATGCAATCAAGAAGCAGCTCGGACGATTGACTAAATGCAGAAGGACTGAATAAATTGCCATGCTGGTTCCTGACCGAAGGCAGCCTTCAGTCGTTCATTATTACTTTGCGGAAATTGAAATTTAATAATGGTTCTCATGTCGCAAATCATCTAATGCAACCATATTTTACAACATTGCGAACAAATTTTTTTTCTCAACGACAAGAAACACTAATTTGCGTTGAACATGCAAGGCGCATATTTATCTAAGTAACTCGAAGGTAGTTATTTTTGCTGAGCTCGATTAGGCCTGCATTTAATGAATGGTTGCATGCATTTTAATTAATTTGGATTGGAGAATGTTTATTTGTGAGTGAAAAATGTAGATTGTGCATACAAAGAATTAACTGAGTCAACAGTTATTGGGACTTGTAAGTGAGTGATAATCGCTTGAAATGATTTCATGTGTGGAAATGGTGAACATATTTTTATACAAATTTGGTTCTATCTTATATACATACACAGAATTTGTATGAAAAGTGACAATGAGTCGTCGCAATGGTATTGGACCGTTTGTTATATGTGGAGATGAATGTCAGCTTGTGAACGTGCGCTTGCTCAGTCATTTACGACCATAAGGAGAGTAAGGACAGGCTCCTCCATGGATCTCATTTACCTATCCCATGCACGTAATCTTCGACAATTTCATCAATAGAGTTTGCATTATTTTTTAATTTCTTCGAGCTCAATAAGCTATTAAATTTCTACACAGTCAATCGACGAGTTCTAAGCCCCAACCACATCCTATGGAGGACCTTTAAATATCCTAAAAGACCAACAAGAAAGCTGGCACCCATTCATATTGCCAGTGACATCTAGTGTTGTTTCTGCCAAGAATAAAGCCGTAGCTTTTGCGGATCTGCTTTCAGCTCCTGCAGAACTAGCAATCAATAGGAGACCATACAATTCCTACATACTCATTGCCAAAGACAACACCAGTTTCACACGTATGTACTCAGGCAATTCAGGATGAAGTCGCAAGCCTGATCCAATTCCAAATGACAACACCAGTTTCACACGTATGTACTCAGGCAATTCAGGATGAAGTCGCCAGCCTGATCCAAGTCTTCAAGCTACGACAGCATTGAGGTTTCTAAAATTAAAAGCCCGCGGCCATCACACAAAATAGAGAGTTTCAACTAAAATCCTTCTCTCCCAGTGGTGAACCACATTCCAAACTCTGTGAAGCCACAAACAACCACTCTTCTTATCGTCCGATCAGCTGTTTGGCTGTATTCTCTAACATGCTTGAGTGAGTATTTTGGCGTAGGTAACTGCGATTTGTATACTATATCATACTGCTGTGGAATCGACTACATGAAGGTAAATTACTTACAAAGGCTTTCCGTAAAGTCAGATCTCCAATCTTTGCAGCGTTGCTTTTTATATATGCCTGGAGCAGTAAACATAGATTGTACCAAACGATAGATCAGTAATATTTTAGTGAAAGATTACGTAAAAACTCTTTGTGAATTGTAAGTCGTATTACGTAATAGTTTAAAATTTATAATTCACAGCATTTGAAACGAATATACGACGATGAAAGTATTTAAAAGCTTTCCAAAATGATAATGTGGAAGAAAAGAGAAAGAGAGGACTAAAAAGACTTAACAACAAATAACAAAAGCAGACGAATGCAAAATTATTTGTGTCTGTCCTATAGTTGGCTATATATAATGGAAGAGATGACACTCAGTGAGCAGCATGTGCCGTTATTAACTAAGTGCATGACATGATCGCATGTGAGGAGAGAAAGGGAATGAGGCGACAGCAGCATTCCTTTCTGTTTGATTAGTGCGATCATTTCGTCGTACTATTTATTGTGTTGTGTTGTGTTGTGGTGAACGCCGTACTGTTGCCGGACTTCGGGTAATATTTTTTTTTTTCACATATGCATCTTAAGTTTTGAGAAGAGTTGAGTGTGAGTAGAATGAATTGAGTAAAAGTATAGGCTAGTAAGCCGAAAGAAAAACTTATATATGTTTCCTTAACGAATAAAAGCTTGTGCGGAGGTCTTCGGACCTCTAATAAGCTGCTTCGAATTGCTAAAGAATACTAGCATCTGTCAAGCAGAGATTTTTTTAATAGGAAGATATGCATAATTTTACTTAACTATGGCACAGAAATAAAAACAAACGCGATATGTGCTGAAAGTCTGAAAGCTACCACAGCACTGAACCCGCATTCACTCAAGTCAAGGCAAGATTTGGATCCCTTGAAAAAATAAACTATTTAGAAAGACTTAAAAAATTTATCTCATGGCGGAAACCTGGACACAAGTGTATATCAAGAAAGAAGGAAGTAGACATGTTGGACAGATACTCTGTTCAATACACCAGAGCCATTTTTCAACTAGAATCAGATACACTCAGAAAAAGAACGAAGTTGCTTATGCGTGGTTTTAAGAAATCCCACCACTAAGCTAATATAGAGAAATTTTCTTCATCTCTTCGATCAAGTATGTTACTCAACAAATAATTAAACTAGCGTTTTGCCAATTTTGTAAAATTCATCTCCTAATTGGGGAAAATAGTGTGAAAGGACTTGATTTGTGTATGAGCTTAGACTTAGATCTATTGTAAAGATATGATTTTTTTAATTTCAAAGGATTTTAAGCAATCTTTTAATCATATGGGTATAAAATTTATTCCAATACACGTACAACAATAACAACTTTAATATTATTATTTCATAGTGGTATTTTTTAGGTTATATTTTGATAGTTTCCCTAGTACTATCCCAAATGACAATTTAACCGAAGAAATAATTGTGAAATTGTGAGCAAGAAACTCTTCTTTCGAAGTGAGTAGCTAAAATTTTTTATAAGACTTAGTTTTGATAATTATTCAGAACTTGCTTTTCTCACACACATTCGAAGTTTTTCTCAAACACTAAAGCTATGCTTCTGCTAAGCATTCTAAATTAATATAAATATAAACATATATACAAATGTGTGGTAAGTTTAAAACTCAAGGTTTACATAACTGCAGACCATCCACATATCCATCTGTGCGAGTATAACCTTCACATACCAAGCTGCTTGTTGCCATACTAACCCAATTTTTTTGTGGCATGCCGACCACAGCAAAGGCATTTCATGTTGACTTGGTAAATATTAAATAGGAGAAAAGCGCAAAAACGCACAGCAGCAAACAAATATAAATAGAGGTATAGTATGAGCATATATGTATAAGAATTTACACAAAGAAGTAGGGTATGTGTCTGCATTAGTTGACACTTTTTTCTTGTTGCCTTTTTTTTTTTTTTTTTTAAATACACATACTTACTAAGTAGTATATTTCTCATATGCCATGTATGACAGCGTAGAATGCAGAAGTCAGAGTGTGTGTGTGTGTGTATATATGTGTGTGTACGAGTAAGGATATGCGCTATGTTTAAATGCCAACATTCATATTTATTCTATCCTATCTACGCATATTATCATACGCTAAAGTCATTCTCTGCTCAGCCACCATCCTGTGTCATTTTGCGCCATTGTACGGCAGCCCTTTCACAAAGGACTTTTATTTTCTGCTGATTTCATATCTTTTTCGAATGCACACAGAATATGAGAATATGTACGTACAGAGAGCTCAGTGATATTCATAAAAAGAAAAAAAAATAATAATAAATGCGCGTGCTACTCGCCTTTGTTTAAACAATAAATGGATTTCCGTTTGCTCTGCGCTGCTCAGTCCCCCATTTTGTAATTTTGTGTGAGCTGCATATAAACCAAAATGGATTTCTGACGCAGTTCCTTTTTTCCATGCTTCCTCTGTAATAAGATAGCGCAAATTATATTGTCTTAGGTATATGACTAAAGTGCTATGCAGAGTTTTGGTTTTTCAGAATGTGTGAAAAGGATTTTCTTAATGTTCACAATTTCTTGCATATTTCTTTGTGTTTCAAAACTTAATTGCAGTTTTCTGATACTAGCCAACATTTTCTATTATATTAACCGCAAATTTATGCGTACATCACGGAAAGTAGACTTGCTTTTTATACCATTCACACATAGTGATCAGCTCGACGAGACGAATCGATCTAGCCATGTCCGTCTGTCCGTATGTTGTTGCGCATTTTTTGGGGACCAATTTTTATGCTATCCAGTTGAAATTTTGCACATATACTTCTTTTTATTGTAGTTTAATAAAGTATCAAGATTGACCTGCCACGCCCACTATTTGGGGTAACTCCCATACAAAACTACTGCCCACTTTTGACTTTTTGTAAGAAAACTTCTTTATTAAAGTCTATATTAGGTTGAAATGCAATGTGGTGCCTTTTAAGAGACAGCCGGTAAATATACATAGACATTTATAGGCCGAAAACAATTATTATTTCGTAAAATTTATATTCACAGTTTAAAATATTATTATATATTTTAATTATTCGAAATAATGCCTCGCAGAGATTCGAATTTGAGCCGTCGCACTCGCCAAGCAGAAGGATCAAGAAGACGACTTTCGAATATGACTGAGGAAGAGCGGGCATCCGTACAAGAGAGGAACAGACTAAGCACCATACAGATACGTAACGTGGAACGAGCAGAAAGTCGAGCAACCAGGCTTGAGGATGGACGATTGCGAGGACGTCTGTCGCGTTCTGCACAATCCAGCTGTTGATTATAGTTCAAGCCGGCATGTTGTCATTGGCCAGATGGGTCATGTCTTTATCTACTGCCAGGCTGGAGTGAAAGGAAGGTAGGTAGGTTGAATGGGGAGGGGAAAAGTGGTATGGGGCGTGGTGGTAGGGGAAGAGTGGGAGTAAGGAGAGTTAGCGGAAAGGGACATAGGAATGGGGGCAGCGTAAGTGGTGGTTGTAGAAGGGTGGCAGGGACAGGAGAAGAGGGGTATGAGAATTGGAGCTAGAGTAAAGAGGCATGGGGAAAGTGGGGAAGAGAGAAGGTGGTACAGGGTGAAGGAGTGGCAGATAAAGGAGAGGCAAGGGGAAGGGCAGAACAACGTCTCCCAGGGTACAGCTAGTATATATATATATATATATATATATATATATATATATATATATATATATATATATATATATATATATATATATATATATATATATATATATATATATATATATATATGTGTATAGTTTAGAAACCAATTAAGCATAGACTAATTAGATTAATACCCATTTAATTGAAAGTCTTGGTATAGTGATAAGCATAGAACATGAATCTCCTTTAAATTTGTTTCTTTATTTTCTCGGTTCATCCGCTAAATAACCTAAATAGACTATGTTTGACGTACAATTTAACGAAATAAAAGACGTGTGAAAATCTTTCTCGCATTAATGGCAACTACATCCTAAAAGCTATGACCAAACTGTTGAGAGAACGTCCCACACGAGTTGTCATCCTATAGAAGAACTTCTATCTTATACTCTAAAGGCCCAATCTACATACCTGCTACACACAGAAGTTTTATCTTTTATGTAAGCTAACTGATGCTAAGGTCGATATTCGAAAGCAAACAAAGAAAAAATAATAGACAACTTTCAGACAGACAAAAAATTACTTTAAATGCATATTCACGAAATGGTTTACAGAATGGTTGCATAGCTTAGGCTTGACATAGTTCAGACAATTAAACAGTCTATACACAGAATGCCTAAAAAACCATCGATTCAAATATTGTCAGCCACACACAGCAATTCTAATCTACCGCAGACAAAAACACTTCCTAACGACATTGGAATATAACTATACAAGCAATTTTCAAAGCCAGGCTTATTAACTAATACGATAAGTAAGTCACAAAATTATTGAGTTTAATAAATTTAGCTGAAGAGGAGTGTATGGACAGTGTACTATATTGAGTACAGGGTGGAGCCCAGGGCATTTCCATGCGGCACCATCGCAAATATTGGATAAGTGGACGTGATTTTCATCAGCACTTTTAAAGCGAATTGACGCCTCTCCAAGTAGGAGCGTAAAAACAAATAAATTAAAGCCGAGAGTGCCTCCTTGAGTTAAGCCAACAGCCCCTCAATACTACAGCCTGTCAAAAGCCTGCTGTAAGTAAATGAAGATGCCATTACTGTACTTCATCAAAGGTGTCAAAGGCTTCGAGTATGTCGTTCACGACGCGGTAAAGTTGCTTAATGGTCCTATGTCCAGAAAAAAAAAAAGAAAACAAACTTTGAGCCGGCCATGCAGCAGAGAAAAGTGTGTATATACTAGTCAAATGGCCATATTATAGGCGTGCTGAGTGTTGTAGGCGTGGTATATACAAAATTTAATACAAGACGTCTGCGCATTGTGAAGGAAATCTAAACTGCAAGATTGACGACTTTAGTTCTTATACCTTTTTTCAAATGCCTGCCATTCAGGCTGCAGGAATCATAGCGTGGCGGAAGTTTTGTTGGTTTTACAACCATATCGGTTTACTATTACGGCTATTTATATTTTAGATGCATACTTCTTAAAGAACATAATCTTATTTTTTTTTTATTGTTTTTAAATTTTATTCTTGATTATGAAACTCAGCACAAGTCTCTATAAGCTGTGTATTTTAAAGTAGAAAAGAAACATGTTTTCTAGCTAAACTATCAACATAAAATTCGATTAAAATTCATTGGATGTATAACTACGTTAGCTAGCTATCTAAAACTCGGTAGATATACATCATATAATATACACGTGTCGGCGCTAGAAGTGCTGTAGCATCAAACGGCTTGGGTCACATATTAAAAAATGAACTACGATTGAAGCTCTAGAAAATACAACGTACTCGTAATAATGGTCCCATTGACGATAGTCGTCGCTCCTGCATTATCTACGAAGAAAAACGGTCGGATGAGTATTTGCGCAAAAATTCCGGCCTGAAGTGTTACTCGTTTTTTTGGGGAGAAGTTTCTTGTGAATTTCTTGAGCGTTTTTCGACAATTTGATGACACGTCTATAATCTTTGTTTAATTTTTGAAATTACTGCTCCTTAGAGTTCTCGAGCAATAATCACCTTAAACGGCAAATGGATGAAGATATTAATTCACTTCGAACTGTTTACAAATATGTATCTGTATATATATTGTGTGACATCCGATTGTCTCTATTAGCGTCCTGATAACAACAATTTCATTTCTATTTGATTTAAAAAAGTTCGTTTTTCGTAGTAAAATGAAACATGCATGATCATTTAAGTTTAACATTTAACTTTAACATTTAAACTTTGCTCTTTCGCATACGCATCTCATGACCGAACAATCCGAATCTTAATATATGCGCTACGACTCTGAAATAATTACAATTTACATTAAAAATATGCAGGACGCGTGCTGCACGTCAATAATGTCCTTTGAGTTAATTTTTATAATGCTTCATCATATTCGTCAATGCGGATGACACAAAGGACACATTGTGTATGTGAGTGTATATGTGTGTGTGTGTGCGCTCGCCAGGAGAGCAGGCGGTAGCAGCAACAAACAAACAAACAAACAAACAGCACATCATATCATTTGTATAGCAACGTGTGTTTGTGTGTTTGTATGCTCGTACTCGTATTTGCTCCTCTCTGATTCCTGCAAAACGCAGCTGCAACAACAAATAAAAATTGCTTAATTAAGTTAATTAAAATATTGTTGTTGTGGACATTCTTCTACTGGTCCTGATTGTCCTGCCAGCCATACATTTGCTCATTCAGCAGCAGCAGCGGCAGTGGCACTGGCAGTCCATGCACAGTGAGTGTGAGCCTTGTTATTGCACGCTACGTGTGTCCTTTGTGTATTTATTTTTATTATCTGCAGGGCTCACACTTTCATCAACATCAACATCAACTACCCATCCAAACAACTGTATCTCGTATATTGGCAATTTTTATTATCATTTCGCAAAACAAATTGTATCGCGCTTCAACGGTCGCTCCTCCGTTCTGTGCGGTTGTAGATATCCTGCATCTTCTGCCACATAATTATGCCAGCTCACGTTCATATTTCCATAATGAAGTTGAATCAATAAAAATTAAAATAGTATGCGAAAATATTTCCTTTTTTTTCGCAAGTTAAGCGTTTCAATTCGGTTCATTTTGAATATGATCTCGATTTTCTTGTTGGCTGGTTTGGTCTGGTCTGGTCTGGTCCACATATGGAAAAAGCGTAAAACTTATTTTAAATCCGCTTGAAAAACATATTGAAATTGCGATATTTTTCCATTCAACGGAAATCCTTTGAAGGTACAAATGCAGCTGTGTAAATTTCATTTGAATATATGATTGTGTGTGCGCGTGTGTGTGTGTGTGTGTGTGTGTGTGTGTGTGTGTGATTTTGTGGCTGTCCAACACTGGTGGCCTCTCTTTCACATTGAATTGCACTTTTGTTCAGATATTCTTTTCATGGTTCGTCGGCTTTTAGCCTTGGACATTGCACTTTGAAAAGGATACACTGCACATAAAAGGTATTGCTATCATCCTTTTCTTTTTTTTTTGTTTCTGAATGTTTTTGCAGCATTTTCCATGCGAACGACCTTTTTATGAATACAACCGAAATTTTTAATATTTTTACTGCATTTCCGTGGCATACTTTTGGTGCGCTACCTCTACTGCTATCCTGACTGAATGTTTGGTGCTTTTTCTGTTAATTTAGGCAGGATTTTATATTGTTTTTCTGTTGGTTGAATACTGATATTTGCATATGGATAAATGTACGAGTATTCAATTGATGCATTTCCCTTCGATTTGTTGGCTTACATTCATATTAAGCTCATAAATAAAGCAACGTGCTAAGAGAAATTTCGATTTAATAAATTATGGCAAATTTAAAGGATATTGTAAAATTATTTTAAGTTTAAGTTTTATAGCATATGTTAGATAAAAATTCTAAAAAACTCTCTAATTCGTAAACAAATCTTTAATGCATCAAAGCTATGCAACAGAAAACAACACGCTTACTCTTTAGAAACGGCATCTAAACTACTCTCTTTACTAATGCCTTGGAATGCTATGGTGTGGTGTATTAAAAACAGCTGTTTTCCATTTCCAGTTCAATTTCTAACTCGTATGCAAAACAATTTAAACGAAATTCATTTCTAAATACTCCACTTGAGCTGCACAAATACTTTTGCCGGTATGGCGTCTGCGCAGTTCAGTGTGGTGAGTTCAGTGCGAAAAAAGAGAGCATGGAGATAGAAATGATGAATGAACTAGCGAGTAATTGACTTCGAAAATTCGAAATAATAATGTATTTCATGAAATTTAACGGCTAAGTTTTTAGAAGAACTTTGAAATAATACTTCAAGGATACCTGCATCTTTCAAGACACTCTTATAAGTAGAATTATATATTTTCTTATCGTTAAAGAAATTCTGTACTAATCAAACATTCAGAGTATTCGGATATGACTTCATTACTTTTAGTGAAAAGTTTAATGATAAGAAAAAACGTTAACTTCGGTTGAACTTCGTTGCACTTCATACCATTCATAAGAAATTTTAAATAGTATAGTAAAACATAAAAGTGGGGGTTTAAATAGGGGCTACCTCAAAAACTGGGCTGTACACGCCAACTAGTAGATGTGTAAGATGCCGCCATATAGAATTTCAAGTTAATATTGACATTTTCCATACAAATGCATAAAGGTGAGCTGTGGATTTAAATGGGAGTACCTCAAAAAGTGGGAGGGAGATGTCCATTTGTATATTTATATGAAGAGGTTGTCCACTTAAATCCACCAATTCAAATATCAAGCTAATATTGATTTAAATGAAGAATTTTTTCATTTTTTGTATAGGGGCTACCCCAAAAAGTGGGCGGGCCACGCCCAATAGTCTATATATGTAAAGCGGCTGGCTATAAAAATGCACCACATCGCATTTCAACTAAATATTGACTTTAATAAAGAAGTTTTTCTTACAAAGAGTCAAAAGTGGACCATAGGTTCGTATGGGAGCTTTCCCAAATAGTGGGCGGGTCCCACCCATTAATATATATGTCAAGCATCCGTCCACTAAAAGTTACCATATCAAGTATTAAGTTTATATTGACTACAATAAAAATGTTTTTCATACAAAAAGTCAAAAGTGGGCAGTGGGTTTGTATGAGAGCTTCCCCAAAAAGGAGGCGTGGCGGGTCAACACTCCTTCAAATAAAACTCAACTACAACGCGCTAACAGGGATTCGAACACGGAGTGTTTGTGATGCAATGTACACTAGTGCAGCAGTTGCTGCATAAACTGAACGCAAACTAACAAAAAACAACAACAACTCGAAAAACTCGTATTGCTAATGCGAGTGTTGCAAATAGTGATAGGCAAAACAGCTGATTTTCTGTCATTCAGTAACAGAAAGAAATCAAAAGTACTTCTTTCAGTTTCAGTTGCTGATGTACTGAATTCAGTTTCAGTTTCTGTTGTATGCGACAACAGGCCTTAAATAAGTTATAAACCGAAACTGCGACGCTTTAACCACAAAAAAAAAGCTGATTCTTTTTAACATAAACGTTACTTAAACTTTCCAAACGTTCCAAAACTTCATACATCCTGTTCAGAAGAGATGCATATAAATTGGTTATGCAGCCGGTCCATATGATGAGTTTTTTTTGCGGAGCTCGTCGAAATAGTAGATATAGCCATCGGGGCTTTTGTTTCTTTGTCTGAGAAGATCATGCGATGACACTTCGAAGTCCAAGTCACAAAAAGTGAGACGTTGTGCTTTAGAACTGGGTTAGGTACGCACTGTGTGAGCGGCTTTTCACGTTTGTTTTCCAAATTTAGGTTCATTACTGATAAATATGAATGTAACGTGTTGGCTCCTCTCGATATTCTTAGCTATTTTGTAGTAGACAGGCCAGTGTCCTTGTAAGCTTTGCGTTGTCTTTTTTCCGTCTCGGTCAAGACTTCACCTCGACCCATTTAACGTTTTCTTTTTAATTAAATTGTCAAAATTAACCAAAAAGTTCGATCAACGAAAAATGTGAGTCCACATGAAAACGAGAGAGAGAGAGAGAGAGAGAGAGAGAGAGAGAGAGACTCCTAGTTTTTTTTTTATTATTAATTTACAATCTATTAGTAAGACAATAAGTAAATTAGTTGAAGGTTCATAATATAACAGAAATAGCTGTACTCCAGTGCGAACAGCTATTATATTCAAAATTCTATAATTAAGAGTTTATTTACAATATATACAAAATTTAATCTCTAAAAGGTAAATCTAACACATGATTCCTTTTAAGTCTTCGAGTTGTATCGCTATTATCTAGTAGGCCTATGGCCAAAACACTTAAATGATCATGTAGTCTCTCAACATACCTTGTGCTTATTCTACGTATTTCATCTTTAATGTATGGAATATTTAAATCTTTGTGAATTTGGTCATTAGCCACAAACCAGGGGGCGTCAACAATAAGTCTAAGCGTTTTGGACTGATATCGTTGAAGAATTTCTATATTTGATTGGCTTGCAGTTCCCCATAATTGGATAGCATATGTCCACACAGGCTTTAAAATAGCCTTGTAAAGCCGAACTTTGTTCTCTAAACTAAGCTGCGATTTTCTCCCAAGCAGGCAATACATTTTTTTTTTGTTTTTATGTTGAGTTTCTTTGACTTGCCTTTAATATGACTTTTCCAAGTTACTCTCCGATTTATATCGAGTCCAAGATAATTTGCGGAATCACTATGAGGAATTTGTGAATTATTTAAAAATACTGACGGACAATCTCCTCTTCTCAGAGCAAATATGACATGTTTCGACTTCTCAGTATTAACCTTTATTTTCCATTTCTTAAGACATCGCTCTATTTCAACTATTTCATTTTGAATATCTTGAGATACTTCTGCCGCAGTGTCTTTAGATGCAATTATAGCTGTATCATCAGCATAAGTGGCTACTTGAACATCACTGACAACAGGAAGATCGGCAGTGAATATTGTGTAAAGGACAGGTCCCAGAACACTGCCCTGTGGGACACCAGCATGGATACTATATAGTTTCGATGTTTTTCCTTCCATTTGATCATGCAAAGATGCCGTTATTTTATCATTAAGCTTTCAAGTTACGAGCTATTGCAAAGAAAGTTTACAGGTTAACCTATTCATGTGGCATGGAGTGTATTTTGTTCAGGTTATAAAAATCACAGAAAACTCAACTAAAATTCAGTAAAAAACACTTGGAAATACATTCATTAAAACATGAAACAATAATATTAGTCTATAGGAAAACGTGCATTTTATGCTATTTATTTATTTATTTTTTTTTTTTTTTTGTAGATATTGATCCGCTGAACACGAAAATAACCTCAACAATTTCGTGGAATGAATTTATGAAGCTTTTTAATATCGGTTTAATAGTTTAGAAAAGTTATAAGCGAAATAATTTCTACATTACATCTAAATAATTTTCTCTGGGGCTACGTCAAGTCCTAGCGTAATATCAGCAAACCAGCATTCGAGAAGTCTTTGAAGTGATAATGCTGCAAACATGGCTCGAGTCATCAAAGTTGGACAAATTGAATGCAGCACTGCAAATGGAGCCGAAGTGTTTATTTGAATGAGGTGCCCTTCGCTACATAACGGCATCATTGTAGCTTCAACATAAAGCAAGAATCGTTTTGATATCTCACACCGCGCGTCACTGTTTTCATTTTTCCTCCTATCATTCTTATTTGGCCAGCCGTTGTAAGAGGCAAATCAAGCCATACTATCAAAAAATAATGCTGTAATATAGTCGAGCAACTATTTCTTGTTTATATTGTCAATCCAACAGTTTCACACAAACATGTTAAATTTTAGCGTAATCCGATCAGTAGAAGTTATGTGGCTAAAGCCTTCACTTTTTTGATTATGCAATGCTTCTTTTAATTTTTAATTTTAAATAAACCAAAAGTATCACTAAATAGTGGTTTTGGATCGATCTTAGCTTGTTCAGCATTCAGCCACCTTTACTAAGTTTGCAATTCAACAAAAAATAGCTCAGCCTTCTTACTATAAAGTATATACCATATGCCATTTTATAAGCTAATTAATATTCTATTACTATTTGTCACTTAAAACTATTCATTTTGTCCAATGAATATGCTAAATGTTAATTAAATTCAATTCATTTTATTATAAAAGCATACAAACAAGAAAAAAAGTCAAGATCCAATTTTCCATTTATTGCCAACAGAAGTCAGTAAAGCATGCAAAATTTACCTATACATTTCAGTATCTTTTCAAAAGCTTAGTGCATCCTGCAAATATAAAACTATCATATATACCTAGAGAGTACCATATATTGTACTACTCGTATATGTATGTAATGTACATGTTTGCAAGTTTATTTTTCTGAATTTATTTATTACTACATGCAAAGCTCTTTACAAACGAAATCAATTTGGCTTATCATTTTAATGCCAACAACAGCAGCAGCAGCAGCAGCAGCAGGCAGGAGCATTCAGAAGCAAAAACACAAATAATAAAAATTTCTCTTACAAATACGCATTGACAAGAAACAAGCAAAGCAAAAATCTATAAAAACACAAGAAGTTCAACAAAAAATATATACAAATTTGTACCAACAAAAATGTCGAACAAACTTCAGCAGAAAAACACAGAGATCTATAGATACAGATACAATGAAATGCATATACTCGTATCCTATATAGTATATGTATGTACGTGTAGATAGGTACATATATGTATGCCTGCAGTGATAAAATCAGTTGCAACATCAGATACAGATACAATAGCGTTTTTTGTTGGCAAATGGACTTACATATTGATATGTTTACATCTGAGCAAGGGAAGTGATACGCCAAATAAAAAAGCTTTTAAATTAGCTAGTGAATAAAAAAGGCAACAGTTACTTTTATTCAAATTAATCTAGAAATTGCACTACATAAAACTGCAACAGAATACATAAAAAATACGAAAATTCACATAACATTAGCAAGTGACATTATTAACATCCACATTGATCAAGAGAAATTTGAAAAGAAAGTGCTAGGATATTAAGAAATTTACAGTTTAACTCGACAGCTGTGTGAATTTAGCCGCACAAAGTTGAAAAAATGTTTGACCTCGATTGTTCATCGATTGCCCACAATTTCCCACAAATCTTTTGAATTGCCTCCTTTTGTATAAAAGTAAAACAACATTTTTGTGTAAGCATTTAAAATAAAAAGACAAATAAAAACGTTAACTTCGGTTGAACCGAAGCTCTCGTAATCGTATTTTGAAACATAAACATGGAGGTTCACCCAAAAAATGGGCGGTACACGCTCACTAGCAGATGTGTATGAAGCGACCATTTATAAGATGCCGCAATATCGAATTTCAAGTTGATATTGACGTTTTCCATTCAAATGCATAAAGGTGAGCTGTATGTTTTATGGGACTACGTCAAAAAGTGGGCGGGACACGCCCATTTGTATATGTGTATGAAGTGGTTGTCCACTAAAATCCACCAAATTCAAATTTCAAGCTAATATTGATTTTAAAACACAAAAAGTGGGCGGGCCACGCCCTTTAGTCTATGTATATTAAGCGGCTGTCTATAAAAAGGCATCATATTGCATTTCAACCTAATATTGGCTTTAATAAAGACGTTTTTCTTACAAAAACACAAAAGTGGTCAGTAGGTTTGTATGGGATCTACCCCAAAAAGTGGGCGGGCCGCGCCCGTTAGTCTATGTATGTTAAGCGGCTGACCATAAAAACGGCATCACAATGCATTTAACCCTAATATTGACTTTAATAAAGAAGTTTTCATACAAAAAGTTAAAAGTGGGCAGTAGGTTTGTATGGGGGCTACCCCAAAAAGTGAGCGGGTCCAACCTATTAATGAAGATGTCAAGCATCCGCCCAGTAGAAGTTACCACATCAAGTGTTAAGTTCATATTGATTACAATAAAAATGTTCTTCATACAAAAAGTCAAAAGTGGGCGGTGGGTTTGTAGGGGGGCTACCCCAAAAAGTGGGCGTGGCGCGTCAATCTGCAAAATTTCAACTGGATAGCATAAAAATTAGTTCCCAAAAAATGCGCAACAACCGACAGACAGACAAATTTATACGAATAAATAAGAATTAATTCAAGGAGAAAAACCCTACCTCCCTTGGTCTATTTGAAAGTTTGCCCTACCCACTTTTTCGCAATAATTTATATCTGCAGTTCAATATAAAAAGTTAATGAACGATACAATCTGGAATCTGGTCGAAGAACTCCGGAAAACAAAACAATAACAACAGTGTTTAGTGCCAAGTGTAGGAGCCAGAAAGAAGCCTCTCAGCTGCGCTGCAACAATCAAAATAATTGCATGAAACGGTGATCTTGCACAGTACGCCGAACTAACTGCTGAATGCAGACATTTACGAAGCATCAACGATATCTCCCATAAAATCTCTGCCAGAAAAGTGTAAAATTTCTACTCAAACAGGAATAAGCATGGTGGATTTCTAACATCAATTGATGCAAAGTTAACCCATTGGCATGAGCATATCAACAAATCGTTCAATCCGGTGAGAAATCTAGCAGAAGCATATGCAAGCGTAGTCTAGAGAAGGCCACTAGACGTCGACTAAATAGTTGCACCAACAAATGAATTTAAAAATAACAAAGATTAGTAAATAAATGCAGATTTGTATAAAGTCTACTAGAAACTACCAATGTGAAAGAGAATTGTCTTTGTCCCCTTATCATATTTCACCTCGCTCATAATATAGCTCAAAATCTTTAACATATTTCGGTTAATCAATGCCAAACAACATTTCGAAGTTGTCAGACGATTGAGTTTTAGATCTATTATGGCACCCACCTGCTTTCTGACCTTCTGTTGGCTTTTCAATAGCTACTCAAGCACTATCTAAATAATACAGATTGCTCTAAATTTGACAGTAGTCTAA
Source organism: Leucophenga montana (assembly GCA_035044765.1). Taxonomy (NCBI): domain Eukaryota; kingdom Metazoa; phylum Arthropoda; class Insecta; order Diptera; family Drosophilidae; genus Leucophenga; species Leucophenga montana. The sequence continues at coordinate 132,908 of JAWNNQ010000784.1, forward strand.
TGAGTGATGATCAAAACTGTCAAAAACTAATTTGTTTAAAAACTGCAGATGCCATCCGACATTATGTCGTGCAGTTTTAGGGCTGCTCGGACATCTTCTTGAGGGATCTGCGGCAGTATATAAGTATCTTTAATTTTTTGGTGCAGAACTTAATAGTGTTTATGGAGCGTAAGTTGCTGTTCTTTTCGCTACCTATTCGATATGAAGACTGTATATCCATTTTCTAAATAAAGAATTGGCACGAAATATTCTTTATGTCTGCCATGTTAGACACATCCTTTATTATATTCATGTGGCCGGTTGGTCCGTTGAACCAATTAGTTATAATACTTTCAACCTAACTTCCTGTTGTTCCCATACCAGATTAGCTGGGGAATATTAAACTTCATAGTGTCTGACACAGATCTTACCGCTGCTTTTGGAGCATTGTATAAATTCAGCTTTCCAAACAGCTGGCCAGCTGCCTGACAATCTACAATTGTGGAAGACAACCAGTATACTGTCTTCGGAGATTTGTCCCAAGTATGTCCAATTGTTTGCAGACATTATTTATAAGAACTTCTCACTTGTGTTAACTATCTTAGATGCCTAAAAATTATAGAAAAAGTCATTCATGCTCAACAATCAACATCGATGGAACATATACTCGTATCATAAGTTTGCCAGGACAACATTCTCCCATCATCGATGGAACACATATCATAAGTTTGCCAGGACAACAAACATTCTCCCATAGAAAGTATTCGTATAACACATTTAGATAGCTTGGTATCGGTGAAACAGGGTGTACCACACAGCATAGCGTGGAGATCATCCACGATTTCAGTGAATTGCAAACTTCAAATATTCTGTTCTGACTTTAATTCAGAAAATATAAATAAAGATCATTGTTCTAATATATTTCAATGCTTATCAATTTTTTTTTTTTTTTTTTAATAGCCACTTCATTTTCAAACTTGTTGATATTTCTGTAAAAAATATATCTAAGCCCATTGTACTGTCCTGTCAGAACTTAAACATAGAGCTAACATTTCAACAACCACAGCTGAGCACAATTGCAATGTAAAAAGAAATAAAAATACAAATTCTAAAAACAAATATTTATTGAAAAGTCAAAGTCAGTTGCAAATCCAACTTGTTGACACATATTTCTTCTACATAAAATTCGTATCGAATTTTTGGGTTTTTCATTTTGTTTTACCTAAACCGACAAATACGCTCCATACTAAATATGGTTTATAAATGTATAAAGAAAAAAAAAAACATAGCAAACTGACACATGTATCTAGATACAACAATGTATCTATGCATCTATATGCGCTCAATGTCACTCACAATACTCAGTCAAAGTCAGGCAGCAACATTTTTATTTACTTAATTTGGTTTTAGTTTGTCATTTATGCACTCGTCTGTACGTCCCCAATTGTCTAAAGCCCCTCTATACTATACTCCAATATATCTACTTCCCTTGTCACAGTGAACACCCTCATTGATGTTCAGTGCATGTGTATATGTAACTATATATGAGTGTGTGTGTATGTGTGTGTGTGTGTGTGTGTGTATTTGTTGCTAATGCCTGTCGTTGTCACTTTGACACTGACGTGCGTTATTGTTGTTGCTGTTGTTACTGTGTCACATTTCAAAAGCGCCCGCACTTTTTATTCTACCAGGACTTTATATATTGTCCTTTTTTGTTTCCTTTGTATCGCTGTATATGTGCGGCTTTGTGCCTGTGTGCTGAACGTGTCTTTGAATTTTTTATGAAAAATTAGAGCGATATTTGCTGTCGTTTTTGTTGTTGTTGGTGTTCTTCCTTTGTGTTTAGTAATTTAATTAAATATTTATTTCAGTCATTTGCAAAATTGACAATATTTTTTTTGTTGTTGTTGTTTTTGTCTCGTTATAATTTTGACCTATTTTAAAAGACTTTGAAGTTTGTTAATCAAATTTGGTGATTTAGTGCTATTGAAGCAAATAATGCGTTTTAGTATATGCCTTAAGTTCGAAACGTTGTTGTTGGTCATAATTTAATTTGGAAGATCTGCATAAGAGTTTTATGGAATTGCATTTAAAAATATTGAGAAAAGAACAATTTGACTACAAGTTACACTGTACCTTGACTAAGAGCCCTTATAGGGACATTGAACTGTCATCATGTTCAGAGATGAATTGGTGATTTCAGCTCAATCCGATAAATTTGGTGGAACGAGGTGGGCCTCTATAAATAATGATTTGAAGTCTCAAAAGCAAATCTGTCTAGTGTAATATCTTAGAGATTTCGCGCCTAAGCCGCACTCATTCTTAATTTTCTTTAATGCGAATCATCATTATCTCATAAGCGAATACGACAGGAGGCTGGGACTAACTCAAACGACTGATGTACAAGCTGTGAAAAATTGCAAAGAAATATAACGCGTTCAGCATATGTTATATAATAACCCTGGACTGTCCATTGTTAGATTTGCATACTTTGGAGCTTATTTGCTAACCGACATATCAGATAAATTCAAAGCTGAAGTAAGTTACATGGCGAAGTTTGTCAAATCTTCCAAATGGTTTTAGAAGGAACGGTCATTTTCGCAATTTTCAGAGAGACTAATTTGGTACCACAATGAGAAAAATTCGGCTTAAGTGTAACTTAATTGTTATTTTTAATTATTTCATACCCCACAAAGTTATATACAAACAAATTACAAACATCTTTCCCATGCAAAACAACCAAAACAGCGCAAGCCAGGACATATGCATATGTTTATGAATAAATATTTACTATATTAAAAACTATTAAATCTAAGCAACCTAAATTAATTAAAAAACTGAAGCTGCTGAACAAAGGGTAAGTGTGAAGAATATATAAGCTGAAGAGAATTCTAGATTATTTATCAGTAAAGCCCAGTACTCACTGCAAAAGCTAAATTTCTTGAAAATTTCACAATTATATCTTGTGGAATCAAACCACTAGAATAAGCATCAAAAAATACCATAAAAGATATCATCATGTAGATAGGCAGATCGGTATTCGATTGTTGAATTCAACACAAGTCAAGCGTTGAAGAAATAGTTCGTTTGCGTTTGAACTGAGTAACTCCTGTAGACACTGCTCCAGTGACCACCATCGCACCATCAATTTCAATGGTTAAGAAATGGTGTACTAAATTCCGTACAAGCACAAGTGATGCCGAATGTTCAATTTGCCCAAAATAGGTCATCACACTAAAAATCGTGAATAAAATGCATGGAATGATATGGCACGATCGGAGAATGAAAGTGCGTGAAGTGGCTGAGGCTGTATGCAGCTCAACTGAGTTTGTACATCACATTTTACATGAATAGTTGGACATGAAAGAGCTATCCGTGCATTTTTTGCCGCGATTGCTAACACTCGATCATAATTGCAACCGTGTGACCACTTCAAAGCAGTGTTTGCTTCGTTTTGTAAGCGTGAACGAAACATGGAATCATCACAACACACTATAGACCAAAGAACAGTCAAAGTAGTGGACTTCTCAAGGTGAACGTGCAGCAACGAATGCCAAAATCATGGAGGTATTTTTATGGTATGAACGTTGTGTTATTTACATTGGAAACCTTGAAAAGGGTAAAACAATCAACGGCTAATATTATTTAGAGTTGTTGGTCAGATTCAACATTGCTTTGAAGCAAAAACGAACGCATTTGGCGAAGAAAAAAGTGTTATTCCACTAAGGTAAGGCAGGGATGCACACCTGTGCAGTAGCCATGGAAAAAATCCATTAAGGATTAAGGAGAAGCTCATCACTGAAACAAACGCCTATTTTGCGGACTTTGAAAAATCCCATTATTTGGAAGGGATACAAAAATTGGTACAACGCTGGACAAAATGTATCGAACTAAAAGGAGACTCTGTTGAGAAATAAACAATTTTTTTTTTTTTTTTTCATTAAAAAATATCTTTTATTCAAAAAGTCGCTGATTTATCGAATTGCCCTATTTTATATAGTAAGTTTTGGTTTTCTGCAGCATTTTGTTTGAGGTGAGTAATGTGCTTATAAGTAAAAAATGATAGAAATTTCAACAAAGTGATGAAAATCTCTCGTCACCACAAGATATATATATATTTTGCTAATATCAAAATATAAATACAGGGTGTCTCAAAAGAAAGTTCAATAGAAACGCAACAATTCCGAGGGGCGCGGGGAGTATGTCAATCGGTAGCCTAGCTTTTGGGAATTTAGTCGCTATGGAGCATTTCTCGGGAGCGGACCGTGCGTTGTGCGTACGTGAGTTTTACAAAAACGGTAATTCATGTTCGTCATTTAAATGATGCGCCAAGCCCTCGACTCATTGGAAAATTGGTCGAGAAGTTTGAAGAGACCAATTTTCAAGGTCTTCGAGAACTTTCGAAAACGTAAACAGTGTTACTCAGTCTGTTCGCGACAACCCAGACCTTTCGATTCGGAAGCGTGCTGTTGCTTTAAACGTGCATAGATCATCATTGTTCCGCATTTTTAGCAACTTCACACATGTCCAACAGGTCTCTACCACGAGTTCATGAAATGTTTAGTGGCAAACGGATCTCCAGGAGAGGTGACATAAATTGGCCTCCACGAAGTCCCGATTTAACCCCTATGGACTTTTTCCTGTGGGCTTAAGTCAAATCTAAAGTTTACGGAAACAAACCGTCTTCTCTGGCACAATTAAAATGAAACATCCGTCACGAAATGGCAGCCATCACGAAGAATACCTGCCGAGCCGTCATAGGAAATTTTAGTGTTCGAATAAATGAATGCCGAGAACGCAACGGTTTACATTTGGACAATATCATTTTTAAGAAATAAATTCCCAAAGTGTGTATTTTAATATGTAATAAACATTTTTTCACTATAAACTACTTACTTTTTTTTTATCGATTTTTTAAATGTGAACTTTCTTTGGAGACACCCTGTATATATAGTAAATTAGAAATGCACATCTTGTTTCTGATTGTCTATTCATTTAAATGCCTAAAACCACAACAATTTCTTGCACGATACAATGACTACGCATATTTTCCTGACAATTTGCTGCTTTGGAGATTATATTTAAATGCAATATAGAAAATGTTGACCCCAAATGACAAAAATAAAAACTAAAATGAAACAAATTGCAATGACTTTTGTTGATGCTGTCATTGTAGTTTCTGTAAGTGAACTTTCATTACTGTCAACAGCACTGACCTCAATAAGAGCATCTACTGCATGTACACTATACTTATATACTAATATATAAATACATATATAGTATGTGATGGTATATATGACAGAAAAAGCTTTATATATATATATGTACAATGTACAATATATATATATTTATATAAAGTCAACAAAGAAATACGAATTCTGAAGCAAATACCGAAAATTCACACATGAAATTTTTACGCAAGAAGCATAAGTTTTTAATTTGTAATGCTGCCTGTCAGAGAACAAAAAGACCAACATTATTTTTATCAGTCACTGGAGCAACTCTGCGTACAAACAGACCGATAAACACACAGACATACAATAGAAATAATGAACAAACTGACAGTCAGACAGATATGGAAGCTGCGGAACAATGACAAAAATACAAAAACAAGAGCAAGCGTTAACTACGGTAGCACCGAAGCTTCAATACTCTTTACAAGCAACTAACAAATTAATCTTCGTTTAAGACGGTTCCATTTTTAAGATTGTTCCATTTTTAAGATGGTTAGCTCGAAAAATAATAAAATTTACCTTTAAAAACCACAAAAAGTGTGGTTGGTCTTTATGAGAAGGGGACTAGGTACATCTAAAACTGGGCAAGACATGCCCAATAATAACTACATATAAAACACGAGTATAATTTGCGGCGCTCGTCTTATCAACTTGTAATTGGTTGCTTTTCATATATGTTGTTTGTGAGCGTTTGTATTTCATGTAAAGCCTATGTGTGTTTGATTCGTTGTATTAGTGAAGATTGTTTAAACCTTTTGCGACCAAAATATTCAACTGAATTTAATAATTGGGCATATCTGCAATTGAATGAATACCTTCCTCATGGTTAATTTTTTGTCAAAATCGGTTGTATACTGTGAACGTTGTAGCCATCACAAAAAATTCGCTAATCACCGGAACCATAAGAAGTCACCATATTGAATTTTAAATTGATATTGACTGTAATGAAAAAGATGCAAAGCGGGGGGCTAGTTTGTATAGAGACTATCCCTAAAAGTGGGTGGGACATGCCCATTAATATAGTAGTATATGTGAAACTTTCTTCCATAAGTAGTTTACATATTGATATTGAATGTATTAGGAAAGTTTTTCACACAAAACCCGAAAAGTGAGCGTTGGGTTTGTATAGGGCTTCCACGTAAAAGTGGACGTGGCAGGGTCATTGTGGCATATTTTCAGCATAGGAACACAGTAAGTCTCCATACCCGATTTCAGATTAATGTCTCAAAAACTGAGAGACTAGTTTTGATTCATATTGAAAGTGGACAGATGGAGAGACGGATAGACGGATAGACGGATAGACGGATAGACACAGCAAAACAGTCAGACTGACAGACGGACATGGCAACTTCGATTCGTCTCATCGAGCTGATCCAGAATGCAGAATATGCACTGTATGGTATCTCCGCTGATTCCTTCAATGCGTTACAAACTCCGTGGCAGAATTACAATAAGTACTATTTACACTCGGTGTGAAGTGTACATATTATAAAAAAATAAAAATTTTTAATGAAACATAAACAAAAACTGAACTTACAAATAGTTAAAGTGCGAAGAAGATAGACCATGAAGCAGTGTATGAGCAACAATGTAACCGCCATGAAAAACCCGCAAAAGAAAATAAAAATAAAAATAAAACTTACCGAAAAAACACAACCGAAAAGAAATTCTCATTTGTTGCGCAATTTAACATAAACTCTCAGTGAAATTGTATTTTCTGCTGGCATTTGTCGTTGTTAACTTCGCGTCGAAATAATTTGGAGCGGAATCCTTGCAGCAGCGCGCCCGACTTTGATAATAATATTAAGGATTCTAAGCGGGTGAAGGAGTAAGCCGGCTAACGGATTTGCAACAAGAAAAAGAGCAAAACGCAAAGACTGTCAGCGAAATGAGATAGTGCGAGTAGCATAGATAGACGCCATTTTGTAATATTTTCAGGGATACGAGAATGGGGGAGCAGCTATTCTGTGCATAGTGTCGATAAGGTTATAATTTTTAGAATACAATTTTAATGCACGTTTTGTATAATTTGCCTTGGTACATTTGTGAGCTAATGTTTGCGAAGATCTTTTAATAATAAAATAATAAAATAATAGAAATGTGGATAAAGTAAAATCATAAATTAAAAGTTTGGAAAATTTCATAAAGTCGGATGGAACAGTTAAGGATAAAAATGTTGTATAGTGAGACATTAAGGGTGTCAATCGAACTGCATACTTAAAATCAAATATTAAGGTTTGTTTGGGAACATATTGAATTATTGGCTCAAATTATTCAACTATTTCCAATTAATCAAACAGCGACGGGAAAATAGTCAATTTTATGAAAAGAATCAAATCAAAATTTCTAAAATTCAGAAAAACAATATTCTCCTGAATCTTAAACTTCTTACAAAATGCAAAACAAACATTTATGCTTCATTTGTTACTTGCACCTTAAGGCGTATGACCAACCCATTTTGAAACATGGCACAGTGAGATGGTGGTCGGCTCTAGTCAACCACTTACCCATCCGCCCTTCTAAATGTCTTTCTCAAAATGCTACCAATGCACATTTATAACAAGTGCTTTCAGGCTCTGAGAAGCAAATTGCTGGACAACCAGCGAAAAGCCGGCAAACACACAAAACAGACCATAAAACTACGAACTATAGCATTCTCAAACTCAATTTTGAGATGAATGAATATGAGATGAGATCCATGCAATATTAGAAGCATGCAGATATCTTCTAGAGGAAGGCATCAGAAACACTTTGTTTATTTTAACTCGAAACTGGAAGACAGCCAGGAATCGAAACAATTTCTCACTTACAGTTTATGGGAACATTGCCAGGAACAACAAGGCCAAAGAAAGCCTTTAATATATAATTCAAGTGAGCGCGCTAATATCTGATATGATGATTTCCAATTCTTACAGGATGTGAGGAGAAGGAGAAGAAAAATTAAGTTATCCCTAGTTGAGATATCAAATTCAATTAAAACTTTCACCTATTATGGGAGGTTTACAATCTACAGAATGAAGGTCTTCGAACATAGAACCAAACCTGAACTGTACAAGAGAAGCGTTAACATCGGTTGAAACGAACTTCTAATACCATTCACACGAAATTTTAAATCGTCCGTCTACTAGAAACTACCATATCAATTATTAAGTTTATATTGACTACAGAAGTCAATTGAAAAGTGGGCGGTGGGTATATATGGAGGCTACCCCAAAAGGTGAACGTGCCCGGTCAATCTTGATTCTCTATTAAACTGCAACTGTATAGCATACAAATTAGTACGCCAAAAATACGCAACAACTTAGGACGGACAGACAGATCCGCAGAGTCGTTCCACTCACGTTTCACTCCTGAGCTCGGCGACGATAGGACAGTTTTGAATTATGGGCAACACTCTCTCTAACCAATTTTTTGGAGTTGCTACAGACCCGTACTCAAAGAAATTCTTCGCCAAACTACGAATTGTGTAGTCTGAAATCGCCGAATTTCATTCATATTTTTTATGATAAGCAAACACTGTTTTCACAATTGTAGGACTGTTTTCAATATAAAGCGCTGTAAATTCAACGGTGTGTATTTAGTCATAGATAAATAATATTAAATGGAGCTTTAGAAAGCGAAATTTTCAGCGAAATGGGCTAAAAAATGGCAGAGTAATTCAATGTTAACTCACCGAAGGTCTAGATGGCGCAGCCTGTACATATGTCCGCCCGCTTCACTATTTATATATCCAACAAAACTAATTTAATAACTATACTTCTAAACTTTACGATCACTCGAATTTTAATTTAAGATAATTTAAGTCTTTTGTACCTACTGTTTTATAGGACTCTAAATTTGGAGCTGAACTATTTGCTGAATGCCAACCCTGAGCGCTTTGTGTTCATTATTTTTTTCTTCTTCTTTTTTATATTTCGCATTTTTTTTTTTTTTTAACAAATTTGCACATTCTCAAAATATGGATATGAGCTTTGTGTAGGCCATATAAGTTGAGTGAACTTCATCAGAAAGGACGACGGAGCGAAGGCATGGGTTTTTAGACGCAATAAAGCCGTAGCAGAGATAATCGCACACATAAACAATAATAATCACACACCATCAAAAGCAGAGAATGCAAGGGCAAGCGAACGAAAAAGGACACGCATGTAGGGAGATATCTTCTTATATTTTTTTGTTGTGTATATAGCAGCAGCAAGCGGAAACGGAAACGCCAAAGCAACGAATGAAGAAGAAGCAGCAGCAGCGGCAACATGGTGTACTGCTGATATGCTTGTACACTTCGTCTCTCTCCATCTCTCTCTTTCACTTTACATTTTGAACACTATACTTAGAAAATGGAAAATGGCTTCTAGCGGAAACTAAAATCGTCGCTCGGCGTTGATGAATGAGACACGCTACACGCTGTCGTGCCGCTCGAAACTCCGCACTCATCTTCCATACGAGTACAACATTTGCAGTCGATTTTTCATTTGGATATATCTTCTAAGCATCCGACTTTACTTTAGTTTTTCTTTTTTTTTTTGGAATGCGGAAACGAAACGAAGCGAATCTCGGCGCGAATTTGTGCACCCTCAATTTTATGCTGTCCATTGTTGTTTCTCTATACGATTGTGTTTGGTCTTTTCGCTTCGTTCTGTCTGATTGTCTGTTTGTCTGTCTGTCTGTCTGCGCTTTTGACGAGTTTAAGCCTGCTGCTTTTGTTAGTGTCAGACAGCGCGCCATGCCAAGCGAAACCATGCCAAACCATGGTCTGTTCTGCTCCGCTTTGCTTTCAACTTGCCTATACGAGTATATCCTTGTGCTCCTACAGTTCACTTTATATAGTTCGTTGCCAGAGTAGAGGCTTTCATTTTGGGCGCACTTCGTTGCCTTTGATAAATTGTGTTCTTTTTGTTTTGACAGATGTCAGCGCATCTCCGTTTATTCGTTCGTCCAACCGAACCTCAGCTCAGCTCAGCTCAGCTCGCTCTTGTCCAGCGCCTTCTCACAGGACTTCAGCCTGAATTGAGTCACGCTCTATATATATTGCATGTACGAGTATTTTTTTGTTCTGTTGGCATTCACCCAAAAAACAAATGCAATTCACGCCATATTTGTTTTTTCAGACAAACATTGTTGAGTGTTAGATATGTATATATATTTATTTTCATTTATTTATTTTTTTTTTTTGTTTGTTTGTTTGTTTTTGTGGACTATATTTGCATAAAGCAATTCACATTTGCCAACTTAATACAATATTTTAAAGTAATTGCTTTGCGCTGACCTCATTTTGGCAACGATTTCTGCTTAGCATTTAATTTCAAATCAGATTTGGTGAAATTATGCAAATTCTGTATGTAGTGCATAAAAATGAGTATTTATATAGGTCAATGGTACGCAATGGTTATGAGAATGGTATGATAAAAATTCAATTCGTTTTACAATTATTTGTTTTAATTTGTGATAAGCAACATAATTGCATATTAAATAAACATTTATTTTTTATTTTTATCAATAACTTTAATAATAATGCTTCAAGCTGTGATTCATCATAAACTTCCTGAAGAGTATATTGTTCTGCACTTTGGCTTTGCTGCATCCATTGCGATAAATGAAGCTAAACAACATAGTTTCCAGTTAGAATCAACGTTGTTTATTAAACTTTACACTTTCTAATCTATTCTACAACCAACTATAACTATTTATTCTACTATGAGGGGTACTACTTATATTTCGGGAACAGCAAATAATAACAAACATTTTTAAATGAAAATGGCTTTATTGTTTCATCATTCGTTCAAACCATTTGTCATAGCAGTTTTTCCATTCCTCTTGAGACACCTCCAAAACATTGTTTTTGAACGCTTAAACTGCTTCTTCGGTGCTCGTAAATCGTTGACCACGCAGTTTACCTTTGATACTCGGGAACAAAAAGAAGACATTAAGTACCAAATCAGGACTGTACGGAGGAAGAGTCATTAATTCGATGTTTTGACTGTTCAAAAATGCACTTTTGTGTGCATGCTTGAGAGCTCTCATTGTCATGATGGAGGATGATTCGTCTTTGGCGGTTGGTTTTACGAATTTCTCCGAAGACTTAGTGCAAACAAATGACAAGCTCAAGCGGAACAGTGGCCACATGACCCATTCGGCCGAAGAAACAGGCGATCATTTGCTTCGCTGTGCTTCTTCCACGAACAACTTTTGTTGGATTTGGCTCATCTTGGAATACCCACCCACACGGTCGATTGCTGTTTTGTTTCCAGCTCATACGCATATATCCTTGATTCGTCACCTGTCACGATTTTATACAAGTCTTTTGAAGCACTACGGTCGAACTTTTTAATCATTTCCTTACACCAATCGACGCGATCTTTTTTTGAGCGATTGATAAATTATGGGGTATCCAACGAGAGCAAATTTTTTTTACAGTTAAGTTTTCATGCAAAATCGTATGTATTGAACTAATGTGCAAGGATGCCTCTATGTCATGATATGTCACATGACGATCATGCATTATCATTTCACGCACTGCATCTGTGTTTCTGGGCACAACAACCGATTTTGGACGACCTTCAAAGAATTCGTCGGCGACCGAACTACGACCTCGATTGAATTCACTATACCAGCGATATACTGTGGGTTCTGATGTTGCTTTATCGCCATACAAACAATTGAGTTCATTGACACATTCTTGTTGCGAAAATCCACGTCGAAAGTTTTGAGACATAATCCAACGAAAACATTTTCTTGAAATTTCCATTTTTTAAACAAAACAAATAGCAATTGTACATCAAAACTTTGTGAGTTCGATTATGCCAAAAAATGTCAAACTTTATTATGGTGTTGCCAGATTTTAGCTTTTGACATTAGTGTAGCTAGTTCCCGTAATATAAATAGCAGCCCCCGTATAACTATTAATTCTGAAAATACGAAAAGCTAAAAAATCGAAGCTCTCAATACAACCTTTCTCACGTTGAAGCCTTTTGTTTGTAACGGTAAATGTAGCGTTAGAAAATATGAGCGATTCTGTTTTTATGGTTCGTTTTTTCTTCCTTATTCATATTCTTTTTTCAGAATGCCTCGCATAGAAGGGCGGAGTAGTTAGCTGGCCAAACGTTTCAAAGTCAGTAGAAGGGCTGCACAAAATATCATAAAGTACGCTCCTATCATACATTAAAGATGTGCCGAAAAGTGGAAGAAAAATGGTCCAAGACAGCCAAATTCTGACACAAAGCTACTGACTCAAATAAACAAAAATACATCAGTACATCACCGTTCAATATTAACCCATTAAAAGCCAAGACCCTTTAAAACCAAATATCATAGAGTTTTTATGTTTCATTTTATTGAAAATAATATAAATAACTTAAAAAATATGTAAACTTAAAAAAAAAATTAATTTTGTTGGTTTTTGAGCCTGTACCCAAGCGATTACAACGGCCAAATATATAATAAATTTTTTTCATTGTCGTGAAGTATGAAAAATTTTGAAACATTCCTTTTCTACACAAAGTGCTATGTCACATTGTTCGCATAGTTATCTTATACGGTAGTGACATTGACGACAGCGTAGAGTATTTTGAATTCTTTTCGAAAAATTGTGTCCAGCCGAAGTAGCTACGCTAGATATTACTGTCCGTTTGGCTGTTACCTTACTCTGAGTATAATTTCGTAAATAATGACGGACAATAGTGCGATGAAACTCGAGTAGGTCAATGTTAGAACTGTTTGCTGCTTTATATAGCTTCCATGCATTTACCATCATTGAATTTATCATTGCAGCGAAAAGCGGCCACCACCATTTTTTACCACGAAATTTTATTCTGTAAACATTTACTGCTTGATCGTGCAGATCATATTCTGCAATCAATTTCGGCTGTTTGATATTTATTCTAGCCTTGCTGACCGAACACTATCGATTGACGGAATGCATTGGCTCGATACCCTCAAAGTTTGAACCCACGGTTACAGCACTGTTGTCATTCCACTACAATAAGAGTATGTTATTGAGGGTATCGTACCAGTGATCATAAAATCGTCTTTTTTCCTTTTTGAATTCTGACTTTGATTTTAGAGGACATTTTTTTGTTCGTGAATCGCGAACTGTGCCGATAGCCCGTAATCATTTTTGTTTTAGCATGACCAAAAGATCGTATGACGTAAAAAAATTATCAAAAAACAAAAAAAAAATGAATAATAACTTGGTCGGAAGGCCTGGGAACGTTGTCAAAAAATTCAAGAACGACTCTTGATCCAAGTGGCATGTTTGGCTTTTCCGCAATGATACCTTTTGCTCCGCAATAAGTGTCGAATTGATACAAGTATCCACAGCTGCTTGTAAGCATCCAATTTTCAATCCATGCTCTCTTTTCATTGAGTGATAGCCGCTAAACAATAAAATACCCAAGAAAATTTTTAAATCATTTTCGTCGAAAGAAAAGTCATGGGCGTTTGCCTGAAATGCGTAGAGTCTAGTCTGCTCAACTATCACATTTACTACTTCGCTGTCAAACAAAGTTTCACAAACATGAATCGGTGGCTTTTCTTCTAAATCCGCTACAATTTTTCTCTGGTTTTCTATATAATAACTTGTTTTCGGCATTTCCAATTCAGAAGTTCTAAGTGACCATTTTGGAAAATTTTTCGTAGATATCGTTTTACGGCGCAGCTCTCCCAGCACTATCGCTACTATAAAATATTTCTAATTTAACTGGAACATCTTGCGGCAATGTACTCGTATTTGCATAAATATCATCGGCGTCACCTTCCTCTTCATCTGTATTACAATCTGGATCTGGAGGTATACATGCTATGTCGAAAGAGACGTGATTTGATGACGTCTCCACAAAGTCCAAAGCAGAGGCTATATTTTTAGACATTGAGCCATAAAAGATTGATGTTTTGATGCCTTCGTATGACATTTCAATGAAAATAATGTTCTGGAAAAAATGTATAGCTCAAGCGAGTACACCAAACTTTGAACTCACCTTACGTTCTCAAAATAATATCGGCCGAAAATTGACAAAAGGAATGTTTTATAAAAAATACGAAGTGTCAATAATATTTTAGCCTGATGTAGCTTCTGCACACTGTGTCCATTGCACTCTGGCTATGCTAGAAGAACAAATGTCAGTTATGTGGCAAAAGAGGAGAATCCGCCAAATTATCCACGATTTCGTCCGATCGAAATATATTGGCCTATTCCCAAACAAAACTTGAAAAAGGATGGACAAGTTGGACAAGATGGACAATTTAAAAATAAAAGGCAAACAGTATAGTTACAGAACAATGTGTGCGGAATTAGACGAAAGGAGTTAAACAAACAAAACTTTGATTGAAATCTACAAGACTTCTGTGACACCTACAAAATTTCTCGGCGAAATTTAAATCACCAGATGAAAATTTGTCTAGACAGTTCGGTGTGAATAGTATAAAAATTGAGTTTTAACAAAAGTTTGACTCAAAGTTTTAACAAAAGCAAAACTCATAGTAAAACACACAATATCCCTGTATTTATCACGCTCACAGCTCGTATCAACTGGTAACTGGGTGTTCGCATGCTAAATCTTCTTTGAATTATTTCACCATGAGCTGAGCACGAAAGCACCCAACCGATTGAGTTCAAATCTTCGCAATTGGCCAGAGAGTGTTTTTGCGTAGTTCGGTCCAGCACGCCCCTTTTCAAAGGGAATCGAGCAAGAATGCATCAGTCGTACGTTCATGACTTCGAAATACCGTGCTTCATTTCAAACACTAATGAAAATAATTCATTTTTGTTTTTTTTTTTAATATAAAACAGGAGGCAGAAAGGAGGCAGAGTAACGCACGCCAAGTAGATAATAATTTTGGATAAAAGCTTTGTGGTTTCTAAGTGCAATTCCAACTCAGTTTAAGGCACTCCAAAGCGGGTCAATTGAGCCACTCAGCAAATTATTGACACCTTAAAAAAAAGCTGTACGATTCCTAAGTGTCGCTCAGCCGAGTATTGACATAATCTTTATAATTGAGTTACTTCTGTAGTTATGCTTATACCCACTTCACAATTTTTACTTTAAACTGCATCTTTTCACTAAATACAGACTTCACTAGTGATTAGCATTGCCAGAGACAATATAGTCCTTTCATGTGTAGCACTAAGATGTTAAGTATATATTAATAAATAAACAACAAAAATCTCAAATTCCGTAACTTTGATTTCAAAGAATTTTTTGCGACACAAATTTAACACGTTTGCGCGAAAAATGCAAAAAACTAAAACCAACAACGATGATGTCAACAATCATAAAAATATGCTGCCTATCTGAACAGCTCAAATCAACTCCACTGAACTGAACTTGTGCTGCACTCTGTGCTGCATTTGACTTTGAGGCGTCTAAGAAATCCCAAAAGTAGAAGCTACGAAATAAGAAAATGCAACTTCCAAGCAGGAAAACTTGTACGATTTAATTAAACTCGAACTTTGTGACGTGAAATCCAAAATACTTTGCTAACTAATACTGAACATATGCCATCGCTACCCACGATCCAAAGACGACTCAACTTGGTGGCTGCATGTCTAGCTGGGCTGTCACCACGAAAAGTGCAATTTCAAGCCAAATTCAGCCGAGCTGTGTAGTTTACTTAGTGTGTGTGTGTGTGTGTGTGTGTGTGTGTGTGTGTGTGTGTGTGTGTGTGTGTGTGTGTGTGTGTGTGTGTGTGTGTGTGTGTGTGTGTGTGTGTGTGTGAATGGCGTTGGCTATAGTCAGGGTTTACGACTTAGAGCTCCAAAGCAAATATCGAACCCAAAAAGCCAACTCACGCACGCATTCGACACCATACACCTTATACCCTGCGATGCTTATGCTACTGTTGAAAATGTTGTTACAAAGTTGCGTAATTGATTAAGCAGTTTGAAGAAAAGCCACAAGACTTTGAGCTGCGGTTACGGCCATGGCTATGGCTATGGCACGCCACGTCCCGCCTTTGCATTAAACGAGTAAGCAGCTACAATATCTCATCCACTCCTGGCTCTAAATCAACATGTTAGGAATTTAGAAAAAGTTTGCATTGTAAAGCCGGCGTTGCATGCTGCTTGATTTCTGTTGCAAGCGGTTGCATGGAAGACAATTCGCTGCATAGCTAAATACTCCTACTAGCAGCA
Source organism: Leucophenga montana (assembly GCA_035044765.1). Taxonomy (NCBI): domain Eukaryota; kingdom Metazoa; phylum Arthropoda; class Insecta; order Diptera; family Drosophilidae; genus Leucophenga; species Leucophenga montana. Next base: position 149,243 of record JAWNNQ010000784.1, read on the forward strand.
CTAGTAGCATCAGCAGCAGCAGCAGCAGTAGCAGGAGCAGGAGCAGCAACAAATTATTAAGTAAATTTGTCGTCTACCGCAGCTGCTGGAAGTTCTATTACTGCTCAGGAGTGTTGTATGTGAGTGCCGCATGTCCTTTGTGGCACATTTTGTGCTTGCATCGTAGTTTTATGCAGAAATATGTTAATCCAAATTTCAAATTGATTTCGTGCAGCTGTTGAAGAAGTTGCCGCTGCTAGTAATTGTTTGAAATGTGCATTTTGGGAGTGATTCGATGTAAAAACTTTTCTGCCTTTCGTAGACAAGCTGAACAGCTTAGTTGTATATACTCGTAAATGTAGTAGACCAGCTTTTGGAGTCTCATGCGGACAGCTTAAAATCAAATTGGGAGAATACTGTTCTGCAAACTAAGTACTTGCTGCCAATTTTGTGTTCAGAACAAAATATTTGAAGTATGTACTCGTATTTTGATGAAGCTGGTGAGCTGGTAGGAGCTGATCGCTCTGGAGGAGCTGATAGCTCTATAGGAGCTGATATACCTCTAAGGAGCTGATAGCACACTAGGAGCTGATAGGTCTATAGGAGCTGATCTTGCTTTGTTGTTTCCAAAGACTATGTACCATTATAATTAAAGCACATTTTCAATGAGATATTTACAAAAAATTAACGTAATATAAGTAGTTCACGTCAAAATAAGCAGCCTGTTTATATCGAAAAAAAAATATATGTAGATATTGGGAGAAGTAACTCTTATTCCTTTTTATATCATTTATATTTCATACATTTTACTTATAAACAGATATACAAACAACAGATTAACTGACCGCTTAAATTGACGTGAACTATCTTAAAAAATTAATTGACTTTTGTTTAAAATATATTGATATCCTGACTTAATAATGAGCGTTCCAAACAAGAGGCGGCCACTAGTATATGAGCCAATATTCGAGTTTCCCATTTCTTGCCGCTAAAACCTTTTATCAATGAGCGTCTTTGGTAGCTTGTGTCATTTGTTTCAAACGTAAACAACAATACGAAATATTGCCTCGAACATGCCGAATTTCGTACCAGATAAAGTGTTTTTGCGGGGAGTTCCTCTTTAATATGAACAAAAGTGGAATCGAATCTTAGTGGAAGTTTACGGCGAGCATGCTCTATCTGAACAATCGTGTCGGAGGAGGTTTGGTCGCTTTAAAAGTGATGATTTTGAGCTCGAAGTTAAGGAACGGCCGGATCTACGCAAAAAGTTTGAAGACGAAGAATTAAAATCATTGCTCTATGTGGAGCAATGCCACATGCTTCAGGAGTTATCAGAATCATTGTGAGTGGATGAGTCAACAGTCAGCAAACGTCTAAAAGCCATGGGATTTATTCAAAAGCAAGGAAACTGAAACCGAATATTCATGGCATGAATCTTATGCTCTGTGTTTGGTGGGACCAGCGCGGCGTGATCTACTCAAACCGAAAATGAAACGATCACGGGGGAACGGTATCGGACTCAACTTATACGTTTGAACGACAAAGTGATTTTCAGACATCACTCCTTCCGACTACTACTTGTTCAGGTCGATGACACATGGCCTGTCCCAGCAGAAGCTCACTTCATATGAACAATGCAAAAAATGGATCGATGATTGGATTACCTCAAAAGACGAGTAGTTCTTCCGAACTGGTATCCGAAAATATCCAGAAAGATGGGAAAAAGTTGTGGCCAGCGATTTACAATACTTTAAATAATCAGTTTTGCACAATAAATCCGTAAATTTTGTAAATTTCGAAAATTAATTCAAGGTCCCAATAAATAATACGCCAATTACAGACGGATCGCTTATACTACTAGGTCCAACATTTTCAACATTATCATTCTCAACATTTCCCCCTTTCATAGTCCTAGACATTAACATGTGAGTGGAAAAATAACGTGCGCTTTATTTAAATATATCAGTTGTTTATAGTGATGATAATATATCGAAAAAAACGTAATGCGTTCGGTGTGAATGGCAACATTTATCAAGAATGTGAAGAATATTGGCCAGTTCCCAATTAAATACAATATACTAACGTATTGTTTAAAATTGGCTAGATATGGTGACAGCAAGATCAAGAATGGATTTTCTCTAACGTACTTCGTTGTACGACTCTGTTCGTTTAGTGTTTGTGGGTAGAGAGAGAGAGAGAGAGAAAGAGGAAAAGTGGAACAAAATGTATGTGCGTGTGTGTTTTTATATTTTACATGAAGCATGTGTGTTTTCTTTGTTTTTTTTCTCGCTGTATGAGTAATAATGGATTTGATAAAAGAATATATTATGTAAAACTGCAAATGAAAGCATTTCACAAATAGTATTTATATTTTACTATCAACATGGGTTGGGTAGTATGAAGGTGAATTGCATTATTTTAAAATCTATATGTTGGCATTTTTTCACACGTAATCTGCACAAAGTGTTTCTAGCTGGTATAAACAATGCCTTTTCTGTATTGCACAAGTGCGAAGCAAATTGTTAAATTAATGCGTGGACTTTGGTATAGATTTGCAACTAACATGCTTCTCCAAACAGTGTTAAAAAATTAGCTATTTCTTAAGATGAGTCGCATAAGATATGTAATGGAACTTTGTACTCAGATGCAATACTTTGCGCTTGCAGCTAAGCGCATTATAAATTTCATTAATTGGTTTTACGAATTAAAACTGTATTTCAAAGAACTGGATTCAAATTTGGTGACATAATGCAAACATGGAAAATATTTTTAGCGCTATTTTATTTGAAATAGCCGACTTGAGGTCATTAAATTACTATTCTACTGTATTTAAAAGCAGATCTATAGTATACTCGTAGCACTACAATGGGTTGCTGAAGTATTGTGCAACACTTCAAAACATTTATCTTATGCTTAGTAAATTTTAATTAAGTTTTCTTTTTTTAAATAAATAATTTAAACTAAATAATTTGTACAAATAATGCATTTATGCAAATGCACAAAGATCTATCAAAGCAACTTCCGACGTTTTCTTTAATTTCCGACACATTTTCAAATTTTCTAGATTTTTTCATTTTATGCAACACTTTGCAACACTAACTGCTGCATGACGCAGCTGTGTGCTGCATGAATGTGTGTAAAACGTTTTCCGAAATGATGCAGCAAATATGTTTGATTTCATTTGGCAGTGATGATGATGATTTTGATGAGGATGTTGATGTTGATGTTGATGATGGTATGCAAATATATACGATAACATACCAGGACATGCCTCTAGAGAAAGAGTGTGAGAGAGTGAGAGAGAGAGAGGGGGGGCAAGAGTTTGAGTTGCATGCAGCAAGTGTAGACAGACATTTAACATTGCTGACAAAGATGATTAAGCTGCTTTTCGATGCAGTAAATCAACATTGAAAGTTATGAGAAATGATTGCACATGCAGTTGATTTGTATCTCTAAGTATTATTCAAAATTATTCTATGCAGTGCTGTACAAATTGCATATTTCATGTGCAATAAACACTTTTCGAATTTGTGCAGCATTTTGCATAAATTTTGAGTTTCGAGTTTAATTCAAAATCTCAGCCTGTTGACAATTAATTTATTTATTTAATATAATGCATATGCAATGTGCTGCTACAATGAACAAATGTCCTTCTGGACATTTGTATGCGTATCTTAATTAATTGAAAATCTAGTACTCGTATTATTATATACAATACAATAGTTATTTCAAGACAGGAAACTTACAACTTTAAACGCATGCCACAAGCTGCCATTTATGCAATCAGACTGAGAATCAAATGCGCCTCAATTTCATCTCCTGTCGGTGGCTCTGTCAATGGCAGCAAGTTATAATTGCTTAATCTTTGCTGCCTGACTGAATGCTTTGGCTATGTGTTCAGTATTCAGTGTGTCAGTGTGTGTGTGTGTGTGTGTTTGTTTGTTTGTGTGTAGAAAACTGCTTGTCGCCTTATAATGCAATAAAAATACACTCATGAAGTCGTATATATATGTACGTATGTATACCTATATAGAAATAAACAAGTCCTGACTGATACACTGAATACCTTATACAGGGCTTCGAACCAGTACTTCTGCAATCGTTGATGGTTTTGATAAAAAGGAAATCACTTTGTATACCCTATAGCCAAAGGGATAAGGGTATACGTTCTTGATCAGCATCGGAAACTGAGTCGATTTAAACATGTCCGTCTGTCCGTCTAGAAGTATGAGATACAACAGATCTCAGAAACTATGAGAGCTAGAGACTTCAAAGTTGAATATTTAAATAGCAATTCCGTTTTTCTTATTTGTATATACTTGTTTATGCGTCGTTGGAAAGAAAATTTGTAATGTGAAATATCCAATTACGCGTTTGAATGGGAGTAAAAATGTACTGATAACAAGTAGCGACGTCCCGTTTCGGTCAGCTGACCGGCCACCTCTCTATATTTATACTGCATTCTAGCCACTACACTACACACTTACTACTTTACATGTGTGTTGGTGTATTAGTAATCGGACGTTTCTTTTAGGATATTTTTATTTTTTTGACATTCGTGTCGAGTCGTGTTGGGGGAAATTTGAAATAATATTTGGGGAGACACAAGAGGGCAATTTTAAGGGGACATTTGGGGATATTTAAGATACATGTGGGGTACATTTCTGAGGGGAGGGACAGGACAAGGGGGTCAGGGGAAGATGCAGAATGCATATTTTCTTAACTTTTTATATCTTCAAGCGTATACTAAGGGGACAGGGGGATAGATGGAAATGGACATGGTGGGGAAAGGGCTATCGGGGTGGGAAGGGGTAGAAGTGGCAGGGAAAAGCATGGAATGGGGTTGGCCGATGCAGATTGATGTAAAATTTGGAAATTGATGAAGTGACAGGGGGGACATGGGGGAAAGGGGACAAAAGGAAAAGCGGGCAGAGATATGTAATGCTATAAAATGTGTAGCTGGTAGTAATTTTTTGAAACAGCACTTACATATTTTTAAGTGTAAACGACGAAGAGTTACTGCAAAGCAAACGCAAAATACCATTATGTTAGTTTGGCATGGACTCGTTTACACCATTGCTTTTGGTTTGCATTGATCTGAGAACACCATGGGAACCGACTGGTTTATACACAAACATTTAACAACAGGTGCCTAAATTCGTTTGGCTGCTCTCTTTTATGTTCCTATGTTTTCAATTGGCAGTTTCTCAGTTTCTCATGACAGCGTGAGAGCGAGGTAGAGAGAGAGAGACAGATAGCTAAACAAAATAGGAGAGTAATTTCATCGCTCTCAACGCCTTTTATAACGCTTTTATAACGCTGCTTTTATATCGCTGCCATTGCTACATCACATCACATGTCGTTTAGAAAAGTTGTTGACTAGAAAAGTTCAACTCAGCCAAAAAATAGAATGAACCCGAACGATAATTTATTACGACTCTCGATATCTGCGAGTATTATCATAAACAGAGTGCATCGAAAAAGTGTCTTTCGCTTTTTGGGAATAATGTCCATTCTTTGCCACGAAACGGTGGTATAATGAGCAAAGCAACCATCGGCTGTATGTGTGTTCCAAGCTCAGCCAAATCCAATAAAAGTTGTTCGCAGATGAAACATTTCGAGACAATTGATTGCCCGTTCTTTAGGAAAACTATTCATGGTCAATTCTGAATGATACACAACCATTTGGTTGCCAAAAGTTTTCGGAGAACTGAGAAAAACCAACCGCCGAAAACAGTCCACACTTATCCACTTTTGAGTGGTAAAGGTGTTAAAAAACTGCTTCAAACATGTGCAAAAAGATATGTTTAAAGAAAATATACATTATTGTTTTCTTCATTATCTGGATCTCAATATGGAAAACAAATTTGGTTAATTATAATTACTCAAATTAAATCATGAGTCTAATCTTCCTGCGGTTGAAGTCGCGGGTTTTTTATGGTAGACATATAAACGAGTGTATATATAGACACACATTTAGAATAATGCAGACAAAAACCTTTTAACTCTTTCAGCTCGTATATTTTTTCCAGCTTGTCTGGATGCTTTTTATATTATTTTCTAGAGATTTTTATAACGCTGCCTGATTCAAGTCTTCTCTTTTCTTTCAGTCTATTCCTCTCATGCTTTCTCGCTCATTTCCGCTAGTCTTAATGAACGCCACAGGAAGCACTCAAGGGCAACGCGCAAAAGGATGCAAGTTAAAATATATAAATAGCAAAGAGAAAAAATAAAAAAAATAAAATAAAATAAAATAAAATAAAAGTGGAGTTTGTAGGAAGAGATTCTATTTCTGTCATTTATTTTTATTTTTTTCATCTTCATAGAAAACAAAAATGAAAGTGCAAAAAATAATCACAGACGTCCCTGCTGCCACGGAGTCAAACTCAGTTTTGCGGAAAAGAATCCGTCGAGGCAAAAAGTTTTCATTTCTTAATTTAATTACGTAAAGACGTAAACGCCGCGGGAGTTTGTGTCGACTCAAATCGAGTTTACCAAGGAGACTAAAAGCTAAAAGCCCGCGGGGAGTTACTCTGTGTATAATGTTGTATAAGTGCATATGTGTACCTATATATAGTATACTCACTCATATATGCTTATATGTTTATATTCCCTATTGACAATGTCTGATAACATTTCATTTACTTTTTATATTTATATAAGTTAACTGCTGTCTACTCTGTATGAATAGTAGATTCATTTCGTCATGAAGTTTGTAAACTTATCATAAAAACTCAAAAGAGTTATGGTTGTCTAAACTGATTAGATTATGTATTAGAACGAATCATATCTTAAAGCTCAAAACATTACCTCATCGTTTAAACTTTAATGCATTGTACGGTTTGAATTAGTTTAGGCGAATTACCATATATTTAGCCTTGATAAACTTTCCACATACGGAATAAATTAAATATAGTAATCTATTTCTAGCAACAGTTAGACAAACATTCGCTTGAATTCGCTCCGTTTATGAAACTCTGCGAGCTGTTCACATTTTAGCTAATTTATCAATTAAGTAAGATGGTATGGACAAATTTCTGGGATAATTTGACTGAACTGTATCTAATATTTAAAATGCTCGTAGCCTATTGTGTGATAAGTGTCTGGTTTGTCACAAATGAACCTGTGCATTAACCCATAAATTGTCAGCTTTAGGTATATTCACCCAAAACTTTTAAACTGGATATGATTCTGGTTTTCGTACGCATTACTGGTTCATAGTCTTGTGACAACATAAAGTTTAGCAGATCGATCATCGACAAATTTTCTTTGAAAAAAGTGGCTTTCGCTGTCGACACTGAAATCCAGCTAACGATTTACTAGATGGTTTAAAAAAAATTCTAATTTATTAATTAAAACATATGAAATGATTAATTATTTTGATGTAGATTAATCGTAAATTGTATAACCTATCTGCAACAATAGTTATTTTTATTTACAAAATGTTATTTCGACACGTATTTAGTTTTGCATGAACACTTAGCTGTAAAAAGAGGCTCGCGTCGATTGATGTAAGGAAATGATTGAAAAGTTCGACCGTGGTGCTTCAAAAGACTTGTATAAAATCGTGACAGGTGACGAATCATGGATATATGCGCATATATGCCGGAAACAAAATAGCAATCGACCGTGTGGGTATTCCAAGACGAGCCAAATCCAATAAAAGTGGTTCGGGTGCAAACCACTTCGAAGCAAATGATCGCCTGTTTCTGCGGCCGAATGGGTCATGTGGCCACTGTTCCGCTTGATTAAAGTAGGACGGTCAATTCTGAGAGGTACACGACCATTTGTTGGCCGCAAGTCTTCGGAGAAATTCGTAAAACCAACCGCCAAAGACGAATCATCCTCCATCATGTTGGTTGAAATAAAGAAATTTTACATACAAACACACAAATCTGGGAGGGCCACACACCCATCTATATATATATATATATATATATATATATATATATATATATATATATATATATATATATATATATATATATATATATATATATATATATATATATATATATATATATATATATATATATATATATATATATATATATATTGAGAGCTTTTAATGGGTGGATGATATATATATATATATATATATATATATATATATATATATATATATATATATATATATATATATATATATATATATATATATATATATATATATAATATATATATATATATATATATATATATATATATATATATATATATATATATATATATATATATATATCATCCACCCATTAAAAGCTCTCAATTATTACTTTGATATTGACTACAATAAAAAGAGTAGGGGGGAAGGATATAAAAATAAATAAATAAATAAAAGTAAATTCTGAAATAAAAAATAAAAAGTATGAAATAAAACAATAACTTACTGAACGGAAGGAAGAGAGCATTAGATTGCTATTAGTATTCTATGCTGTGAGAGTAAGATAGCAGATTCATTGTGCAGATTTTGTACTCTTTTATTTCACATTCTTCATTATTAAAAGCACGCTTCACCCCGACTTCGAATTGGAAATTGTATAAAGTGGACGGTTTAATAGCACTAATTGTTGTATTTAATAATAAATATTATGAAACACTTTTTCAACTAAATGCATTTTTGATAAATTTCAACATAAAATTTAGACATACAAAAAAAAAAAAACAAATTAATTAAATGCACTTGATTCTCTTTTCTGTTTTTTTTTTGTCTCTCTTTCTCTCTCTCTTTTAGCTTGCAAACACTTTCACTTTACGCGACGCGACGCGCACTTCACCTCTATGGCCATCAATCAAATAACTGACCTCTTGCAAAGAGCTGCGCTTTATGCCCATAAAAAAAAAATAGCAAACTAATTACTGAATAAGGGAGAGGAATGCAACGACAATGAGAGCAAAGCGCCAAAAATGATCAAGCATAAAAGACCAAAGCCAATAAATATGCAAATAGTATAGAGCACGAAGAAGAGATTGCAAAAAGTGAGCAAATAAAATGAAGTCGCAAATTATTGCGTAGACTGTTAAACACCTGCAACTATTTTTTTTTTTTTACTTCAGCCAGATTTAAAAAAAAAGAGAATGAGTAAACTGAGAGCAGAGCGCCAAACGAACAAGAAATAATTTACAACAACAAAAGAATGATTTTTTTTATACCATTCACACAGAATGTGAAATGGTATATTTTAAGTTAGTCTAAAAGTTTGTAACGCATGAAAGGAGGCAAGGTTGACCCCATAAAGTATATATATTCTTGATCAGCTCGACGTGACGAGTCGATCTAGCTATGTCCGTCTGTCTGTCTGTATGTTGTAGCGGGTTTACGTCAACACGTCAATATCAACCCCAAATTCGACATATACTGTTGAATTCCTCTTCATATTCATTTGTGAGGGGGAGTTTATATTATTGATTGATAGTCCAATGTGACTATTAATAAGACGCTCAATTGTCTAGAGATTAAAATAGTGAAACTTATACGTCTGTAAAATTTTTCCTGTTCCCTGGGTCTGTTACCCTGCTACGGAATAAAAACGATGATCACCTTCATCAACGATCGCGGTATATAACACAAATTTAAACTAGCCATCATGAGATGTATCAGATGTATAGGAAAGATACCATCTCCCCCTGGGGACTTAAAGTGTTGAAGAGACATAATATGTTATGAAGTTAGAAAAACTAGTTAATTACAAATGCAAGAATATACTAGATTGGCAGAAGTGGAAAAAAATGGAAAAGGTTACCTACGAAAATTGATACAAAAATAAAATTAGATTTAAAACAAGAATTATCTTCTGTTCACGCCAGTATGCATGAATTTTATATTTTAAATTTAACTGATGTATATAAGGAAGAGAATATTTTGAAAGAAATATTAAGTTCGATCGTGTAAGATCCCCTCAAACCCGTTCCGCTATGCGTTACCCCAAAAAACCAAATATCGCTTAGGTGTGCCAACTCATTCAGTTACTTACTTCAGTTTTTAAATTTTTTAATGGTTGCTTAGACTTAAAAATTTTTAATATAATAAAATTAATCCATATTAGTGTTCGGTATGAATTTCGCCTTTTTCATGGTTGTAGATATCAATATTATTAACTGGATGCAACTTTTGTATGAATTTGAACAATTTACAAAATAACTTTTAATTCAAACATGTTCGATACAACAAAATAAATACAAAATGTTTTGGTATGGGAGCTATCCTTTGTAGTGAATCAATCGCGGTCATTTTTGAACTAAAGCTTATGTTAGAACACCAACTTTCAAAACATTATTTCAAAGATTAAAGGAGTAGACAGACAGACAGACAGACAGACGGACATGGCTAGATTGTCTTGTCATTCTGATCACGAATATATGTATATACTTTATGGTATCTTCGATGCTTTCTTTAAAGCGTTGCAAATATTGTGTCTAAATTATAATACTATTCACACTTTGTCTGAAAAATATACAAGTACTGGTCTATTAAGTTGCCTATAAGTGCTTAGAAGCTAGACTACGAGTATCACTAGATAATTACAACTGCTGACTAGCTAGGGTATAATTTGCCTTGCTCTTTTAAATGATTCCTATAAAGAACATGTTTTCTGTTGCGGAAGCCTTTAATTAACAGTTATCTACGTATCTAAATATCTAAATTTTCTAGTTACAATTTTAGCCAATTGCTCTCCACAAAACGACATAAGAACGTGTGCTGCTGATACTGCATCTTTCAGTGCCTTTAATAGGAGCCGAGCTTCGCAAAAAATGTTAAAAAGGGAGACGGGATGATGGTTTTGCTGGTAGTCATAAGTATTGCACTGATTGTAGCGTCGTTGTCATAGAAAGATTAGATATAATTTGTACTAAGAAGTATACTTGGTGAATATACTATACCATGGCAAGTGTACAAAACCATTTTCTGGAGAAGATTGTCGAAATTCGGCGCTTACAGCAGATTGTCTCGCATTTTAACTTAAGTTTCAGGAACAATGAAGTTTTACAATAAAAAAACAAAAAACAATTTGTAAAATGCGAATATGTATTATCATGAAATAAAATTCGTGTACTAAGAGTATTTAAGTTTTAAACAAAGATAAAACGAACAGCATTTCCCTTTATGATAGCGCATCAAAAATTGCATTAAAAACTGAATAAAGTGCTTATAAAATAGAATAAACAAAGCCAGCTTAAATAAAACAAAGCGAAAAAGATTAAATAAAAATTAATTTAATAGAATAAACGAGTCCGATGGATGACGTTGTAAATAAACAAAAACAAAAATAAAACAAAACTAAACAAAATATTAAAGCTTATCGGTGTAAAAAGCTCTGAGTGCGGCAGAATGATGTTCTGAGGTTCTATAGCGAAGAGATACAAAAATTGATGCGTTTATGAAGTGCAATTTCAGTCTCAGTTCGCGCGTGTCGACGATTACATTAAAAATAGGTGTCAGATCGGATGCACTCTAAGTGACTAACGTTTTGTGCTCAAAAGTGTGTTTATATATTTTCAGTAAAATATTTTTTGATAAATATTTAAACAAATATTTACACTCAAAAGTTTTTTTGTTTTTTTTTTTTTAAAGTTCATTCGTGAAGTAAATAATTGATTGCTTGAAAATGTTGCTGCTGCATTCTGGGTGAGGCATTGCACAAGTAGATTAATGAAAAATTTAAATAAATAGTTTAAAATCGCAAAATACAAGCATAACAAGAGAAAATGTTAACTTCTGTAGAATCGAAACTTTGATACACTTTAGACAACTCGTTTAATAGTTGAGCTATCGAGTCAAATACACAATTTATTCCTTACCAATATTATAACTTGGATACACCTCTTCTTGTGTAGTTGACCTATTTGAAAACATTTATTATTTTAACAAGAAAAAATGTTAACTTCAGTAGAAGCGAATCTTTAATATCATCAAAAGCGACTAATAAATTATTGTCAAGTCTTTTAATGCTATGTTAAAATTTTGAAGCCCATTTTCGTCCATCCATAAAATTTCAACCATCTTATGGTTAGCTCGATATGAAAGTATTACTTATAAAAACAACAAAGTGAACAATTGGTATGAGGTCTAACTCTAAAAGTAGGTAGGCCAAGTCTAATTAATAAATATACAAGTACTATGTAGCTTCCGTCCATACACAGAGAGAAGGCATTCTGAGTAATTTTGAAATTATTGTTCTTATCCAAAGGTGTACTGAAAAATTTTACAAAATAGAATCGATTTATAAATCAAGCGCAGAAATACTTAGAATAACTCTTGAAATAAGTATAAAAATCTAATTCTAGAAACAAATCTGCACTCAACTACTTTTTGACTTGAAGTAAGTAAAAAATTCTTAAATCCATCTCTGAGAGAAAAAAAAAACTTAGGAGCAAAATAAAATTTTCACTCTCAGCTGCTCCAATCTCTTCGCACCGACTGTAAATGCGAAAAGTAATGGGTTCCGATTGTGCTCGTTAGCCGAGCTACCTAAGACGATGACACTTTTCAGCGTTGTTCGCATGTGTCCAGATTCGAAACCAGTTTCCTACACCAAAGAAGATTTTCATAAACCGTGTAGGTAGAACAAAATTAAATTAAAATTTTCGAAAAATACAATAAAAGAAGTAAAAGGGCTGTTTTGAGCTGTTTTGTATACAAAACGTATATTTTCTTAAAACCAAGCTGAGTAGAACTTGAAGCGGCTGAATGTCAGCTCCAACCTAGAATATTTCGTACTTCGTTTAAGAAAATCCATACCATACCATACGGTATCAATTCAAGTAGGGAAATCCTGATTTTTTTTTCAGTGTAAGAAGTCACCATATCGAATTTAAAGTTTATATTGACTATAATGCAAAGGTTTTTCGTACAACAACCGGAAAATGGTAGATGGCTTCTAAATACTGCCTACGAACATATGAAGTCTCCTTAACCGGTTTCAGATTGTTATTTTACAAATTGAGCAACTAGTTTTGAGTCATACAGACAGTGACCAAACAGAGAGATATGGCTAGTTCGATTCGTCTTGTCGAGCTAATCTAGAATATATATAGTTCATGGGGTCGGTGATGACTCCTTCAATACGCTGCACAATCCATGACAAAGTTATAATACTATTCACACTACTTGCGAAGTGTATAAAAATAATTGCTTTCATTCAAACATGTTCGATACAACAAAATAAATATAAAGTGTTTTTGTATGGGAGCTGTGCGTTCTACGATGCTTCCTTCAATGTCTGACAGACTTTGTGACAAAATTAGAATACTATTCACAATACGTGTGAAGTGTATAAAAATGCAAGCAAAGTTGTATGAGACAGAAGCTTAACAGACGAAGGTCGTGTTATCAGCTTGCGTTGTCTTTAATATTTACAATAATTTGTAACACCTTTTTTTTTGTAAATACACTGTAATATTTGTATTTTTAACATTTGCTTTATATAACTTGGTTATAATTAATTGTTTTAGTTGGAAAAAACAATGTTTTCATTTGAAATCGTTGTGTTTATTTTACCCTATAAATGTTTTATCATATTTAGGTCTGTCAATTTTGGTAGTGAATTCAGCTGGAACAAATTCTGATATGGTACAGAAGCATTAGCTACCTTCCAGACTGGAGTCACGGATTATAATCAGAAAATACTCCAAATACGTTCACAGAGAATAATAAACTATTTTATAAAAGTGATTTTTACAAGAGAACTGAGAATAGTCTGCCGAAATGCAACTCCGACTTCTGTGAGTTTATACTGAGACTCTGCTTGACACACCAATTGGTCGCAATATGAAGAGCTGCGCTCATTACGTCCGCGACCGTATGCCTCAATCTCCCTGAGTTCAGAATCGATAGGTGATCAGCATATCCAATAAGATTGTAACCTAGTGATCACAGCTCGATTAGGAGGTCATTTATCTCAAGGAACCAAAGAAGCGGCGAAAAATTTTTGAGTCGTAAATATCATGTGAAGTGATTTGGTAGGTCTGAATTTTTTTAGTATTTCCATAAACTTCGTAAGTAAAATCATCACTTGGACCCTTTAAATAAGCGACAAAGACGCACTTTCGGGTAGGGCCATTTTGAAGTTCAACTCAACAAATTTAAACAGCTAAACAGAGAGAATAAGGAGAATAAAAAATATACTCCAATTTAAAACAAACATCAAGTCTCCACATCTCCCTAATGATTGATGATACCCTTTGGGAGATCTAAATTCTTTAAAAAACTATATTGGCGGTGAGCTATCCAAGTGAACGAGAGTGTAAATGATAAAAAATTTGCGTTTTTGTTGGTAAAATTTTAAAAGAAAAGGAATCAAATAAATATTTTAAAACAGAAGAGTGAAAACACTTTCGCCCAAAGTTTTATGAATGAAATTTGGATACTTACCGGCCCGGTCATCCATATCATGCGTGTGCGTTTGACACGAGCTGTAAAACAGTAAAATTATAACAAAAAAGTAAAGAGAGTTGCCGTATACAACGCAGAGATCCAGCAACAGCATACAGTGACACATCACACCCATACATGCTCACTTACTGGCGGTCTCTTTCTGAGCGATTTAGAGGAGAAATTCGAGTATCCAATTTCTTGTCGCTAAAACCTCTTATCAATGAGCGTCTTTGGAAGCTTGTGGCAAAATAAATATTGCCTCGAATATGCCGAATTTCGTACCAGGTAAAGTGTTTTTGCGGGGAGTTCCACTTCATTACTTTAATATGAAGAAAAGTGGCATCGAATCTTAGTGGAAGTTTACGGCGAGCATGCTTTATCTGAACAATCGTGTCGCAGGTGGTTTGGTCGCTTTAAAAGTGGTGATTTCGAGCTCAAAAATATGAAACGGCTGGGTCACCCAAAAACTTTGAAGACGAAGAATTGGAATCATTGCTCTATGTGGACCAATGCCAAACCAAAATATTTATATGTTTAATTTAAGTAGTATGCAGGTCGGTCTCCTCAATTAAGCGTTATCTATGGATGACAATATGTTTTTTAGCGCTTATTCATTTGTTGTTAATGATTTATTTATTCAACGTGCGACAAAATAGCAGCTATCAAAATAATATCGAAGCGCATACAAAGTTAAACACGCAATTGACTATCTCTTTTGTGCTCACAATGTTTTTTTACATGCTATTGCCTTCTACTATTCTACCAAGTAAATGTAATTCGTAAAGTCTATGCGTAACATTTTTTGTGTGTCGTTGTGTGTCGTTGTGTGAGTGACGATTGTTTAAGTCTTTTATGTCCAAAATATTCAAACTATTTTGTTAACTTTTTATGTATTTTTTATCTTTTAGCATATTTCTACTGCTGGTCGCATTTGTGCCACTGATTTCAGCACAAGTGCCATTCCCGAAACAGTGTCCGAATGTAACAATTCCAGATGCATTCAATGTAGAGGCGGTAAGTTTTATATTGAATTTTATTTAGCTTTCAATTTATGCGTAACGAATACAGTTTCGTGGAATGTCATAAAATTATCTATAAATAAATAAAAAACGTTGTTTATATAAGTTAATATACACGTTTCCGATTTGTTTGGGGGTAATGTGAAGATTTGTTTTGATAGTCTAGACACAGTTCTAAAAAATTGCATGGAGACAATATTGTTTATATAGTCTTAAACAAAAGTGACTGAAATTCCTTAATTATTTTCAATTTCATGCATGCAGTACATGGGTACTTGGTATGAATACACCAAATATCCATTTGCCTTCGAGATCGGTAAGAAATGCATATATGCAACATATGGTTTGACGGAAAATGATACAATATCTGTGATGAATTCTGGCATCAATCGTTTGTAAGTAGTTTACTAAAAACTGATTAAACTTTACAAATAAATTGTTCCATTTGTTTAGCACCAATAAACCGTCAAATGTCTCCGGCAAGGCATATATCATAGCACCGGGTCAACTTGCTGTTACATTCGGTAGAAATCGTAAGTTAAATAAGTAACTACTAATTTTGTATGTCTATTAAATGATGTGTCATGCAAAAAAATATACTTACAGAACGCGCTAACAAGCCAAACTATATTGTGCTGGGTACCGACTATGATTCATTCAGTGTGGTTTATAGCTGCTCGAATTTCACGCCACTTGCACATTTAAGTAAGTACGGAAGTAGACACTCAGCGCGATCACGGGCTTTAATAGAATACAGACAGAGGCGGAATTTATTGCAATATACAATGCCACAAACAAAACTATATTTCGCTAGAATATATCTATCTGTTTATCTGATACTCTGTCTGTCTGTCTGTCTGTATTTCTGTCTGCTAGACTATGTCTACCATTGCAAATTTATTATGCAAACCACAAATCAATTATTCTATTTGCCATAATTAATGCGAGTCCATAATTAATTGCATTAGTGCCATATTCAAGCCTAGACTGGGCGACAGTATGCATTCAATTGGAAATGGGAAATAATGTTGTGACATGTTTACACGAAATTTCCATTGTAATGCGCATAGAATGGTCGCGCATGCAAATGGGCGTGGCTATAATCAACTAAACCATAATACAATAATATGACAGCAGTTGATTTCACTTTTCATGCTCATTAATTTCACTTTCAAAATTTTTAACAATTTTTTTTTTTTTAGAAATTGTTTGGATTCTAACACGCGAACGTCAACCGAGTGCAGATACCATTGCTGCCGCTAAAAAGGTATTGACCTTTAATAAAATCTCGCTGGCATTCCTTATCGATAGCATACAAGAGGACTGTCCGGATCCAAATGATGCAACAACTGCTTCCTCCTCGACCGAATCGGAGTTGGATACCGAATCGAATGAAAATGATTACTTTACTTCAACTTTGCCGAATGAAGTAAAAAAATTGTGAGATTTAATGCAGCGCTTTATGGAGCGCATCTACGATATGTTCATGGATTTTATGAACTTCAGTTATAAACGATTATATTGATGTGCATATACTACGCCTATGCATTCTATACAATATTATGTTTCATTTAATAAATACTACTAATAATATTTTGTAATACATATGTACTCTATTTAGTTGCAATGGAAATATTTAAACTAATAAAAATGTGTTAAAGACTTTAAATCGATTACATACATAAAACAGTCGCTTAATACGAAAATTTAAGTTTATACATTAACTAAAGTAACTTAAAACAAGAAAAAACGATAACTTCGGTTGAACCGAAGCTCTAAAACCATTCACACAAAACGTTAAATAGTATTGTAATACATAAAAGTAGGGGTTTAAATAGGGGGTGGTACACGCCCACTAGTAGATGTGTATGAAGCGATGTAGCAGATGTGTAAGATGCCGCCATATTGAATTTCAAGTTCATATTGACGTTTTCCATACAAAAAGTGGGCGGGCCACGCCCAATTGTCTATGTATTTTTAGCGGCTATCTTTTAAAAGGCACCATATCGCATTTCAACCTAATATTGACTTTAATAAAAAAGTTTTTCTTACACAGAGTCAAAAGTTGACCATAGGTTTGTATGGGAGCTACCCCAAATAGTGGGCGTGGCAGGTCAATCTTGATACTCTATTAAACTACAATAAAAATAAGTATATGCGCAAAATTTCAACTGGATAGCATAAAAATTGGTCCCCAAAAATGCGCAACAACATACAGACGGACAGACAGACAGACAGACATACAGACAGACGGACAGACAGACGGACAGATGGACATGGCTAGATCGATTCGTCCCGTCGAGCTGATCAAGAATATATATACTTTATGGGGTCAACGATGGCTCCTTTAATGAGGTACAAACTTTCAGACAAACTGTTAATACCATTTCACACCTTGTGTGAATGGTATAACCAGAAGAAGGAAGTTGCGGACACTCAGACTCGTTGGAGGAATTTTTGGTTTGGCCTCCAGGTTGAGCGACTATGCCCCTACACACAGCTTGGGCAGTGGTCCAAGCGAGCGCAATTACAAAAATAAAGAAAATAGAAGTAGCTAAATGAAATGTACAAATTTATTGAATAGTGATTTGTTAGTACAGAGTTTTTAACATAGTTTAAGGAAGAGTTATAAGAAAAAATAGGGTAAAAACTTATTGTAGATAGAACAAAGAGCTCGGAGTGAACTATTAAGCGCGTTTTATATCCCGTACAAAAAGGCAATTTTATTGGCATGTAGTTGGCCGAATTGGAACTTAATGTCCCCATGTAAATGTAATATGGACTGAAGTAAGTAGGGAGAAACAATCGCCACAACAAGAATTTTATGAAGAATAGGATGGACGATTTTTTTCGGTATCCCAATTGAGACTCCTAAGAGCAAAGAGAAGAAACTTTTTTTTGGAACTGACTCAATGCGATACCCGTGAATAGCATAGTATGGGTTCCAAATACGGGAGCCAAATTCTAAAATCTTACGAACAAGAAAAGTATAGAGGAGTTTAGTGGTATAAGAGTCATTAAATTCCTTAGACCAACGCTTAACAAAAACTTTTTGTGTTTTACCGGATAAGTATGACTCATAAAAAAAGTAAAAAAAGACGAAGTAAAAAAAGACGAAGAAAACCCTATTGCTTTTAATTTGAAGAAAAGCTGCTTATGATACACATTTTTGATGAAAAAACAAATTTGTTTCATCGACCACCTTCCGTATTCGTCCGATCTATTATCGTGCGATTACTTTTTCTTCCCAAAAATGAAAACTGCAATAAAAGTAGCTTTTTACAAGCAGTCATATAAGCAGCCGTGACACAGGTGCTAAAGAACATCCCAAAAAGGGAGTTTAAAAGTGTCTATGTATAAATTGGTTGAGCATTCCAAACGTCGTAATGAGTTAAATGGATGGTATTTTGTATAAATATTAGCTTTGAAACATAATACCAAACAATCAAAGCAAAACCTACACTGGTACGAGCGGTTCAAATAGAGTTTCAACAGTGATGAAGAAGAAAACCATGAAGAGAACCATGAGCAATTTTGTAACACACCCAGTTAAATGCATTAGAAATCAGCCATATTAAATTTCAAGTTGATATTATGTGCAATAAAAACGTCTGGGGCTACCCCTAAATGTGGGAATGACACCTATTGATATACATGTGAAGTATCCGTCCGTTTTTTAAACGAAATTACGAAAGTGGTCGCTGGCCTTTTTTTGGGACTATCGTTAAAAGTGGGGAGCACACCCAAAAAGAAGAAAGAGCTATAGTTGAGGTACTGGACTATGTTATACCCTGTAACGGAATATTTTTTTCCCAGAAGATCTTGATTTGCGTATTTTATTTTGACATACGTCGCAGTAAGATCAGTCGCTTGCATCTAGATATAACTTAAAAGTCAGTGGGCGTGTCATGTCATTATGAAAACTATATTAAAATGCAAAAAAAGAAACTATACTATATGTGCCAAGTTACAACTGGATATCCAAAAATTTCAATCTAATTAAAAAATTAAAATCCTTGTTGGCTGTAAACTAGTATTATTTTTTTTAACTATTTTAAAGATTTTGAAACAAATAGCTGTGTTCCGAGATTGATCTCGCCTTACCTATTTTTAATATGAGCCATCAACACTCATATTTCACAAAAAAAGCAAAAAGTTTCTCCAAAAATTAAAAAAATAACAAGAAAACAGTTACATTCGGTGGTAGCGAAGTTGTAAAGAAAAATCGCATTAAAGAAGGCAGCGTATATCTCCATAAATTTTATATGTTCTAGCTACGAGTAAGTCCATCTGTCCATCTGTCTGGATGTTGTTGGGCCTTTTTAGAGTACCAATTTTTTAAGATATCGACATGTTAATCGGCACATACTGATATACCTCGCACACTATTTAGTGTAGCCCCATACAAACCCACCACCAACATTTGTAGTTTTCCCTGAAAAACTTTTTCATTTCAGGCAAAATCAACTTAGAATGAGATAAGGTGGCTTCGCATGGATGAACGCTTCACATAAATAGCAATTGGTGTGCCACGCCCATTTTTAGGGATAGACCCCAACAAATCTTTATTACACATTAATGGTATTAAAGCTTCGGTTGAACCCAATTTAATGTTGATTCTTGTTTGATATTGTTTTTCCTTTTCCTCATTTCATGATATTGTAAATGTCGCATAAACATGATTTTCGTAATTTCATGAAATGTGTCGTATTAACCAGAGCCATGCACGAGTAAGTAAAGAAATAATCGGTAATTACTCGTGGCATCGTTTTCCAAACGATGCCAATTTGGTAGTGGCATCGGTTGGAAGCATCCTATAATGCTGTATAATGTCATTTTCTGCAGAGGCTTCGCTCAAAATGGTTAAAAAAACCAAAGGAGAGAATTGGATGTGGTCTCAATTATTGAGCTTCCGCAACAGTAGAAGTATTGCTTATATAAATCTTGGGAATTGAGGCGGGAATAGTGTGTCATCGGTTTTAGATATTTCAATGTCAACTATTGCTGATTTCATTTCCAATTCCAAAATTTACCTGTATCATGTATTTTATCACAAAGTCCTTCTTAGAACTGATCAAGTGTCATATCTTTAGTACAATTTGTAAGGATGGGGCAATTCGACGTGAAATCGCTATGGTGTGCTAAAAGAGGTGTGTTTTGATGTAATTTTCTAGACACGATTGAATACTCGTACTCGTACTCGTTGCGACGATTTTACTCTGCTACGATGTCAATTGGGCATTGCATCGTTTGGAAAACTAATACTTTAGAAAACGATGCAACGATGTCAATTTGGAGACTTAGTAATCATACTCGTGATACGAATACAAATTCACCTGACATCGGTGATGCTATTATTACAATACTTTTATGTATTATTGAGCTAAGATTTTTGCATATTTTGACTGTGGCTTATTTGAATTATAAGCGATTCAAAACACTTCCGACAACACCAAGTGTAAAGATCAGTGCTGCACAGCCCTAGTTCCTTTCGTATAACCAATGATCTCTAGCAGATGGCTGCCGTTAATTGGTCAAAAAGAGTTTGGCGTTGTTCACGCGTAATCTGGTAAAATATGTTGAGAATATTGTCACTCAGAATCTGTCTATATTTGGCTTCCTATCTGCGAGCGTATCAGTATCATATTATCATTGTTTAACTTAAAATTTTAAACTAAACAAAAATATATGTTTTGGAAGACCATAGAATCCCTCTGCATCGATTGATTGATTTTGCCCACAGTTTATAATTTGGAAACAGTAGAAATCCAGAGTGCACCAAAATCGTACAAAATTTTGTTCGTGGAAGTGAAAAAGAAATCGCCAAAAAGTGGTGTTGCCTTGAGGATAACGTGTTTGCATTACGTCAAAATTGAATTTTATAATTTAATTAAGAGTTTTACAAAACAACAACGAAAATATAGTTTGCAACTTAACAGCAAGACCAAATATATTAAAGTAAAAATTCAACCGGAACCGGAACTAAATATGTTATAAGCCGATACTGTGAAAGTATTTAAAATAAGTTTCAAGACTCAGAAATAGAGAAGTAATAAACGCCACAAACGATTTCAATGACTAAAACAAAAAAGTAAGTAAACAAAAAAAAAAAAAAAAAAAAAGATTTCTTAAATAAAAACTCCACGATTTAAAAACTTCTGCTTCAAGTTGCTTATTACACATACTGCTAGTAGTTTACTTATGTATGCTACTGCAAAACAGCGTCAAGGCAACGCTACCCAGTGAGGGTCCATGTCCTTCAAATGTCAGCGCCTTAGCCGAATTCGATATGAAAAAGTTTCTAGGAAATTGGCATGTTTATTCACGTTATCCCCATCTTGCTGAAACGGTGCCCCATTGTATCGTGTACACTTACCGTGAGGAAGGCGGAAATTATACGCTTAAAAGTGATGAAATATTGGCCAAGTACGTTTAATGTTTTAAATATAGTATATAACTCTTAGTATTAGCAAAAATGTTTCAATACTTTTATAGCTCTGGACTGATCCGAAGCGAAATTATGACTCTTGATGATATTGCACCTATTGGCCATTTCAAACGTCAATCGAAAAACAAAGGTATACCCGTGCACCGGTTTTCGAAACCTTAAAAATTCTTCGGAAGTGACTTCGTTTAAAATGTTTCCTGTTTCGCTCCCAGAAGAATTTCGTGTATTGAATTTATCAGACCTTCAGTGCACCAATTCCAAGTGAATTCTAAAAGTGAAATATGAAAAATTTTAATGAAATCACTGTGAAATACGAAACATTTTAACGAAATCACTTTCGCACAATTTATTCGGATTCGAAAACCGGGTTTTGAACATCATTTTGCTTTCAGTATTGAGAGATGCTATCGATGTTTGGGTACTGGCAACAGATTATGAAAATTATGCGACACTTTTTACTTGTATGGACATTATGGGCGTAATGAACTTTCGTAAGTGTTTATTCAATAATTCTTTTTATCATATTGTATAATCATTTATTATTGTCTTTATAGCCTGGCCGGCCATTTTGACACGTGCCCTTAAACCCACGGAAGAAATTATCAAAAAGGCTGAGGATGCTGTTAAAGAAAATGGTTGGGATGTTAACAACATGTATCACGTCAAACATGAGAACTGTGACAGGTTAAAGTCTGCGAACAAGCGAACTGTCAAAAAGCGAACTGGAAAAAAAAAAGCTAAAAAGATATTAGCCGGAAGTCTTACAAGAAACCATCACAAAAAGCTATAAGAAAAAGTATTTTGTTTTGGTATTTAAAGTAAATCTATTTAAAATAATCGCTTTGCACATTTTTAGTTTATTTTTGTGTAACAAATAAGAATATTACAATTCTACTATAGTAAAGTGTAGTAAAATGCCGTCAATAATGTTCAGCTTCAATGAGCTTCTTCTGCTGAAACTAGGCAGAGTGTGCTAAAGTTCATTTTATGGAGAAATCTAGATATAAATACGCAAGTCATGCACACCCTTTTTAACCCACATTAACACAATAGATTCGATTGATTTTTTAGGGAAGAATGTGAAGAGCAGCAATTTTTTTTTCTAAAGTAAAGGTGGGTAAAAACCAGGTAACGCCCTTGGCCAATCACAAAGACTCTCTTTCACAAAGCTCTCTCTCTTTCTCTCTGCTCTCTTTATTTGCTATAGCTGCTACCTTTTTATTTCTTTCGGTTCCTTTGGTTTCAGTTGGAAGAACAAAGAACAGAGCATGTCGATCGAGCAGCTCAACGTTATGCTCGAACCTGTTGTGGGTGCACTTCCAAACGTGTTGGCGAGCATCAGTTGTGTGTGTTTTTGATAGTAATTTAGTTTACTTTAGAAATAGATTGTTAGAGCTTATGTTTGTTAACTCACCTTGTCATGGTGAAGAAATAATCCGACATCGACGGGTCTGTTTTGTAACTATAGCTTACCCCTATTCTTATGTCCCTTTCAACCCTTCTCCAACCACCCCTTACGCTGCCTCTCATTCCCCTGTCCGCTTCCCTACCTCTCCTTACTTTACCACCCATTAACATGTATACAACATTTCATCACTCTATCTTAAATGGTACCCAGCGTGTTGCCCCTCCTTCTCTATGATCTCTTACCCTACCACCCATACTAATTGCCCTGCCCCTCTTCTACCCTTTTCCCTTCCCCAATTCACCTACCTCCTTATCCTCTTCAAAAGTAACCCGGTGCGTTGCTGCCCTTTCCCCTACCTCTCCTTTCCCTGCCCTACCTGCCTCTTTCTCATACCACTTATTTCCCTCCATGACCCCATTAACTCGTATGTAAATTTTATTATTAATTTTAATATTATGTTTTTAATTTATAAAAACTACTTTTTGTGACTTAAATATAAAAGTTAGACATATGCTGTCGCTGACTTTTTTGTAGGCAATATCAAGCTCTACAACTTTTCTCTAGAACTCAATCATCGTTAAGGTAGCGTTCGTAAGAAACGTTTTCGTTCGACCGTTTTTTTTGTTTTGGTTAATATATAGCCTATAACACTTACAAATAACGTGGCTTTCTATTGGTCAAAAAATTTTCAAAATCGGTTCAGTGGATCCAGAGATTACCCCCTACAAACTCACAAACATTACCTCTTCATAATATTAGAGTACAGATTGATAAGCTAGATGAAGCTACCATTTTATAAACTTAAAGGCTTTAACATTCTTTTTACATAAAGCGCATGTTATAATTTGCAAGCAGTTTATGCAGTTAGAGATAAAGTTGTCGCCTCAAAATCTGTAAATCTGATTCACAAAACTTAGTTTTATGAATGTACCTTGGACGTTTAGTGCAGAACCGGTAATCCTTAGTAAGGTCAAAACCGACACGAGTTGAGAAACAATAGAATTACAACAAAAAACGCTGAGATAGCTGTTGTACACAGCTGAGAGCTGCAGTAAACCACACACCGAGACATGCTCACTTTTTGACACACTCTTTCTGTGCGGTACTGATCAAACGTATTATTCATGACAGTCCTATATTATTCGTATTCATATTATTGAGTACTTTTAAGGCTAATATGCATTCGAATACTATGACAACTCTAATTAAAAGAAATAAGGAACACGTTTAAAATTTTTTTGAAAATGTAAGATATGGCGCTCATAGTTTTTAAACAAATTAGTTTCTGGCAAGCAGCATTTAGTAATAGTCAACGTTTAAATTTTGCGCAATCTGCTTGTTTAGGTTTCTGTTTGAAAGGCAGACAGACGTACAGAATTTGTTCAACTCCGACTTCGGACAGAGCTCTATGTGTATCGATGCAAACTAGTGTCTCAGTTTTTAAGATATCAAGTTGAACTTGTGTACGGAGACTCATTGTAATCATTGGCTGATTGTTGACTTCTAATAGACGGAAGTCTCATATAAAAATCAATGAGTGTCTCTCGTTCAGTTTTGTAGTTTGACCTCATATAAACTCACCATCCCATTTGTTGTTTTTGTAGGTTAAACTTCATTCAAATACGTAACGAACCGAAATTAAAGTTTCTTCTTTGTTTCTAGTAAGACTTACCAGTATAAGAACGAATGCAATGTTACGCATCTATTTGTACATGAAAAAACATATTAAATTGTTTACAAAAAAAAAAAGAAAAAGAAACCTAAAAAATTTCTAATCAATTTGTTCCAATTATATTTTAATGAAATATTTCAGTTTGAAATTTCGTTTTGCTGTGTAAAGTCATCAAAATGCCAAATTCGACATTGTAAGTTTTGAAATAAATTGGCAGAACTCTGATCCTGTATATATTTATAAACTTTAGGATCTTCACACTACTTGCATTTTTGTACTTGAGTCTTTTACGTCAAAGCGAAGCACTACTACCCTTTGTGGGCTCATGTCCAGATAATATAACGGCAGTATCCGATTTCAAAATGGACAAATTTCTAGGACGTTGGTATACCTACATGAGATATCCATTTATTGGGCAACGTTCAGCCGAATGCATTGTCTCCGATTATCGAGAGGATAATGGAAAATACCATATCAGAGCAAATGAAATGGATCCTCAGTAAGCGCTTGATTCATACTAAAAGTACACTTAAATATTTATGGTATCTTACGAGTATATTTTTGTTTTTGTACTTTTTTCGTATATCAGATTGCTTATATCCAAGGCTAGACGCATTAATTTGAAAGCGATTTCAAACATTGGTAAATTGAGTGTTGATAATAAAAATAAATGTGAGTATGAATGCTTCAAGTAGCATTCTTTGTGATGTACAAATATGATGGAAAGAATTTTACAAATCGTTGCATAGACTTTCCAAATGGATTTGATACTTGGGTGCTGGATACGGACTATGACAATTATGCTATACGCTATACATGCATTGATGTGCAACAAGTCATGAATTTTCGTAAGTCATAATTTTTTATCAAAATCTACATATAGCGCCTAGAAATAAGTCCACAAGAAATTAAAGCCCAAAAAAAAAAAAACGTCAGCTCAGTGTAACCGACGCTTTCATACGAACTTTCAAATTGTCCAAAGAAAACAATAATATTTATATAATCTACGAACTTGGCTGGTAAGTTTGTATGCTTGCTACCCCTAAAAGTGGGGGGAACGTATGTATTGATATATGTGTATGCATAAGAAGTCAGCAAGTGATTTTTCTAGTTGATTTTTCCTTTAATACAAAAGTTCTCCTTACAAAATCTCAAAAGTGGGCGAAGGAGAACCTCACTCATTGATATATACATTCCTCGCCACTTCAATAGAACACCGCTTAAGTCTGCTTTCCATCGCCCACTGCGCGCAAACCAAGCATATTGCAGAGTTTTTTCTTTTTTTTTATTAAAGTTTATTTAATTGACCAGAAGGAAGATTTAATGCTAAAGCTTTAAGTAGTATTATTAAAAAACTGACAAAAAGCAGGGTTCTAATTTTACGCCACTTTAATAGGACACTTTAACGGGAAAAACAATTTATGGGATTTCTGTTTGTTTTTGAAGCAAAATTTACTTAAATTTAAGGTAGTGCGTTAAGTCACCTTTCTGCTCAAAAACTTCACACATGCGATTTGGAGTGAAGCATACAAATTGACCAAATAATTTAGCGAAATCGAGCTCATGGGCTTTGGTTCGTTCGGATATTGTCGAATATTGTTGTCATGATCCATACACTCGACGTGTCAACCATACCCAAACATTTTCGATGATAATCAAATCCGGTAATTAGGGTGACCAGCTTAATAACTTCACATTTTTGCTCTCTATATGTGTTTTAACAACCCGGGCTGTATGTATTGGCGCATTACACAGGTCTACAAATACCGGGGTCATGTCAGTTGTTGGAAATTTGAGGGTTATTTCCGAAGTAATTTGTTGCGTAGAATCTGAATCCGTGGCCAGAATTGGCCCATCAAGTCAGGATTTTGAGATATTTGAGATTATGTACCCGAATGACGTCGAACTGATATATTTCGAAAGTTTCGAAAAAAAATCGTAAATGATCTCTTGAACTCCTAAATTAAAGAGTAAGAGTGGTACTAAATGATGTAACTGCAGAGACAAACCAAAAAAATTTTGTTTGCACCCTGTACATAGCCTCAAATATCTCAAAATCCTGACGTGATGGGCCAATTCTGACCTCGGATACGGATTCTACGCTGCAAATTACTTCGGAAATGACCCATAGCCTTCCAACAACTAAACCATGTTGCCCTGTGTTATCATGTTGATAAATCTACTGCAGAGGTCCAAGAAGTTCATGAAAGTAAGAAAAGGCCTCTTTCAAGCAGTTGGTCAACATGATGAGTTCATTTGGGTAAGTCATGGAAATAGTAGCTATAGCCAACGGTATCTTCCAAATTAAATTTGAAGTAGCTGAGAAGACCACACGACGCCACTCCGAAGTCCAGGGTTAAATGTGCGCGACAAAAAGTGGGGTTGTCAGCTTTTCCTTGATAACACATTTTTGCCTGATTTTTGCAAAAGAGTCGTGAGAATTTGACGCTTTTCTTAATATAAGTCGCCTGTGTGTGTGTGTGCGGCCTTCATATATTTTTTTCCATATTTGTGTCGGCTACTCTTGATTTTCTTAGCTATTTTGGC
This sequence comes from Leucophenga montana, assembly GCA_035044765.1. NCBI lineage: Eukaryota > Metazoa > Arthropoda > Insecta > Diptera > Drosophilidae > Leucophenga > Leucophenga montana. The sequence continues at coordinate 176,687 of JAWNNQ010000784.1, forward strand.
TATAGATATTCCAGCATGTTTGTTTTGTGAGCAGTGGGAGATAGAAAACAGACTTAAGAGGGTGTCCTATTCAAGTGGCGAGAAGAATATGTGCAGCAGCCGTTCATTAGAAGTCACTACTTAAAAATTTAAGTGTATTTTGTCTGCAATAAAAAACGTTTTCATATAAAATTCCAGAAATGTGTATTGGGTTTGTATGGGTGCAACACCTAAAAGTTGGGGAGTAGGAAGCCACCATGGCAAATTTCAAGTTGTAATGAAAAAGTTACTCGAACAAAGTCTCAAAACTGGTTGTATGGGGTTATATACACGTATGAAGCGTCCATCCATCAAATTATAAGTTCAATTTATGTGTAACAAAAGCCGTTTTAATACAAAATTCCAAAAGTGTATGCTTGATTTGTATGGGTGCTATATACAAAAGTTGGGGGATCACACCCATTGATATTTTTATGTAATGCATCCGACCATAAGAAGACATCATCTCAAATTCCAAACTGTTTTGCCTGTAATGAAAATGTTTCTCAAACAAAATCTCAAAAGCTACGCTTAAATGTGAAGGAATATCTAAAAAATTGGCACAAACCATGAGCAGCATGACATGTCCAGTTCGACTCGTTCCATCTCGAACAAGAATGCAAACTTTTGGGTTCATTATTTAATTTCTCTCTTGTGGCTTTATTCATTGGGACATTATTTCCAGGAGCCACCATATAATTATGTACTTCTTTAATTTAAATACTGCGTTTAGAATGGGCCGCAATTATGACACGTAAACATTTACCAACACCAGAAGTTGTGCATAAAGCTAAAAGGGAGCTGGAAAAGGCTGGAATTGATCTAAGCAAATTTGAACTCGTAAAACAATCTTCCTGTCCAGCTGATATCTAAATGGCAGCATATCTTGTGCCAAAATTTTAGCACAAGAAATATTTGTAAAAATAAATAAATTTTGAATGCAACAAACGTCATAAAACTCAACTCAACAGTTAAATTAAACAATGACTTGAAAAAACAAAACAAACAATAAAAAATCAAACAAAAGGACATACTAGGATATACAATTACATACATATACTATAGCTGCAAGCGTCCAATGGGGAAATTTTATGCAACAACGATTCTGCAAATTGTGCTCGTTTTTCTTGAACTTATTTTGCTTTGCTGCGGTTTTTATACTTTGCCATTTATTTGCACTCGAATGTAGAGAATTATTTGTATCTTTTTTTTTGTTTTGTTTTGTTTTATTTTTCATTTTTAGGGTAAAACTACTCGTTATGCATACAAAATGTATTTGGTAAACAAAGTAATGCTATTACAGACAAATTGGACTTTGTTTTCTCTGCTCTCGTTCATTTTGACTGAGTTTTAGACTTTCATTCGAACAATAATGTTGCCGGGCTGACTTTGTGCATTTTTACTGACCGCAGGGCCACAAAGGAGCACACAGTGCTCTTTGAAGCTAAAGCTATGGAATTGTAGTCCTTGATAAAAATAGGGAAAAATAGGGAACAAATTTTACTTCAATGGAAACGAAGCTTTAATACTCTTCGCATTTGCTCTTTTTGCTCAGCAACGTTGGAGTTTTACAACAGTTTTAAAAAATTTTTTTTTTAAATGATGCCTGTCGCTGCTCTCCAAAACTGTTTGTCTGTTTTATATTACTTGATTCAAGTTGTATAAACATTAAAATGTTTCGCAATCAATAAGTCGCATCAGGACGCATACATCAAACAAAATATGCCATGGAGGCTGTGAAATTGGGCTCAGCTACTGTCGGCTTAAAAAACCTGAAGTACGCTGTTTTGGTTGCTTTGTGCAAGACAACATCGGAGCTGTCTGCTTCACAGCGCAAGATAATACCGATTAAATGATCATTTGGGCATATCGATTTGTGGCATTACAGCAGACGCTAAAGTGCTCTCTCCAAATAACTGCGCACCGAATGACTGACGTACAAGCATTCGTACGATTTGACCTACCCAGTTTCGCGTCTCATTGCCAATTTAAGCCATTAAAATGCAAGTCACAACGCAGCGCTATGATCGCCGCCCGTACAGCTTCGGTTTTTTGGTAGCTGGCTACGATGAAAAGGGACCGCACATTTACCAAGTGGTGCCCTCGGCCAATCACTTCAACTGCAAAACTATGCCCATTGCTGCATTGGCTGCTTTTAACGATTGTTCCAAGGATGAGCTGATTTGCCACGATTTGATACGCGGTTCGCTGCTTACCAGGAAGGATGAGAGCTCATCTCAAATTGGTATTTCGATTGCAATTGTGGGCAAGAATCAACCATTCACAATACTTAACGATGAGGATAATCTCTTTTACCTTAATATGTGCAGCCAAAGGATGACGACGATGATACGCCAGACGGTGATGATAAACCGTCAGCAAGCGACCCATAAGTTGCCGTTGGTACAATGCAGCAATTAGATTTTAAATTAACTCTTTTTTTTTCTGTCTAATTCGTTACAATGAAATCTAATCTAATCTAATCACAAACAGATTTATTCTATTATAATCATACAAATATGCGGGTAATATTATAAGTTTGTCAAAGAAAAACATATTGTATAACGAAATAAGATCCATCTTATGTTCTCCTTAAAATTCTTCGTAAAAATAAAAAAAAGAAACCAAGATTGGTTCTATACATATGTACTGCCGTGTACCTAACAAAGGGTATATAAAAACAATTTGTGACTTATAAGTGCTATTAAGCTTTAAATGTTAATTTTAATCTTGTTAAATTTGCAGTTATTTTGGAACTTGTGTTGCTGCTGGTTATAAAAACCAATACCAACTTTCAAACCAACATTGCAAAAATTTAGGGAATAGTGCACGAAGAGTACGCACAGACAGACAGACAGACAGACAGACAGACAGACGAACAAAACTAGACCAACTTGTTTCATTATGCTAATCACGAATATATAGACTTTATGGGCTCTGCGTTGCTTTCTTTAAGGCGTTGCAAACATTGTGACTAAAGTATACTACTATTAACACTTTTTGTGAAGCGTATAACTACATCACTATAGTTGATTTGTATTGTGAAACGACTTTGAGTATGTGAGCAGCATTAGCTTGCATAAAAATTACGTTGTTGTGACATATTATTTTCAATTACTTTGATAACTTGGAAAGTTTTTGGCATTTTCTTTAAACTAGCTATAGGCAATATTAAATTTAGTAGACATTTTAACTTGATTTAATGCCATTTCAATTGCACTCAGCCGTAATGCTCTTGAAGCCACTCGAATGCACTTGCAAATGGTCAATGTCGACATCGTTAACTATAATTTTAGCGTTCTGAACCGTCATAAAAGCCATTTGAAGTACATACATAAACGCATTTACACTTCAGCTCTGGAAATGGTTGAATTTATTTAGTGAAAATATGAAGTTGAAAAAATTTAACACTTTAAGCGCTACTTTCTCAATGTCTTACTAAATGTATTCTTTTCTAACCGGCATGCCCTGCAACGACGGTAAAATTATCAACGGCATCAATAGATGCAACTACAAACAAAGTAATAGCGAAGCGCATACAAAGTAAAACAAATAATCGTCTATTTCTTTTGCATTCTTAGAGTTCCTTCAACTGGTAACTGGCTACTTGCATGCTATTGCCTATTATTACACCAAGTAGATGGCATTCGCGTGTGGTTTAGTATGCGCTGATACCTGAAAACATTGATATTTGTACTGATAATAACATTTTAGAAAGCATCGATAGTTTACTTGTATATATCGACATAAAGCATCGTTGCTTCATAAAGCATCGATGCGTAAGTATGCGTTTTATTCTGCTTTATTATAACCTGCATAGTGTATTTTTAAGGTTATTTTGTAGGCGTGGCACACAAATATTAGGCAGAGTATTACAATATGGTAAGGAGGTATCAGAAACGTAATACTTGAATAGTACTCCAAGCTTCAAACGATTGCTGTTTTTGTACAGATTAGTAATTTTAGTTATCGAATTAGTGCATCGATAATTTCCATATTTATTGGAGATACTCATTATTACAGAAAAGTATCGTTACGCATTTGTTTACAGAAAAGTATCGATACGCGTCGAGTAAATACTTGTATCAGCATTTTCCTATGTGTGGCTTTGTATTTCATATGAGTCTATGCATATCCTTTCTTGTTTCCTTGTGTGAGCGACGAATGCTTAATTCCCTGTAGTTCGGCCGCACAAGTGCGTGACTAGTGAATTCACCCGGGTACCAGTCCCCGGTTACATATCCACCGGCAAATAGATTTGACTGGCGATTTTAATACGGCGATGTCATCTCTGATGTTTTCTTCGCTATATGACATACGTTGCCTGCATCCTGTCTACTAATTTTTTTGTGTGTAGCGGTGTAGAAAGACAGAAGTAGATTTGGATACAATACATAAACCCCCTGAAATTTGAACCAGTGCAACTTGAAATGAAGAAAGAGCCCTAACGATTAATAGAAGTCGTTGGAGTTATATTTTAAACTTGAAGCTTTAAGTCGTATATACTTTATAGCCATAGATTTAAAGATAGATGCAAATGTTTGTACCGGACATGATTATCGCGCGGGACATGATAATAGCACAATGCTCTCTTTATCTATCCCACATATATACAGAGCCGTCGTAGCTGTAATAGGAGAATATCTTATTATCTTCGCAGTAAACACAGCATTCTGTATGGTTTGCTTCACTTAATAATGATTGTTGGAACACAAAGAAAAACCATCTTGCCCCCTCAATTCCCAAGATTTTGTTAAGGAATATGTCTTCTGTTACGGGAGCCTAATGATTGAGTCTATATCCAACTGTAACTGGTAATGCTCTTCAGAAAATAACACAAAAAAGCAGATATTCCAGAAATTGATGGCGGTTTCCTGAAGTATGGAATTACTCCCAATGAATTGAAGTGAAGGTGTGCCACTTGGTCAATCCTGGGAAGGATAATGTGGGATATACATGTTTCAATGGGTTTTTGGAATGGGCGCTGCAATCAACAATAGTGGATAGAATATATACTAATCTGGTGACTACCTAAAATACCGTGTTCACGCCTCAATTCCCTAGATCTTTGTAAGGAGCTCATATCTTGTTCCGGAAGCTCGTTTGTACTATTTTAAGTCAATCCTCTCTAGAAAATGACACTAGATATCGATTTGGTGGCACATCTGGCTATTACGCTTGGAACCTACAAAAACATTAAAAAAGCAATGTTTTGTAAAATTCTGCTTTGCAATGGCAATTTCTGGAGATGATTTGCTTAAAATGGTACAAGAATCGATTCGATGGTGTGGGAGATAGTCGAAATCATTGGATTCCCGCAACAGGATATGGATTCATTACTTGGGAATTGGGGCGGGAATAGGGTATTTCAGATATAAGACTGTAAAGAAAAGTGTTGGTTTAATTAATAAAAAAAAAATTATAAAAATTTGTTTTTTTTTTGCTTTTTATTTTAACAGTGATCGCAGCTGCAGTTAAAAATCACGGTGATTTCGAAATAGCAGTCATAATAATCACTGCTACTCAAAAATCACTGACTAATGTGAATGCACTTTCCGAAAGTTTATTCAGTTCACCGACATGTGCTAAACTTTTTGCCATTTAATTATCCAGTAAGGAAACACTATTGACCTATTAAATTTAACTTTAAATATGCATAATTTTTTTGCATTTAGCATATAAAAAAAACCTATTTCAAATCTAAATTACACGACCGCAAAGAAAAACCTCAAACTCGAAGAGTTAATAAAATGCCTTTAATTAATCTGCGCTACCATAGCGGTGTGGTATAGAACGGCGTCAGCTGTTGCCACAAAAACAATGCCACAACGACCGATTCTTCACACAGATACACAAACGCACACACACACACACATACACACACAGACACACTGAGAGAAATACTTATTTATATGTACACACCTCAGCAGTCAGCACTATGACACTGGTTTCCCCTTCGGCAACACATACCAATAGAACTCCGGCACCACATTTGTTGCCTGTCTGTCTGTCTACTTCTCCGCCTTCCCTATAAATACCGCCTGCCACATAGACATAAAATCAACGAATTGCGCGCATAAATTATGCACCTAACCATTTATGTTCAACATTTATTGCCGTTTTTCTGGTTGTGGTTTTCCGCCCTGCTGACATACGCTCGTCCTCCATTTTGTTTCATATGCGGCATTAAAATTTTAACTTTGCTCATTTGGCTACAACTGTTGAAGCAATGGCGGCGGCGAAGCATCCTGCCGTTGCAGGATGAACAATATGTTGTAAACGTTTAATTTGAGCGCGTCGCTCTGTCTAATCGCTGTCCTGGCAACATTCGCTCGGTCGTTCATTTGAATGGTCTGGCGTCCAACACCTGCCCAGCCCGTCGAAATCCTACCTTACTGTTCCACACAATCCGCAGCCGCATTGAAGTGAACTGTTTACCAAAGGACTTCTAGTACGGAAAAGCTGAAAGCTGCACAAAAATATAATTGCGTTCATTGAATTGTTAACTCCGAGTGAGTACTAAGCTCACTCTTCACGCTTCTGCTTATAACCGCAATTTGCAGCAGCGTAGTTAAAAGCCGTTGTTATCCTTGTGGTGGCGCAGGACCTTTTTCACTATACATCGCTCTCGCTCTCGCTCTCACACACACTCGTATATTCACATCAAAGTTTTGTCTTTGCTATTGGCATTTATTGGTATTGTTCCAATTAAACTTCGACTTTGGTCATAAAATATTTAAAGAATCGCATTGAACTGGCAACGATGCTCGGCTGCGTTGGCTCAATCGCTCGCGAAGTTCGTTGCCAGGACATTAATGCGATTCGGTCAATGGTTTTGACTGCACAGCTTACTCTATCTGCACGTATAATACTCTATAAATGCTGTAAGTACTGCTGCTTCTCTGATGCGCTTTGGCCAATAAAAGCCCATAAAAGTGTAATTGAACTAGTTCAAATTGACTTGCTGGCTGACTGGCCAAGTGGTTATTTGCACTGCGGTTTCTATAAATAACATTATTTTTTGATATTTTATTGGAACGAGTGGTTTCATAATCTTAAATAGCATTTTTATGCGGAATCTGGCGCCGTGCTTGTTTTTCAGTGTTATTCTGTGGGTTAGTGTGTTTAAATTGAACGACACCTGAGCGCGTAAACTGTTTTAATTTTGTTATGCATGGAAATCAAGCGTAGTCAGATAAACTTAGTAGATGAAGTTCTGGTTAGAGCTCAGTACTGAGATCGAGGAAAATTTTTAATACCGAAGAGACTACATAAAAAAAAAACGCTCCCAAACAACAATCAACAATTTTCGGCACGAAATGTTTTTCATCGAGTACTCAGATAACAAAAATGTTTGCTACCGAAAATAATTTTTATACTCAAAAAAACAGTTGACAAAGAGTGTGACCTTTTGCATTTCTGTCAGCATAAACCAAAGATATATCAATATGTGTGGTCTTTTCGCCTAATTAATATATTTAATGGTGATTTGGGAACACTGTTTTTTGTTTGTTTGACTTGCTACAATTTCGGTAGCAAAAATTTTGATCGATCTCAGTATTGGTCTTAACTATAAAAAGAGAAGAAAATTTAGCATTATAGTTTTCACCATTGACTTTCAATAGGGCTCCCACTAAGTCTTCAATATGTAGAAAGCACAAAAATGCAAAGATATGCCGTGGTAAAATATGTAATGTAAGTGTCCTGTACGTATAGAATCTTAGACATTATCCACATTTTTCTATAAAATTGGCACATATTTATTTTAAAAATTTCCGTTTGTTCCTTTTCTTTTTAACATATTTATACCCTGTATCAAAAATATTAATATGGGAGGCTCGGTACGTCCCTCTCTAAGTATCGCACTGCTGCAAGAGTAACTTGCAATTTTGTAAATCGAAACCGTTTTAACACAAATTCAGTTTGCAATTTTTTTGGAATAATTGTTATAATTTTATAGTTCTCGTATGCAAAGATTTGCCTCAAAAATGAACGATAAATGGATGCTTTAATAGTTGCACATTGATGTCTCAGATGTTTTGTCTATAAGAAAAATTATCGCATTTGGAGCAATGAAAATCTAATGGTGATGTTTCAGATACTGAAGACACCGCCAGAGTTCACTGTTTGGTGAACCGCATATGTCACCATTAATGGCAACCGATATCAAGCCATGTTGAAAGAGATTTTATTTCCAGTGTTTTTTATCAATAAGCCAAATTATCACATTTGGAGTGACAAAAATCGAATGGTGATCTTTCAGCTACCGGCACACCGCGAAATATACAAGGTTTTAAGGGCTGGTGAGATCATCGAGCCATGGTTCTTCGAAAACGAAGAAAATGCAACAGTCACCATTATGCATTAGGATAGCGACACATACCACAATTCTGAAGCTTCCAATGATTTATTGCGGGAAGAGTTCGGCGACAACATATGCAGAAACGGATCCATCGTAAGATAGATAAGATAAGATTTGTAACCGCTGTGCTACTTTCTGTGGGGATACTTGAATTCGGTGGTATATCGTGAGGTAGTGAAAATTGGACCTTCAGAATGCAATTTGTCATAGGTTCCCGTGGAGGCCATATGCACGAATTCATTTTCCATCATTAAATTATCTATCGAACAAAAAATATTTACTCATTTCATTTATTTGTATGCTTTTTATTTCAATTCTACTGAGATTCAATATAGAATATGTGACGAAACTAACCAATAATGTGCCTAAGTGGTATTATAGTAAATATTAAAATCAAAAGCACGCAATATTGGTCACTAGCTTATTTTGATTGTTAAAAAACTACAATAAATGACACGCCCGAGGTCTCAAATCGGAATGAAGAAGTTCTTATTTGAGTATTTGTAGCTGTCACAGCAACAATATGAGAGGAAAACTATCTTCCAAATTCACAACTATACTGAACACCTAAGTAACCAATTATATCGTGTTTTACGCAATTATTTAGATTTAGATATCATCAGCAAATATAGCTAGTTTATAAATCTCATCTCGAGAGCTGGTTTCTCATAAACTGTTTCTATGAATTTTGGTGCGTAGATTCCAAAAATGACAACTCTTTCTTTTTAAGAACCGTTTTCGATATATTCTCAAAAAACTTTCTTTTTTGGCACTTTCTCAGTTATTTGCTCATATATCCATAAATTTTTATTCGATTTATTTTATATTTTAAATCGTTGGAAAGATGAGGTTATTCTCGTTCCTTGTTTATGTGAATCGAAGAAGATTGGTTGGAATTACAGGCGACCAAAGTCCAAAAAATTTTATTCTGCCTTTCTAAAATGTCTCCAAATTTCAATTGCCCGATTTTTTTCGGGAAAAAAAAGATCAGCCATCATACCTTCGTCTAAAATGCCTTTATATCTCTGTTTTTCAACTGTTGCAATCTCTCCCAGACCGCAGCTTGAAAGTTATTCGAAAAAAAGATGAAGTATATGGAGTTGTGTTCTTTAAAGTCTCTGATAGTTGCACAGGAAAAGTATAGGTTTACATATAATTTTAATGGTTACAGCTCCTATAAAAATGACGTTCATTATGCTTGATGATATCAGAAACCGCACTGATTGCCCATTTTGCTACCCTAGATTGTTGATCAACTTTAAATCCATTACAATTTCTATTATTCCTTTGTCTATAGTAAAATCCAATACAATCTGTAGGAACTTTGAAGACTTAATCTCAGCAATTTGAATAATAACTACTCAAGCCAAGCGAACTGCAAAAAGGAAAAACATACAAAGTGCAAACAATAATCAACACAAAAAGGACCAAATGCTGAAATGGAAAGCAGCAAATTAAACACGCAAGGATAATACGCAGAGTGAGGAATTGTGTGAGAAATACAATATACACAAGCAGCAGCCAACGACAGGATTAACATGTGTCGACGATGCTGCAAAGCTTTCAAACGCGCCGGGCCCAGCCGAGTATGCTGTATGCCACAAAATTAATGTTAAAATTCATGAGCGACACCAGAACGACGCACGACTGCGTATGGCGCAGAACTCATAAAGTTATCGCAGGACTTTGCACCGAATGCAAACGTTTTTGATTGTGATTGTGTTCTGTATGTATTTATATGACTGCATATGTGTGTGTGAGTATGGTATAAAGCATTAATCAAGCATACCTGCTGGGCAGACTAAGAACAAGTCTATAGCAGCAAAATGGAGGCTTAGCTGTGCACATGAAGAAGAATGGAGCAGGCTGTGTTGCCATCGTCACCATCATCGCACTAAATTGGCGCTCATTATGACAGAGCTTTACATATGCCCTCGCAATTTTCCATCTAAATGACGTACATTAATTAACGCGCACACACACACACGCACGCCGGACGAAACTCCAACTCTATTTATATGTGTGACTTCGGAGTCGGAGTTAAAGTTGTCCTTGCGAAATGTTTTGGGCGCACTGCAATTTTGTTTTGACTACTGCTAAGATTAATGGTTCGCTATTAATGTGTAATGACAAATGTTTGTGCAAACGCAGATTGTACTTGGACTTGACATAGCTCCGAACTCTATTCAAAGCACTTGGATGCTGAAGGAGACTTTTCGCCCGTCTGACCGTGCCAACTTAATTTGAAGTCATTAAAGCTTGTTTGCCAATCGCATTAAATATTGATTGAAAAGTCTTTTGCCGAAAATCGCCAAAACATCAAAGTGTTTTACATGGTCATCAAGAGTGCTTTGGCAAATATTGACTACCTCTGGCACTTGCGAAATTTTCTAAAACATCTCGATTTACATTGCTTTTTAAACTGATTTATGACACTCCGGACTAAACTCCAAGCCAAACAAGATTCATTAAGTACCATCAATAAAATCTCTGACGTGTTCTATTGCGTCAAGTTGAATTGTGTGTGTAATGTGTGTGTGTGTGTGTGTTGCACAAGTACTTATCGCTCTCTAAATAGTACATATGTATATGTATCCTTGTTATTTGCATTTCGATTTAGAGCTGATTTTGTTCGTTCATACGTTTTTGATGTACTCGAAATCCTTCGTATCGTGCACATTGCATGCAAAAATCGCAAAGTATTTCAAATATGTCAATAAAATGTCAGGCTAGGGTTAATTGTCGGCATTTAAAATGTTTATGACATTTTGATAATTGACAGGCATTTTTGTACTTGTCATTTTTTTTTTGTTTTGGGGTGGATTTGGCAATAATTGGGCGTAATGAAGTGGCTTGGGCGTAATGAAGTGGGTAAACGAATTTGACAGATACTCAAGTACGTAAGAATGTCGACACGAATATATTGACGCCATAATTCGAGTGCTGCATGTTTAGTCGCTAATAATGTAGTTGAAACATTTTTCTGAAATAACTGAATAACTGAAGAAGTACTTCCTATAAAAGCGTAGCGGTGTGTTTGTTTGTATGGAGCTACCCCAAATGTTTGTGAAGAAGCCGTTTATAAGAAACCACCACATTGAATGTTAAGCTGATATTGACTTCATTAAAGAAGTTTTTCATGCAAAAACACAAAAGGAGACGGTGTGTTTGTATGGGAGCTACCTCAAAAAGTGGGGAGGGGGGGTCACATCCATTATCAATTATTCAGTTGATATTGACTTCAATAAAAGAGTTTATCATACAAAAAGGTTAAAAGTGGGCTGGAGATTGTATGGGGGCCACCACAAAAAGTGGGCGGGTCAAGTCCATAAGTACAAGCATATTAAGCGGCTGTCCATAAAAAGTCACTACATCGAATTTCAAGCTAATAGTGACTTTAATAAAGAAGTTTTTCATACAAAAACACAACAGTGGGCGGTGTGTTTATCTGGAGGCTACCTCAAAAAGTGTGGGGATCACACTCTTTGATATTTATATGAAGAGTACTTTCAGTAGAATCCACCATGTCAATTTTTAAGGTGAAATCGACTTTTATTAATTAATTTTTCATACAAAAAGTCAAAAGTTGGCGAGGGGTTTGCATGCGGGCTACACCAAAAAGTGTGCGTGACGGGTCAATATGGGTACTATAATTGACTGCATTAAAAAGAACCCTAGGTACCAGTTTACAACTGTATACCATACAAATTTGTCCCCAAAAATTCGCAACAACATACAGACGGACATACGGACAGACGGACAGACGGACAGCCGGACGGCCAAAGCTAGATCGACTCATCTCATAAAGCTGATCAAGTATATGGGGTCTACGTTGCCTCCTTTAATGCGTTACAAATTTTCAGATAAACTGATAAAACCATGTGTGAATGGTATAAAAACATATGCCTTAAAATCGTCAGTGAGATAGTAGCTGATCTTGGGAACTCATTTGAATCGATGCAGGTAATTATGCACGATATTTTGAGCATGAGAATATTTTTAACACGACTTGTACAGAGACTGCAAGCTCTACTCCTAGTATATTGATGTGACATAGTCTCGTGTGCATTTTTATTCTGCTATTACAACGCAATTTACCACTCCGCGGGAAGTGTTTTGACCCAATTGGGTAGAAAAATGGAATTTCCCGGAGAACGCAGAAAGTTATTCCAACCATTGAAGATTTCAAAAACGTTGCTATATGCATATTTTATCTAACGGGAATTACTTTGAAGGAGACAAAATAAATATCAAAGAATAACTAAACCGTTTTCGTTTTATTGCCAATTTCGTGGTACTTTTTGAACAGAAGCCAACTAGTCAAATGTAGTCAAGGTAACTGTACTATGTCCGGCTAATGGTCCGATGAAAACTCGTAGCTGAGTTCGAAACACATGTCTCCGTAGCTTAAAACTCTTTGTAAATAAAAAAGTTGTTGTTATTATCTTCTACTAGCATTGAAAAATATGTGGATAAATATTTTTAACACACATTTATTGGATGGGTTAAAAGTTAAACTCCAGCAATTCTCCCAAAGGACGCTTATTTGATTCAATTCATTATGTTTATTACGCGAATATCAGTTTGAAAAGCAGAATATGGAATGTTATCGAATATCTAAACTACAAATTTTGCCAATATATGTGGTTCCCATAGTTCATTTGCAGATGCAGGTGATCGATCCCCCAACATCATTTTTGTTCAGTACAAAAATAGTTATTTTCTTCGCTTCCTTTTCTTTTTTTTCTAGTGGGAGGAACGACAAGAGAGCCCTGACCTAATACCATTTTATATCGTTGTAATTAGTACTAAAACGACTTTCACTTTCTAGAACTGATGATAATTAAATAAATTTTGAATACAAACCCAACAGCAGTCCATCCAAATCAAATATACAATGACTGACTGGTGGATAAATGCAAAAATTTGCAGGCATCTGACAACAATTACACATTTTTGTATTGCTTGCTAATTATCACTCGCTGGTTTTCTACTTTAAATAATTTTAATGATTTTGAATTTTGCACATGCCAAACTTTTCGAAACTTTTGAAAGATTTTAAAAATTATGTCTAACAATTTACACAATGTATACTAAGGTGAATTTTGTTTTTTTGTTTTTTTGAGACACTATTCATATGGCGGTAAACCGAAATCTTCCGGCTTAAAATATTTCAGCGAGGGCAGCACCAGTGTTGCATCGCACTGAAACTCCGCTGGCAGCTCCGGCATTGGCGTCATAACGACCTGCATGCCAGCAGCGACGCCAGCCTTGACACCATTCGGTGAATCCTCAAATACAAGACAGTCTTTAGGATTTGGCTTATCCACAAAATATGCAGCCGCTACCAGAAAAATATCGGGGGCTGGTTTGCCCTGTTTCACCTGCTCTTCACAGCTGCCTAAAACTTTATGTTCAAACAAAGCGAAGATCTCCTGATGTGGCTTAATTTTTAAATCGTATTCCTTCTTGCCGGAACTGGTAGCCAAAGCCAGTGGCACATCGTTTGCATATAAATGTTTCAGCAATTCCTCAGCACCCGGCATCAGCGCTACATTGCTAACATCTCCAAGATGTTTTTCCAGCCGCTCTATGTACTCATTGGGTGTTATGGGCAGCTTAAATTGATCGACCATATAGCGTCCGAGAGCATCGGATTGCAAGCCCATGATTTTCACACGCGCCTCTGCGGTAAATTTTTTGCCAAACTCATCGAGCACCTTTTGCATAATTTTTGGATATATGCTTTCGGTATCTAAGAAGGAGATGCGTTCTTCAATCAATAGCAGTCAAAAGCAGCTTAGCCTACAGAAGAACTTACCCAGTAGGGTGCCATCCATATCGAAAATACAATGCGTTACGGGTTGATATTTTTGCAGTTTATTGTAATTGCCGCAACTAAAATTTTTACTTAGATTCCAGAATATTTGTTGCGAACGTAACATTTTGAATTTTTTCTTTTTTTTTCAGTAATAATTAGAAATATAAACAAAAACTCTTTTGAAGTTTACAAAATTTGAAACTTTTTTCAACTGAAAATTTTAAAATCTTGGCAACCTTGACATTTGAATAATAATAATATTATTTCATTCAAATAATGAACAGTTAAATATTAAATTTATCAATCACCTACATTACATGCTAAGGCTGCCTAGCCAAAGGCTTCACATATTTTTTAGTGAAAATACTTATTAGAACTATATTTAGAATATTATATTTTATGAAAATTAGCAGTATAAACAGCATTAAATTGCGTCCTATTTTAACGGTACTTTTAAGAATGAGTACCTACACTCCAGTGTCACACTGCATATTCGATGTAGATGGTACACTTTTGGGTAAGTTTCAAAATGTCTCATCGAAGGTCACACAAAAATAATTCTCAATCATTCTAAAGACAATGAACATCTCTATACCCAAGCCATACAAATGATACTCGATCCCTACAATAAAGAGTATAGTTTCGAGATAAAAACACGCTGCATGGGTCTGGACTCCACCGCAATGGCCGAATTTATGGTGCAACATTTTGAGTTACCCATTACAACGGATGAATACAATCGACAGCAACATGAAAATACACGTCAGCTCATGCAGAATTGCAAACTGATGCCTGGCGCTGCTAGATTAGTGCAACATTTGCACAATTGTTGCATACCACTGGCTGTGGCAACGGGCAGTGATGAGGAAACGCATCGACTGAAGACGCAAGCACATGCAAAACTCTTCGAGTGCTTCGAACACATCGTATGTGGCAGCAGTGATCCAGAGGTGAAACATGGAAAACCAGCACCGGATATTTTTCTAGTGGCTGCAAAACGTTTTCGTGATGCTCCACTGCCGGAATGTTGTCTTGTGTTTGAGGACTCACCGAACGGCATGCTAGCAGCCAGAAGTGCCGGAATGCAGGTGGTACTAATACCAGATGCAAGAATATCAACCGAACAGAGTAAGGAGGCAACACAGCGTTTGAATTCATTAATGAATTTCAAACCGGAAGATTTTGGTTTGCCAAGATTTTAAAATTTTCAGTTGAAAAAAGTTTCAAATTTTGTAAACTTCAAAAGAGTTTTTGTTTATATTTCTAATTATTACTGAAAAAAAAAAGAAAAAATTCAAAATGTTACGTTCGCAACAAATATTCTGGAATCTAACTAAAAATTTTGGTTGCGGCAATTACGATAAACCGCAAAAATATCAACCCGTAACGCATTGTATTTTCGATATGGATGGCACCCTACTGGGTAAGTTCTTCTGTAGGCTAAGCTGCTTTTGACTGCTATTGTTTGAAGAACGCATCTCCTTCTTAGATACCGAAAGCATATATCCAAAAATTATGCAAAAGGTGCTCGATGAGTTTGGCAAAAAATTTACCGCAGAGGCGCGTGTGAAAATCATGGGCTTGCAATCCGATGCTCTCGGACGCTATATGGTCGATCAATTTAAGCTGCTCATAACACCCAATGAGTACATAGAGCGGCTGGAAAAACATCTTGGAGATGTTAGCAATGTAGCGCTGATGCCGGGTGCTGAGGAATTGCTGAAACATTTATATGCAAACGATGTGCCACTGGCTTTGGCTACCAGTTCCGGCAAGAAGGCGTACGATTTAAAAATTAAGCCACATCAGGAGATCTTCGCTTTGTTTGAACATAAAATTTTAGGCAGCTGTGAAGAGCAGGTGAAACAGGGCAAACCAGCACCCGATATTTTTCTGGTAGCAGCTGCATATTTTGTGGATAAGCCAAATCCTAAAGACTGTCTTGTATTTGAGGATTCACCGAATGGTGTCAAGGCTGGCGTCGCTGCTGGCATGCAGGTCGTTATGACGCCAATGCCGGAGCTGCCAGCGGAGTTGCAGTGCGATGCAACACTGGTGCTGCCCACTCTGAAATATTTTAAGCCGGAAGATTTCGGTTTACCGCCATATGAATAGTGTCTCAAAAAAACAAAAAAACAAAATTCACCTTAGTATACATTGTGTAAATTGTTAGACATAATTTTTAAAATCTTTCAAAAGTTTCGAAAAGTTTGGCATGTGCAAAATTCAAAATCATATTAAAATTATTTAAAGTAGAAAACCGGCGAGTGATAATTAGCAAGCAATACAAAAATGTGTAATTGTTGTCAGATGCCTGCAAATTGTTGCATTTATCCACCAGTCAGTCATTGTATATTTGATTTGGATGGACTGCTGTTGGGTTTGTATTCAAAATTTATTTAATTATCATCAGTTCTAGAAAGTGAAAGTCGTTTTGGTACTAATTACGATGATATAAAGTGGTATTAGGACAGGGGCACATGCAGAACGCTCTCTTGGTGTTCCTCCCACAAGAAAAAAAAAAAAGAAAAGGAAGCGAAGAAAAAAGTTTTAACTTTTAACTCATCGAATAAATGTGTGAGCTAATACTGTTCGTGTTTTATGGAAACCATTGTGCAAGAAGCGGTTTCGATATTTCAAGTGTGTTGATTTTAATGTGGAGTACAAGGAGCGTGTTGGGCGACCAAAAATATCCTGAAAACAATCTGGAATACGTTCGAAAACCAAGAATTTAAGAGTTTGGTGGAAAATGGAATGTGTGCAAGGAATGGTTGTGAAGCTACAAGAGTGGTGATTATAAAATAGAAAGCAAGGTATAAACTGTCCACTCAAAAACATGAATTGAAGGAAGTATTTGTTGATAATGCGTGGCAAATGCCAAACAACTAAGAGGATAATCGAAAATTAGTCGTTTTGAAGAGCACCTTGAAAAAGTGAATCATGGAAGCCGGATGTCTGCCTCACGAAAAATTTTTACTCGCCAGGAAAAAGCAATACAGATTTTTGCATCGCCATGTCACAGGTGGAAAAAAAACTGCATTTACTTTTACAATAATAAGAATTTTGATCTTAATATACATTCCCGTCAAGATTGACAGGGACAGCAAGAAGAAATAGCAGTAGAAAGCTCATTGAGGATCTGCACAAACGGCTTGAAACTAGAAAACAGCGTCATTGGTGAGATATACATCCCAGAAATGGGAATTATTGCCTCTTTAAGTTTACTGGATCACTGCATCGTATACCAAGCGAGAATATTTTACCTTGAATCATCTAGGATTATAGGGAATCAAGTTCATCTATACTCAGATAGCAAAGCAGTTCTAAAAGCGCTGGATTCCTGTTTAAATCGGCCAAGAACCATTACTAAGTGCCTTAAAGATCTTACTGAGATGGCTGAGCAGAACAGTATTCACCTCTATTGGGTGCCAAGGCACAATAGTATATAGCAGACGAACTTGCAAAACTAGGTATAACAACCCATATTTGACAGAATAAGAGGTCGATTGGCATACAGCTGTCAACCTGCATGCTGCAAATCAAAAGCAATACTAATATGTGGTCTAGACTTACCACGTGTAGCACTTGAAGGCAGGCGTGGCCTAAGTGTGACCGGAAAAGAACTCAGCTCCTACTTAGGATGAGTAGAACAAATGTAACAGTTTTAACAGCAGTAGTAACAGAACACTGTCTCATATGTCGTCATACCAGAAGACTGGGAGTCTCCGCACAAGACTTCTGTAAAAGCTGTATTAACTGCAACCAACACGAAACCGTACACCACCTTCTATGTCACTGCCCCGGACTTTCCAAGCGTAGATTCCAGCGCTGGTTGAACTACTTTCTAAATGACATATCTGAAACTTTTTAGCTAGATATAAAAAATTTAGTGAGGTACGTAAAATCTTCTCAGTGGTTGTAAAAGAAAAGTGTTCAAAGTTTCAGTGGAGATTCATTTAGTATCGCAACGGGCTGTGTGTGCCCTAACTGCTGGGTGGGCGTTTGTAACTCACCCGATCATTTCAACCTAACCTAAACTAACCAGCAAAAACAAATTTAAGAAATAACATTTTTGTTTCCGCCCAATACTTCAAAACGATGCTAAAGAGAAGCACTTATAGAATAAAGCAAAAGCTCTGCAATTGATGGAACCAGCAAGGTGTAGTGTACCACAAGTTGCTGAGAATATATTGTACTCTAAATTGCCTGAAGACCAGTCAAAACAAGTAACGAAGCACATCAAATCAATTATGTAGCATGACAATGTCAATAAACGGGTCCTGAAACGTCAAGATAATCTTCGCTGGGATTTGTTACACAACTCCGCATATTCATTACACAATCAGCTGTGTTGGTACAATAATCCATGGAATTGGCAAGGATAATGTCCTGTCGTACCAAGGAATCCAAGATGTTATTTATTATCCAAACTAGAAAGCCTCCAAATTTGTTTTGAATATAATTACAAGGTGTGTTCCAAATGAAACAGGTATTTGAACCTTTGGATATGTGTACGTTGTATGGTTACATCTGTCCTGAACATCTTGTACAACTTTCATGACTATCTCATGGCTGGAAACCTATTATGTGCATTCGAAGTGACAGTATTTTAGAGACATCGGTACAAAAATGAATTTGGAACAAAGGTTAACTTGGTAACATAAGTTTTCGAAAACAAGGTACAAATTGCTGACATAAGTCTAACAAGGCGCAAGTCCATGAGATCGAAGTTCAACCAACATCTTTATTGAATTTAATCGAACTGCATTTAAATATGTCCAAAAAGTTTTTTGCATTTTGGGCGAATATTTTAGACTCCGAAAAGTCTGAACAAAGTTCGTTACGCACAAATTAAGTGATGTCCTGCAATTCGAAGAATACTGTCAGCAAAGAAGCGCAAAAGTACCGAAACTACTTTTACTAGATTGTGACTCAAGATGAAACTTGATGTTTCAATACAATCCAGAGACCATATTGAAGAAAATTCGAAGAAAAACTGTTCGAAGAAGTCAAAAGTTTATTTGCTTCTACAATTTGGAGAGATTTTTTTCATAAAGAGTGCATTCAAACAAGCCTCATGGTTAATGCTGTGTTTCATGCGTGCTGTGGCGTATGCGTGGTGTTCGGCCAGCATCCTAAGTTTGAATCAAAGTAAACCGAAGTTTTTCATCGATTGATTAATTTTTTGTACAAAAATTGCATTATAAACATAAACCGCTCTTTCTTCTAAAAGAACATCATTCGTAAAATATAGCGTTATGCTCAAGACCCTTCTTTCAAACACGCCAATAATGTTCAAATTGGTCTGTTAACTTTATTAGGGTGTATGTAAACATGGTCCACAGTGTACTACAGTCTGCTTTAGTTAAAAATTTGGTTTTTGTGTCTAAATAGTAGAAATAACATAGTCCGCTAACTTTAGCAAATGTTAGCAGACAAATATCAGACAAACTAAAAAAAAACGTTGGACTTGCTTTCGCACAAATTGCTGTATCGTGGCTAAGGAGGTCTATTTAGAAGAAAATCAAAAAAACAAATTGACGAAATTCAATAATTAGTTTTTTCCTCGTGTAAAAAAAGTATTCTTTAGTTTATATGAATTCGCATAAAATATTCCATATTTGAGTCACTTTCGAATAAAGAACTTACCTACATCATTTTATAATACATATATATTGCAACTCCATTGATGGATCCAGGGAGGCATCTGGGAAACGTCTCCACATTCCCCTTCATTCTCTTCATTTTCATAAAAAGAAAAAAATATATTACAACGTAGCATATAAAATTGGTATATAAAGTAATTTTTAGCAGAGTTCCTCCCAACTCCCCCTCCCCCTCCCCAGGTAGTTCTACAGTTCCCACAAAAAAGAGCGCGTTCTGGATCCGGCCCTGTCAATTAACGTCATCAAAGTTAAAATTGTTCACTGTTTAAATTTAAATTGTGAAAAAAAGATTTAAAAAAGGCGAAAACTTTCTTATACAACCAATAAACAACAAATAATATACCTACCATTTCCAATGCAGATACTCAAGACATCTATATCAAAGCCTGTGAACGCATACTCGCTGAGTATGATAAGACTCTAAGCGCTGAAACAAAAATACGCGCTGTCGGCATGAATACACACGAACTTGCTCAATTAATCGTACGCAGCTACAAACTACCAATGACCTGGGAAGAATATCATGAACAGCAAAATACTTACACCATGGATATGGCATGTCATCCAAAACTAATGCCTGGCGTTGAAAAACTTCTAACACATCTGCAGGGTTGCCAAGTGCCCATGGCGGTGGCAACGATGTGCAGCCAGGGCGCTTATGATATAAAGACAAAAGCACATGAGCAACTCTTCAAAGCCTTCTCGCATGCCGTCTGCGGCACTTCCGATGATGAGGTGCGTCATGGTAAACCCGAACCGGATTTGTATCTCATAACAGCGCAACGCTTCTGCGAGTGTCCGCGTGGCTCCAGCTGCCTCGTTTTTGTACAAACGCCGAATGCTGTTTGGGCTGCGAATTCAGCACGCATGCAGGTTGTTATGGTGCCCATAGAACGTGAACCTTGTCTGCTGACGCTGGATGCAACAATGGTCATAGATTCACTTGAGGACTTTAAACCGGAGGAATTCGGGCTGCCGCCATATGGTGCTAAACGTATATGCTGTTGTTAAGTGTTTAAAAGAAACAATCGAAAATCGTTTAACAATTAAAATTTAAAAATACAATGAGTTCCAAACAATCCAATTGCGTAAATTTCTTAAAAGCTTCTGAATGATGCTGCTACTAGTTAAAAATGTCACTTGAATTGTCTTTGTATCTCTTGACTGTATGTTTGTTTGTTTGTTTGTTTGTTTGTTTGTTTGTTGAAAAAGACATTAAAAAACAGTGAAATATGTTCATGCATAATGCAACAACTTTATGTGCAACTCCCTGTTTTATACACACATACTGGCATACAGCTGGGAGCATGCTTCTATGATTCTTTGTCCCAACTCCAAGCAAAACATCACTGTTCACTGCACTTGTTTGCTTGTTGAACTATGCAACTGAAATTCACTAGAGGTGCTGCCTTAAATATTTGTATCATCTAACCATGTAACAAACCAAACAACCAACCCAGCAATCAACTCTCTGTCAGACGTCAGACGAAGTACTACTGCAGCTGCATAAAGTTCTCGAATTTCAAATGCAATATGAAATCGATGCTTGGCAATTCAGTCCTTTCATACATTATTGCACTGCAACACAGTTTAAGTTTGGGTTTGAATTTTGGCTTCTCATCAACTGCATTTGAAAACCAAAACGAGTGATTTTCATTTATGGCATTGCAGACAGAGTTGCCATCACTCAGAGTCGCATTCCCTGCCAAAGTATTGCACTTATGTGCAATATTTAACAGCTGTGTACATAGGTTCGTTTGCTGGTTGATTCGGGGATACACATTTAACTGCGTCAGGCTTATTTCGTAATGAGTTTTGTTTTGGAGAGCATTGAACAAATAAGTTATGAACATAAATTTCCGTATTTTTTTTTTAACTCCATTCTATTTCCATTAGTTTAGTTAGGCAAGTTTCGTATAATTAATCTAAAAATAAACTGATTAGCTATATTGGAGAGAAAGCTACCAATGTAGTTGCTCTTTACAATAAAAATATATATATATATATATATATATATATATATATATATATATAATATATATATATATATATATATATATATATATATATATATATATATATATATATATATATATATATATATATATATTAATAGTTTGTCTTTTATCCTTGCTTATAGTACTTACAGTCAGTGTGGTTTGCCTGAACTTAGTTAGGGTCTTTCAGCGCTTTCGCTAGGCTGTTTGGATGGTTTACCAAACGCTTGAGGTTATGAAGCTGTGTTTCTTGATTGACTGCTGTTATCGTTAAATCGTGGTGAAGCCTATTGTTTGAGAAGTAACATGGTGCTCTTGTGATGAGGCGCAAAACTTTGGATTGAAAACGCTGTATAATGGGCACATTTGACTGTAATACCGAAATCCACAATTGTATTCCGTATGTCCAAACTGGTTTAAGTATTGTAGAATAAATTAGTTATGTTTGTTTTAGGTAAAGCTGCGAGTTATAAGTCATAGTAGCCAGTATATATTTGTTAACTTGAGTCCAAGTTATTTAAGTTTGCAGCATATATGCTTCTGCCAGGTAAGTCGTCCATCTAGCTATAGCCACAAATACTTGGCGTTTTTCTCTTGTAGTAAAAGCGTATTATCAAGCATTACAGAGGGCCACTCGCTTCGACAAAGTGGAAAAGTCAATTGTACTGACTTGGCAGGATTAACATTTTGTCACCACTTTTGGATCCACAAATGAAATTTCGTTTAGTCCCTTTTGTAGCTGTATTGAAGCAACTTTTGGAGTCTAGTCTAGGAGTAGACATTATGACTGTATCGTCAGCAAATTTTACAATGGATGTATGTGCTGACATAGGTATGTCCGCCGTATAGAGTGCTCGTATATAATACGGCCCCAAGAACAATTCCTTGTGAAACGCTTGAATGAATTTCCTGCAACTTTGAAAAGTATTATTTGAATTTTAAAACATAGTGACGGTCGCATATATACGATTTTAGTAGTTAACAGTACGGAGATGGGAGGCAGTTCTTAAGTTTATAAAGAAGCTTTGTAGAAGGCATGAGTGATGTCTAAGAATGCAGGTGTGCAATATTCCCGGTTTTCCAAAAAATAATGCTTCAATTAAATTTGTAAATGATAGTTATATATGTAACGATAGTTACCTTTTATATTTCAATGAAGGCAACAATTGGTCATTTCAATTGTGAACTTAGAAAATTTTTTACAACATTCGCAATCGGAACGATTTTACATACTGTTACGCCCAGGCCTGGTCGGTCCATCTATCGTCCCCGCAATAGTGTCAGTACGCTACTTTGAAAGCTTTAGCAAGTGCGTGAAAATGGGACCGGAAATCTGCTGCAAAATGCGCCGTGCATGTGCAGCCAATTCCAGAAGTAAGTCGGCCAAATGTCAATAATGAAATTAATTATTATTTCTCATTTAATTCTCATATATTTTGTTCCATACGCTTTGCGTCGAAGACCCTTTTCATAGAAAAAAACACGGCACACAGTCATTCCAATGGCTGCGGCCCTGGTGGAGGCATTTACATAACCTTCAAAAATCAAGCAAGAAATTTTTCTTTTCATGTTTTTGCACAGCGGCTTTGCCACAAATGCCGCACCTAAAGCTTATGTAAGTCTGGATAAACAGATACGACGTCTGGATCAGGATGTGCGACGCATTGGACGCATTTCGAGGCGCGATCTGGAAGAGGTGCTCGACGAGATACGCACACAGCGCAGCAGAACCAGTTCACAATCGCTGCTGGTCATACGCTGCTGTGGCAATCTGGTGCCCGAAGAGCAGCCGGAGGTGCGCACTGCGCTGGTGCAGGAAATCTGGAAGACATTGATTGCATTGAATGTACCGATGGATGTCTCGCATTATAATGCGCTGCTGCGTGTCTATCTGGAGAACGAACATGGCTTTGCGCCGACAGATTTTCTGGCGGAGATCGAGGCGAAGGGCATTGAACCGAATCGTGTGACATATCAGCGTTTAATAGCGCGTTATTGTCAGCAGGGTGATATCGAGGGCAACGCAACGCGCATCTTGGAGTACATGCGCGGCAAGAATTTGCTGGTGAATGAGAATGTCTTCAATTCGCTTATACTGGGACACTCGGAGGTGCGTAGTATTTGTTACCTATTGGGTGTTTGTATTGATTGATAGCGTTTTGTTTTCGGTCTAAATTGTGTCTTTATTGTGCAAAAAATCGATCCACCGATAGCCTATACTTTTTCCCATTTTTCTTCGATCGGAACAAGTGGTAACTGGAAGGACCAATGTGTGATGAATACAACAGCATTGAATCAAGAATTTTATCGTGTCTGCTTGAATTACGGCCGTTACTCAGCTCAAACGCACCAATTGCGTTTCACCATGGTGATTTCATTGGGTTTGATTAGCTTTTAGTGGTCTACACCCAGCTGAACCCACCAAATATAGAGCATATACTTGTCC
>JAWNNQ010000785.1:0-25982 GCA_035044765.1 Leucophenga montana
CTCCAAATACTTTCATCCAAGGAAATATACTTTCAGTTATATGGTTAGTGGTGACAGCTACCAAAAAAACAGCTGCCGAAAACAGTGTTGCCAGATTGAAAACCACACGTGTACAAAAACACCCATTACATACAATTTAATCACACTATAGTACTGCTCGTTCCCCAAACATAACTTAATAAGGACATAAGTAACTTCTGGGGGCCTGGGATCTTACTCTATGTGCTAGTCTACCAACGGAAAGAACGCTGAATTTATTGGTGGACACCGTTTTTTAAAGTTAGGCTTTAAATTTAAATTTTTAAATAACATTCCAAAAGATTTTATCTACATATAACTCCGTATTATTAACAACGTAACTATAATTTAAATGTAAACATAAGATCTTAATCAAGTACACTGTTATTATACTTATGTATTGAAGTACAAAGAAATAAAATGCGGGATAACTATAGTTTAATGTAAAATAAAGCATAACTTTCGCTGTGGTTGTACAAAGCATTGGTCATGATTTCTTTAATGCGTTGCAAACGCAGTGAGCACATTGTATGTGTGTGTATTTAAAGGCATAACACATACGATAATAATGAAGGAAGCTTATTATTCAATATTGAAGAAATATATTATGTTTATTAAAAAATAAGAAAGTAAGGGCCGTTTTCATGACTGGCCTTCAACTTTACCGCTCATATTTTTCAGGCGTTATGCTAGTTTTCAATGTCACGACTCTTATTAAGCCTATAACCGTAACGCCGATTTCGGCGAGCCGATAAATTTATCAGAATTTTTTGCAAAGTGACCTGCCAACTCGATCGATAAAAAACCAAAGCAAAATGAAAACAAACAAAATTGAAATTTTGTATTAAAATTTGAAATGCAAAAGTGCACATTATATTAATAAGTTGGCTCGTATTTTTCTACAGCGGCGGCGATCACTCTCATCCATTTTTTTTCTGCTAATTTATAATTTTATTGTGTTTACGTTTTTGGAATTGGACTGTCCACATCTTCAAACATTGTCCAGGGCTACTCAAAATTGATTTATTATAATTGTGATGTCGTGAAAAGCACTACTCAATATTATTCCGCCTTTAGCATATCTTGCCGTTTCGTATTTTCTTTTTCATCGGTAAGTCGTGAGAACGGCCCTAAATGATATAATCGCATAATATTTTTTCAAACATTCATTCGGTTTGAATGAGTGTTATTATTTAGGTGTTTTTGCAAAATAGAAAAGGTATTTTGATGTTTTAAATCGCCTTCTTGATAAAATACTATTTTTGCCTGTTAGTTTTGCGCTCACACTGACTGCTAATCAGTGCGCAAAGAACGGGAGAGATTCGCTCGTGGTCTGCAATATTTAACGTAAGGGAAGTACAATCATGGCGCCGAACGTCGCAATTCCTCTTGAACGATACGAGCCTCAATCCTCTGGCATAAATGCAATCCTACTGGGACCTCCAGGTTCTGGCAAAGGCACACAAGTAAGTAATGAAAGCGATAAAGCGCTTGAACTTTACGGAGTGTTATTATATAATAACTCAGAAACTAGTTCATGCAAGTGCATGTGCTCACTTGGTATTTATCTCTTTAGATGTTTTTTATTTTGTCCGATTTACTTAATCATATGAATGTATATGTTTGCATGTATGTACATACATATGTATGTATGTACATACAATTTGTGCTCGCAGATGACAATGGCTTTTTAAAAAATATGTGCTTAAATTAATTTCACTTTTCTTTTTTAATTTACTCAGAGACCCGTTGTGGACTCAGCAGATTAAACAAAACAAAAAATTTGAGTGCCACCCAATCCCTACAGATTTGTCCAATAACAGGTTGTTACTAGATAATCCAAATTCTGACTACAACACATTTAGTATATTTTGCAATTTTCTTTGGAAATAGTAACAAATCACTACAAAAATTCAGTTCGAAGTGAAAGTATACTATTAAACAACTGAACAATATTTTGAGTCTTGTGGCATATGTGCATACAATACATAATCTGATCAAGACTTTATGAATACATAAAATTTTGACTACATGAGCAGCCTATTTCGCTTCAGTGATATGATATATGTACACTTGAGAATAACTTAAAAAATGTTAGCAACATTCAGATCTGCAAACTTATATTCCGCCAAATTAAAAGAAAAATAATAGGTTTGTATGTACACTCGGAGTGAACTACTAGGTTATGCAAGTTTAAACTGGACTATTTTTTCGCTTTGTATAAATTATCATACATATGTACATGCACGAGTATATACATACACGTACACGCCATTCAAAACGTTTGATAAAGTTTTAAACCAAAACAATTTAGTATTTGACCATGAATGTCTTAATAATTTCAGAATGATATGAATTATCTATCGTAGATAATTATTTGTGACGGATAGGTTATTCGACCCTTGACCACTGTAATCTATTAAAATGGCGAATAGCGTATTACAGTTTAATTTATAAATGCTTGTTTTTTATGTCAGTATTCAGTCAAAAATTATTTTATTTCAATTTTACTTTGAAAATAAATGAAACGTTAACTTTAATACAACCAATCCATTTTGCGAACGAATAAAACACAAAAGATTAAGTTTTGATTTTGTTTTCAATAAGGACATACAAATTTATTTAAATACAAAATAATTGATATATTGGGCTAAAATTTATTCCAGATGCAGTATATATGTTACAGTTAATTATGAAAATCGATCTCGTTCATATGAACATCAAGAGTACGTTTGCAGCGGATTGGAGCCAATTGTCCACCGCTCTTCCTCACATATCACGATGGCAATTTCGCGTTCGATATTGTTTTTAAGCTCCTCTAATGTTGTTGGTTTGTTGGCCTAAACCAACGAATATAATAAAATCCAATGGCGTAAAATCGGTGGTTTCCTCGAGATAATACGGTTTCCGAAATTCGCTTTCAAAAGATCAATTGTTTAACCATCTGTGTGGCATGTGTCACTGTCTTGTTGGATCCACATATCACTGACGTCAAGTGCATTCAATTCTGGACACAAAATAGTCTTCAAACAGGCAAGATACCGATTCCCATTGATCGTAAAATATCGATAATTTTTACCCTCGAGACCCTATGGTCGAATCACACCTCCGCACATATATATGAGTCTGTTGCTGTTCTTCAAATCCACTTCCAATTCCTGCAAACGACGAGGTTTCGTCAGATTTGGCTCATTTTAATTTATCTACTATATCACGCACAGTCTGGCGGGTCGATTATTACAAACGAAAATTGGAGAAAGCGCTCTTAAAATTGCGCCCCCAACTCAGAATTTCATTAGTAATTTTTTATAATTTCCAAACATTCGTTGCTCGGTGTTATTCAATGACAATGGAATGGGTGAAATTGATCGAACACTGCAATCATTTACAAAGTGCAACCAAGCACACTCAAGATAGGTAGTGGCATACCTTGAAACACGTGTATTAGCAGCCAATCATTTGACTATGTAAACAGAAAAAGTAGTGCATTATTCCTTCTTTCGCATTGAGGGAAAATATATCCAAAAATATTACCCAATGTAAAAATGTCCTTAAGCCATCTAAAATTTATATATAAAAATGTAAACCTTGACTGAAGTTGACCGATCCTGAAAAATAAGTGAGGGTGTGTTAGTATTAAAATACAAAATTGTTATGACCTTAATGAAAACCCTTTAAAAAGTTTTATATAGTTTGGGCCTTGACATTATGTGACATTGGATGTGACATATATAATGTAAATGGCAGCATCGTGATATTGCAAGAATCGATAATTTTTTCTGGTTTTTAGCAGGAAATAAAAAAGGAAGCATTTACCGAAATTAACCGGTTCAATTTGAAAACCGGAACCGATATTAAAATTTTTTTAAAACCGAAACATTTTACCAATATCAAACAAATTCAGAGAACCTTACCGGAACCAAAACATTTATACCGATATGGTTCGGTATAAAATATTATCTATTAGCTTCTATTAAGGATTTTCCCAGAATAAAACGATTAAACAACAACGAAAATTTATTGAAATGGTGGTTAGAAAATTCCCCAAACTATTAGAATAGCCAAAAGTTACTCCCGCAGTTCCAGCTACACAAGTAAACGTAGATCGTTTGTTTTCAGGCATCAAGTTTATTATGAATTCCGCTTAGCGATCGGCTGGCCGAAAAAACTCAGTTAAACTATCCATTATCGTAAATGTCGAGACAATAAAGCAGAAAGATGACGCTTGTAATGACAGATTACGGATGACAGTGCTACGGGTTTGAAACCACTAACTGGAAACCCATACTTTTCCCACGCTCCTAACCATTTCATTCCGTATTTTAAATTGTCAGCTAAATAAATCAAAGAGTTTTACTTACAAAATTTTCAAAGTATAGGTATATGGGAAGCGTCCGTCCGTAAGAACCCACCACTACGACTTTTAGTTAATATTGTTTGTAATAAAGTTGTTTCCATATAAAAACTTAAAAAGAGCGGTGGTATTTAAATTTTTTTTTTCTTACACTTTTTTGTTTTAAATATTTATTTGATTCCGAGGGCGTTACCTGTTTTTGCATACATCACACGCAATACTTTAGAATAAAAATTACATTTGTGCCCGCGCCTCTTTACAACGATTCCAACAAAATCTAGTGACTATTTTATGTTTAAGGGGCTTAAAAAGTGTGTGTTTTTTTTTTTAACTATTTATATATAGATTATGGTGTATAATTCAATAAATTCACAATGTAATTCGGGTATGGAGTTATAGTCACCCAACATACTGTCATCCCATAATCCTTGGTTTTCATTTTAAGGGAAACCTTTCACCGTGAATTTTGAAAGGTTCCACTTAAATGAATTTTAAGCGACCTATTTACGCCTGTTGAAATTAAAACGTATTAAATTACAGATTTTTTTATTTTGTAAACCAACATAGTGATAAAGTACATGCAAGACATAGAAAAAGAAATAGAATAACAATAAATATTCCATACTCAACTGGAACGACTTCCTTAGGCTGAAGCCTCATTACATGGCAAAAATGAAATGGTCATCTTCGATCACTTTTTTTATCTGTGGACGGTAAAATATTATGTTGAGGTCAGATGCACTGGGACAGAAAGGAATGGGAAGTGCATACGAATGTAGAATTAGAAACGTGACAGATTCGAAACTTTCAGTCGGTTTGCGCAGAGAAAAATTACAATAACAATGACAAAATGGCAAATTTTAAGAGCTTCCTAATGTTAAAAAAAAAAAAAAATTAGTGGTAATCCATGAAAATATTTCATATTGATATCATATAATGCATCACTGAATACATACACTGTCGAGCCTATCACAAAGATTCATATGGCAAGAAGGACATGTTAAACTTTGTTTGCATTGTTCAACAAGATTTTCCGCTGCGAATCCGAAATAATGAAGATAATTCTCTCGTAGCAAATAGGTAATGTTTTAATTTTCTTAACAACATATTTCAACGCACACATAGCAGAAATTATGTTAAACTCTCAAACTCTTGTTTTTGTTTGCTCATTTTGTAAATTTTCAATCAATTAAATGAAATGATACAACACTAAGCCAAATTATCACTAAGAAATCATATGTCAAGTAATCTTTATATATAAAAACCTTCTGTACGTGTGTACGTGACTGAACTCCACCTAAACGGCTGGACCAATTTTGATGAAAATTTTTGTGTGTTCATGGGGATTCGAGAATGGTTTAGATTCACAATTCGATCCACTGTGAATGCCCACAGTGAAGATAGAGGGAGGAAATGTGGTATATGGGATCGAAGAAGAATGAGGAAGGGAAAGGGGAGTGTTGGGGAAGAGGAGGAAGTGAAAGAAAGACGTGTAGGGAAATGCGAGGTAGGGTAAGATGGCATTTGGAAGGATGGGTAGAGGTAGGCGAGGCAGGGGAAAGGGGCGTTGCTACCATTTAAGATAGAGGGATGAAATGTTGTACACATGTTAATGGGTTTGAAGGCGGCTGGGAGAAGGGGAGGTAAAGCAAGGGTAGGTAGGGGAATGGGCAGAGGAACGGGTGCAGGGTAAAGGGCGGTAGGAGAAGGGGAGAAAGGGGGTAGAGGAATTGGTGGTAGAATAAGGGGGCATGAGGAAGGAGTGACAGAGGGAAAGAGAGGGTAGTGGAGAGGCAGAAACGCGCCGGGTACCAGCTAGTAGCAATACAAATAAGAAATGTCCCACGCAACAATCGCATTGTTCATTAGAATGTTGAGTGCAAAGAAACGATAAGAAGAAGGAAAATGCAAAACTGAAAAGACACAGCAATAGTACTGCCAGATTGCAGTGATTTGTGGATTGGTTATTCCCAACAATGTTAAATTCGAAATTTAAATAAGAAATATGTATAATTAACAATTTTTCTAAGTCCGTCAAAACAATCCATACTCGAATTACATTGTGAATTCATTGAATTAAATGAATACTAGATAAAGTCCGATCTATGGGTAAAAAATAAGAATAAAATCGATATTTCTCATATATTTTGTCCTATAGCACTTAAACTACTGAACCGATTGGAAAAAATGTTGGAAGCTACTGTTGGATATTTTAATATGATCGGACGTTTCTTCTTCGAGATATGACCTAAAATGTGAAACTATCTCCGAAAGAAGAAATAAATTTAATATCTGGGAAACCTATCCATAAAAAAATTTTTCAGTATGATATTGAAGTTTAACGGGCCATAATACATAACAAAAATATAGTGACATTAAATGTAGAATTTTTTTTTCCTTTTTGTAAACCAATGTAATTATTCAAATAAAATTTTTTTTTTTCAGGCGCCATTACTAAAAGAGAAGTTTTGCGTTTGTCATTTGTCAACTGGTGATATGCTGAGAGCTGAAATTGCGTCCGGTTCCAGACTAGGTTCCGAACTAAAAAAAGTGATGGACGAAGGGAAGCTCGTATCTGACGATCTCGTTGTAAACATGATTGATTCCAATCTGGACAAATCGGAATGCAAAAATGGATTTTTATTAGATGGTTTTCCAAGGACTGTTGTACAAGCACAAAAGGTAGGCTAATAAAAATATTTTTACAAACTATTTAAAGAACTTTTAATTTCTTCAGTTAGATACGTTGCTTGAAAAAAGAAAAACTAACCTGGATGCTGTTATTGAATTTGCAATTGATGACAGTTTACTTGTTCGTAGAATTACTGGTCGCCTAATTCATCAAGATAGCGGGCGATCATATCACGAAGAATTCGCGCCACCCAAGTTGCCCATGAAGGACGATGTACATTTTGACTTAAAAAAGCAATCATTTCGGCAAATATATTAATCAATAATTAATTTCACATAGGTCACCGGAGAACCCTTAATTAGGCGCAGTGATGACAATGCCGAAGCACTAAAAAAACGTCTTGAAGCTTATCATAAGCAGACAAGGCCACTGGTAGACTACTACTCTTTAAGAGGATTGCACTTCAAAGTGGACGCTGCTAAAAAATCGAGCGATGTTTTTTCTACTATTGATAGTATATTCCAACGCCAACGCCAAGCAAAGCAACAATCATGATTGTCCTATCGCTTCCTTCTTGCCAACAAAACTGCCTCAGATACGTGAATATTCCGATTTTCCAAAAACAAAAAACGGAAATTGCATCATGCACAAATCTTATGACGTGGCGTTAAATTGATGCATTGTGTAGCATTCATCTTTATAAAGTGAATTTTTAAGTACGGATAAAGTTTAAACCAAAAGTTTCCTCCAACTATAAATGTGTACAATTCCTTAATTACTTGTTGACATTATTAAACCACTTACAAAGTTTCATATTTTTTAAATAGTTTTTTTACACTCTTCACACATGCTCCCATTTTCACTTTGGCGTTGTACGTGTCAGGGGCTGTAGAAAAACTAACTTCGTTAAGTTAAATCACTTACTTTTTCGTACCGATTGATCTGCTCTTGTGTAAAGATATTAAATTGTCATCGAATATTTTTTATTTCTCTATTCTCTCTAGCTTAGGAAAAAGACAACTTTGGTTTTCTCGAAGGCTCTACCGATTTTTTAAAAACAAGACATTAACTTCGGTGGAACCGAACAGCCTTGTTCGGGCTGTACCAGGATCAATACATATTCAATTAATTATATAACATGACAAGATTGTGCATAGTAATAATTAATATAGAAGAAAGATAAACCGAAACGTAACACTTGGTGTCAAGTCCTAGGAACTATGCTACCTCAATTGGATTCATCTACAGGGCTCAATTGTGTATGACGAGAAGGATTGTTGAAGCGGTGGCAATCATTGGTGGTACCAGTACCACTCCATCATGTTCCAATTGCATCTTTATGCAATTGAACCCTACTGGATATATAAATGCAATTCTATATATGATCTTGAGGTGCGAATCGAGATATACTCGTTTTATAGCTTCTGATGTCATCTCAAATACATGTTGGATCCCATCAGCATCATCGCTTCTTCATGCGAGTGGTCATTGAGTCATTTGTAAACAACCAGTAGTAGTTGCCAGAGCACTGTTCTGTTCTCTTTTTTCAGGCATTGCCATTGAGTCTTACTGGGGTAAGGAGTCCAGACAGATGCAGCACAATTTAGGACAGATCGTCCAATAGCGTAACTAAAAGTTGTTATTATTCTCAATTATGTAAAAAAAAATCGAATAATAGCGAGACGAGAGAGTAAATCGACCGAGCTTGATGGATTCGTTGAACTGAATCATTTCGTCGAATGCTGGACGTCTTTATTTAAAGAAAAAAATCTTAAAACTACTTTAAATGTATTCTTAGATACTAAATACATTATCGGCAGTTCTTACTTATCTGCCTGTGCACAGTTTGTCAACACATTAAAAGACCGAATGTAATACACAGATAACTTATTCTTATTTTATTACTACGCATGCGCTCAGCCTCCGTTCGTGTACTTTATATTTTAATGTATTTGGTTTTTCTTTTATTTTTATCTGTTCGTTTAGACGAATGATAAAATATGAAGTGATAACTTCACCATCCGTCCAATCAGATAATAAGAAAATCGATTAAGACTGAACAAGGAAGTTGAGACATCTTTGCCAAATATAGGTTGAACAGGAGAAGGGAGAGAACCCCATCCTGAGGTACACTAATTTATAGCTTTCGATACCCCGACCTCACCCCCCGAACTCAACGTATGCCATTCTAACGTTTAAATAGTTTATGTAGTGAGGTTGAATTCAGGACGTACACCAGAAATATTTTTTAGTGTTCTACAGACCACGCGAACCAGAGTCACAATTATCCAAATGTTCCAACCATTTTACCTTCCTATGAATGGCCTAATACTAGGAAACCTTTCAGCAGGAATATGTCTCTTTACAGTCTTGGTGATCTCATCTCTAAGAATTATCCCACCCACCCTAACGTCATTGGGAGGCGAACGACGAACGATGAATGCCAGACTTCTTCCACTGTTCCTGTCGCGGCTCTGCCTGACTACATTGAAGCCAGCTAGAGATGTAAGGCGACATGAACTTGTGAGCTTGGCCTCTTACACTGCTCCAACTAAGACATCATGACACTCCTTATAAACCACGATCTGGACTACGTTCCACGCATACCATTAAAATTAGTTGAAGGGACGTCGGGATGATTTTTGAAGATTATGTAGAAAAGGAGCCGCATGACGCCTGCACGGGAGACTGGGAATCATGTGAAATAAGTGGCGCATTCCTCCACATGGATTGGAAGCACGATTGAACACACAGGAAGTCAGCTCTCCACTCTCTATGATATCTCAGGTCAGTACATCTCCTTATATGACACCAATTGTTACAGCCGATACATCGCACAGACATGGCATTGCGATGCATCGGAGTGCCACAAACTGAGCATACCCCGCTAACAACGGCGGCTGTTTGTGAGGTTGTTGCTGCAGTTATATCAGGTGTTGGTGTAATTGAAACTGTGATACAGCTGGCATTGGTATTAGAAGCTGAGCAGAACACTATATGAGTGTGAAGCCCCGAACAGGTTCGAAGATGATACCATCCGTCACACTTGGAACAATGAACCGAGGTCACATTTCGAAATATCCTGAAAACTGACCAGCACCAAAGACCAGATTCCGGCAGTTGCACCGACAAAAGTGCTGAACCATATAAAAAAATTCTATACATACATATACCTGATACAACCACTTGTGCTGATTTGGACGACCTTTGACTGCAGAGTTCTTCTTGCACAGATCGGTTCGGGGTGTACTAGGTCCACTATTGTTCAATATTTTTATTAATGATCTTCTTTTTATTAATATATCATGTCCATACACTATTGTATGCAGATGATGTTAAATTATGCTTGTCAAACTTTGACGTTTCCGAACACAGTTTATTGCATAATGACTTAAACTTACTTCATGCATGCATGGTACCGTATAAATTATCTTATTCCAGTTGCAATGTATGACTTTTCATCGCATTTATATTGCCATTTTTTTAGAAACTAATATCCTCAATATAGAAAATTGTATAGAGTGAATAAAGCAAAATATGTTCTAAACTAAACTTCACCATACTTCTCTTTTTCGCCCGATTTTAGAATATGGCTCATGAGTTTGGAAACATTACTACGGTATTCACCAAGATAGTATTGAGTCTTAAAAAAAAAAATTCTTATTTCTCTTAGGTCAATTAGAATCCTGCACTAATATTTCACCCTACTAAGAAAGAATGCTGCTGTAGTGTGTTACTTACTTAGGTGGCCCTACAAGCATCTATCGGTCAATGCCGCACGTGGGAAAGCGCTTCATTCGGTGGAGTTTAGTGCGCGCCGGAGCCAGTCGTTGGCAATACGGAGCTTGTTCAGATCATCATCGACCTGATCTTGCTACCTTAAGTTCGGACGTCCTTTCTGACGAAGTCCACCAATCAAGTTCAGGTTTCCGTCGTAAGCCTTTAGTGCTGGAGCGTCGGGGTTCATCTGGATGAGGTGACCAGTCCAGTGCATCTGCTGGAATGTAATGCACTGGATATTATACAGCTTGTGGTTAATACGGGTCCTAAACTTGACGCCAACTCTAAGAGGACCAAAAATCATACGAAGAATCTTTCTCTCGAACATGCTTCTATGTGGGAAAGTATTCGAGAACGCCCTGGTAACTCACCGTTCGTGCCGATGATGTCAGTATCATCAGCATATGCGAGTAGCATCACCTCCTTATGGAAGATCGTGCCCACGATAAAGCATCACCCTACCTGAAAGCTCTCTTGGTATCAAAGGGTTCCGAGAAGTTCTTTCCTACTCTAATGACGCTGTCCTAACGGACGTTTGTGTGCTGGTTGGACCGTTTGCAAAAGAATAGTAATTTGACCGTTCCCAGGAGATTGGCTGAAGAACTTTCCAATACCCTGAATCACGTCTAATGCAAATATTTATTTATTTATTTTTTTATTATAAAGCATATATATAAAACATTCTTTTTTGTATAAACAAAAGTTAATTTTTATTTATAAACAAACAAGAAAAACGTTAATTTCCATGGAACTGTTGCTTTAATACTCCGCCAAAAATCACAAACAAGCAATGATGTGAGAGCGGGTGCATTACGACCTTCTGGCAAGAATTCAAGACGCACCACTCCATTGTAATCTAAGAAAATCTAATCAACGTCATAAGCACATACGAATGTTTCATCACCAGTTATGTCACTTTTGGATCATCGTTGACGCCATTCAACAGCTCTTGAGCGATGCTCATATGACGGTTCTTTTGGTCAAAATTTAGCAATTTCATGCCCAAAAAGTATATAGTCGTTAACATCTTTTCGGCCTTCTTTGAAGAGCTTGTACCAATTCTAATTTTTTTTTTTCAAAGTACACTCGCCAAATGCCACAATCAACATTTTAAGTGCGTTGGAGCACTTAACTTAATTTTTCCAAAATATTTAATACATATTCTTTGGTCCATTTTTTCGATATCAAAAAATCGCCAAGCACACCGAAAGAGGTCAAGCCTTTATATCTGTCAAAAATAAACTAAAAATGCAAAAGGGCTGATCATGCCAAAATTACCGATAGTACGTAGCCCGCGAAATTGAAAACGTCCACTATTTTTGTACACATAAAAGGGAGTATGTAAATTAAATTTCCATTGTCTACCACAAACATGTTAAAATAAATAAAAATGTAGAAATTATTTTCTTTTTCATTACTCGACAGAAAGCTTACCGATATTAACTCAAATGCTATTCTTGCTTTGGAGTGTGAAGTGACCCATCATCAATACGTTCTTAATTGTACGATGTACATACGTAACATAAAGTAATCAAAATGTGTAGTTTAGCATTTTCCTTAAAATTAGTAACTTTATTGTGTATTTTATAGAATGCTCTACTATTAATTCATCTAAATGTGCTTAACTCGATCAAAATACTTTATTTTATTTTAAATTTTAGATAACTCATATACATATGTTTCATATTTACACTGTTGACGCTGCTTACTGCAGTTGTGTAATTACGAGTATGTTTAAAATTATTAAAACTACTAAGTGCTAAATGAGACACATTAAGAACATATTTTGTGTTTTAAGACTATTAACTTTCGTTGCTTATGTTCACTTTTTCCCAGAAAGGTATACTTAAAAAATGTATATAACTTAAGGTTCAATCACACATAATATAAATTACTTTATATTGTACGGGTAGTTAGTTTGTATTAGTAGTAATCGCTAGTTATGCTTGAATTGGGCTTTTTATTTAAGTATAAACTTAACGCAAATACATTTTTAAATAAAGCGGTTGAATGTAAAGAATTAATTTTACAAAATTGCTTTGAACTGTTTACATGGGTTGTTAATTTAAGATTTGCGGACTAATTGTTGTACGGGTCCCATTCTTAAGATTTGCTTTCGAAAATGGCGTTTCCGACAAAGACGTAGGAATAGGCGGAATCTATAATGTTATAAAAAAAGAACAAAAAAAAACGTATAGTAAAACAATCGCTGCGATAGGCTCTCTGGGTCTACCAACCTTGACTTTAACTGCATGTTCCTTGATATCTACAGTTTTGTTTTGGCAAATATTTGACAACGTGTCCAATTCATTCTCCAAATTTGTATACAGGGTTTTTGTAGACGTTATCTAGAAAAATACAAGCAAGAAATACAGTATTCTTTGTTGTTGTCAAAACTTACATATTCTTCACATGCATTAAAAGTAGTAAAATTTAAATATTAAAGTATAGAGATATATAATAAATCAAGGCAGGATGCCATAGTTAAGACGCCTGACCATATTATACCCCGCATAACCCCATGGAGAGTGGATAAAGTCAAGTATTCTGATATAGTTGTCAAAATGCAGTAGGGATACAATTTGAGTTCTGCGACACCTTAAAATGAAAGTTGCAATTTTGTGCAAAATATTTGATTTTTGGTTTGTATTACAATGTGAAAAAGGTGCATACACAGTTTTGGAAAAAGCTAAGACTGAATTGTAGTTGAACTGTTTTTGTATTTTTTTTTTTTTTGGAGCCCACTTTTTTCAAATAAACACGGTCATTTTAATTACTGGAATCATATTATTATTATTCATTTGTTGGAATATTGAATCAAAATTGTGTCGGCGCAAGTTTCTGTATATATATTATTTCTCAAAGGTGTTTTTTTTTATCACAATGACGATAGGATTTCAAGAAGCAAACGTCCGTTAAGATACGTTTTCCCTGGGCAATCCCCGTAAACGATTTAAGGGCCATGATTTACGGATATACCCCTGGAATGTCCGGACGCTCTATAAAGAACGTGCAATTGTTCTCGACAAATACAAGGCTGATATCACCGCAATACAGGAAATATGATGAATAGGATATTGTTATACAAACGCATCCTGTAACTTCTATTATAGTTGCCATGTAAGCACGAATTTGGATGCGTTTCGTGGTTGGTAGGAACCTACGCGGCCTCGTCTCATGATTCGTACCTGTTGAAAAGCGCGAAACCTAATTTGTGCACACTCGACTTCGCCGCAGATCGGAACATATTAAACAGTAGAATTAGATTTCCACACCTGAACATCAACAAGACTAGGGTCAGCAGGTGAAATCCCTTTCCAGATGCAAAAAAAAAGGAGCAAGAAAGAAGACAGAATGAAGATGTTATGTGATAGAAATGAAGTTCGAAAATGTTATCAAAGCTCAAACGTCTGACCGAAGGTTTTAAACCCGGAGTTTCTTTCTGTAACGACGAAAATAGTAGGCTGGTTGCAGATGCACAGAAATGAGTGAGAGACCCCGCTATCTGAGCCAACTACCGTTGTACTGTGTATACGTCTGGAGCCATACACGGATACACCGATGGGATAGTACCACTGTGGCTTCAGACTAAAGAGGTCGACCAGTGATCACTCTACGGAAAATCGTGGAAAAGACCCGCGAAGAAACACCACATATTTGTTGATAATAAGGCAACTTTCCATACGCCGATAAGAACGAAGCTCTTCAACACCGTGTCTAAACTTTGTATCCCAGAAAAGATCTTTCGTCTTCGATGGATGTATCATGACGACTTTTGTCATGATGACGCTATCACACACACAAAGCGTCGTCAGAGCCCTTTGATACCAAGAGACGTTTCAGGCAGGGTGATGCTTTCCGGTGATACTTATTAATCTCCTATGTAGTACATTCTACTCAAATACTCATACGTAGAAAGGTCGGGCTCGATCTCCCATAAGGATGTGATCCTACTCTCATATGCAGATAATATTGATTATATTATATATATTATATATTATATTATACGATTTTCTCTAAAATTGAAACAGTCACTTCTCATAGGCCTAGCTGTGAAGTAGAACTAGGCGAAGTACTTGGTGTCCACTTGCAATCGTCGCGTCTTAGAGGTCTGTGAGTATGAAGAATATTAATTTCAACGTTGTAAAAAACACTGTCTACCCGGCAACAGATATAACCAGCAACAACAACGTCACCCTGCGTTCCCAAGGACGACTGGGTTTACGCCCCGGACCGATCTGCACAAGAAGATTTGTATCAGGTATATATGAATACAATTTTTTATATGGAGTCAACAGTTCTGTCGGCGCAACTGTTGAAAATACTCCTGTGCCGCGCCGGCATTGAGAGGAACCCTGGACCTGGTCCCTGGTTCTGCTCTGTTTGTGAGAGGGAGATTTTCAGAAATGCAACCTCGGTCCAGTGTTCTAGATGTGGCAGATGGTGCCACCTGAGATCTTGTTCGGGCCTCCAATCTCATAGAGACTGGACAGAGCAATTTGTTGCTAGCTGCTGCTTAGGTAACTGTAATTCTGTTACCAATGATAGCACAGCTGTTGTACCTACATCCAATGCAACTGCAACAACCTCCCCCTCGCAAGCAACTGCAGTTGCAAGCTGGGTATGCTCTGTTTGTGGCAATCAGATGCATCGCAATGTTTTATCTGTGCGATGTAACGGCTGTCACGGTTGGTGTCATATGAGGAGGTGCACTGATCTTAGATCTCATAGAGATTGGAGTGCTGGCTTCTTTGCGACGTGTTGTCTACCTGCGCATAGTAATATGCTTGTCCCGTCTGTGTCCCGGTCACCCGTGCGGACGTCATGTAGCTCCTGTAGTTCTACGCAGTCTTGGCAAATTCTTCCGCCGCCCCGTCAACAAATTATGCGTGCTCGCAGTCTATTAGTTGAGCAGCGATTTAACTCTTTTAGAGTTATGCAATTCAATTGTAATGGTCTGCGTGGGAAGGTGGCTGAGATTGTGGACTACATGGTGCGTCATGCCGTCTTAATTGCAGCAGTGCAAGAGACCAAGCTCACAAACTCATGTCGGCTGGCATCTGTTGCTGACTTTAATATAGTCAGGCAGGACAGAGACAGAAACAGTGGAGGAGGACTGGCATTCATCGTTCATCGAACAGTGAATTTCAGACCTTTTTCACTGCCTTCTGTTGGTCAACAGAATTCATTTCTGGAGACACAATGTCTGGCTATAAAGTCCGGAGATGTCGAGATTGAGTTTGTGAACTTATATCTTCCACCAGTCAACAGCTGCAACCCTGGGTATAATCCGATTTTGAGCCATGTCCTGCAAGGGGATCACAGAGTTATTCTCGGTGATTTCAATGCACACCATGAGATGTGGTTCTCGCAATTAGGTAATGACCTTAGGGGTATTAGTATAGCGGACCAGATAGATAGCTCTCCTTTTTGTACGATTAATGAGGATTGTGCAACCAGGATGAGTACTACCACATCCAGCTCCCCTGATTTAACTGTCGTCAGTGAATCACTTATTCCATACTGAGTGGTCGATTGATATAGCGTTGGGCTCGGACCATATCCCTAATTAGCATTACTCGTCCGGAAGATTTTGTTGAATCGGATCGACGAGTCTTTGTGAACTACAATAGGGCTGACTGGACTGAGTTTACACGCTGCATTGATCAATCAATCAGCGGGCTTTTGCCTCCCAATGATTTCAAGGTAGGTGAAAGAATTCTTAGAGACGCGATCACTAAGGCTGCAAAGAGGCATATTCCTGCTGGCAGGTTTCCTAATATTAGGCCAGGCTTTCCAGCAAATTCGTGCCAATGATCCGTGTGATAGTCGTATTGCCTTCCTGTCTCGCAATGTGAACAATCTCGTTGCGGAACATAGGACGGCAAAATGGCTAGAGTACTTGGATAATTGTGACTCGGGTTCGCGTAGTCTGTGGAACACCATTAAAAAGATATCTGGTGTACCGCAGAATAGAGCTCTTTCATCTGTCACATTTGATGGAGTGCAAATAGGATCGTCAAAAAAGTGTGCCATCTATTTCTGCAGACAGTTCGTGCAACACCCTTCTCAGCAGAATAGGTTAAAGCGTAAATCCATACGTCATATTAGAAGGAAAAAAGGACACGAAGATTTGGTAGATTTTACATGTGAGGAGGTTCTTAGGGAAAGCAAAATCATCGAAGGCACTCGCCCCAGACGGCATTTCAATGCTGATGCTGAAGCACCTTGGGCCTATAGCGGTAGCATACCTCACACGCGTGTTAAATCTTTCCATTTCTCAGTTAATTGTCCCTAATGTATGGAAGGTAGCTAGGATTGTACCTCTCTTAAATCCTGGCAGTGAAGCTGATCTTGGTTCCTCTTATAGGCCCATATCGCTTCTTTCACCTGTAGTGAAAGTTCTTGAGTCATTATTACTTCCTTCAATGACAGAAAGGTCGTGGTACGACTTCAGCATTAAGCGAAATCAC
This sequence comes from Leucophenga montana, assembly GCA_035044765.1. Lineage (NCBI taxonomy): Eukaryota > Metazoa > Arthropoda > Insecta > Diptera > Drosophilidae > Leucophenga > Leucophenga montana. The sequence continues at coordinate 17,258 of JAWNNQ010000785.1, forward strand.
TACTTTTATAGCTGATGGACTTAATAAGCCGAGGCCATGCGAACGTACAGTGATGGTGGCTCTAGACTTGAACAAGGCATTTGACACTGTTGATCATGCAATCTTGTTTCAAGACCTGGACTCCACTTCACTACCCGACAAAACGAAACGCTGGCTATTGAACAATCTTAATGGTAGAAGGGCATATGTTGAGTTCAGGGCGTGAGGTCGGGTTATCGTAAGTTAAAGATAGGTGTTCCGCAGGGTGGTGTTCTCTCTCCTCTTCTGTTAAACCTTTATTTGGCAAAGATGCCCCTTCCCCCTCCCCATATAAAACTAGTGACCTATGCAGATGATTGTTCTATTTTATCATCGGGTGTGAATGTAGATCATATCTGTGCGAGAATTAACATTTATTTGGATAATTTATGAAATTTTTTCAATGCTCGCAACCTTACACTTTCAACTCATAAGTCATCTGCTTCCATTTTTACTTCCTGGACTAAGGAGGTGAGAATGGAACTAGATGTCTTTGTTGGAGGTCTAAGGGTTCCTACTGTCCAGTACCCGATGATATTGGGAACTACATTTGACCCATTGCTTAGATTCTCGGCTCATGCCACCAAGACAAATAACCGTCTTAAGTCGAGAAACAAAGTGTTGAAAGCGCTTGCCGGATTTTCTTGGGGTAAGGACAAAGAGACTATATTAACAACTTATAAAGCTATTGGACGTTCTGTCCTAAATTATGCTGCTCCTGAGTAAGACTCAATGGCAAAGCCTGCAAAGAAGTCAGAATAGTGCGCTGAGGACTGCCACTGGTTGTTTGCAAATGACCCATGAGGTTCATTTGCACAGTGAAGCGATGATACTTCCTGTACATCAACATAATGAGCTGCTTTCGAAGCAGTTCTTGTTGGGTGCGTACATGGCACCCTCACTACATCAGCGCCTACCCGAATAAGATCGGATATCAGGATATATAAGTCGAGCATAAATCGATTTATCACTGATAGCAACATAGGGGGGTATGAGTATACTACCGGAAGGGCCCAATTGCATAAAGATGCAACTGAACATGCAATTCGCTCGTTTAGGTACAATATTATATTAGGAGGAACACCTCCGCCTATTCATGAGAGCGAAAAATATCTCCGCAGCACCAGGACGAAACTTGCACAGTTAAGATCCGGATGGAGCGTTATGCTCGAGTGCTACAGGGAAAGAATTGGGATAAGTAATACTAATTGCTGCCCTGATTGCGGTCAATCACCGCATGATACTATTCATTTGTTCAATTGCCCGTTCCATCCAACACAATTGAGCCCTTTAGACCTCTGGTTACGACCAGAGGATGTTGCCTTTTTCCTAGACCTTGACACCTGAGGTTTGCATTTCGGTTTTTCTTTCTCTTACTTTCACAAATATTGCTTTGCGCCACTACATTTCATTTCATATATAATAAATTGTGTTTATATAATTTCCTGATACAGCTCACAAGAAGCTGTTACAACAACAACAACAACGTCACCCTGCAGATCAGTCAACGAATCACGCTTGCTGATCACTGCTACTTTGTGTGCAGACAGCAAATAAGAAATATAGCCCTCTCTCGAAGTACGAAAGTAAAAATATATAAAAAGCTGATAGTCCCGTTCCAAAGGTAAGGCGCAGAAGCGTGGACCGTGAATACATCGGATACAGTGCCTTTGGGAGTATTCGAAACATTATTCGTAGAATTTTTGGTCCTGTTAGAGATGGCGACGAGGATCCGTATGAACCACGACCTGTATGATAAGGTTGACATAGGCCAGCGCTGGTCACCGGTTGAACCTCGAAGCTCTACCACTGAAGGTTTCCGACGGAGACATAGACTTAATTAGTGGACAACGTAAGAGACAACACCGAGCTTACATTGGCATGACCAGGTCTGGGGTGACAATCCGTAAAGTAGTTTTTGCGTGAAAGAGTAACATACATCCATCGTCACAAACTTTCGCATTTATAATATTAGTAGGATGGAATATTATGTGACAAGAGAAAGTCATAGAGTATGCTAGGATCCGAAAAAGAGCGGTCCCAAGTCCATAAGTAAAATCGATCAAAATTAGGTACATACTATTTGAGATAGCTATCAGAGAATTGCAAATGATGCCTACGACTTAGCGTATAACTACATACAACGCATCGTGCTCATTACACAGGAGTGTAATGAACGGACAAGATTGAAATAATGAAACTATACGCTAGACTCAAATGATCAGATGCTTTGTGTGGGATATTGAATCGTCTTCGTTCCTGTGTTGATGGCTGCTTCGTTTGCTACTGGTTCATTAGCATGTTCATTTCTGCCGCAAAAGCTGCAAAAACGATTAAGCACATCAGAGACACGAAGCAATTATTTGTGTTATCTATATTCTAATATAATTTTAGCGAAAATACGTAAACAGCTGCAGATCACTGGACCTACATACATACTACGGTGTATGTAGGTCTTTTTACATGTAAGAGTGCTGGGAGAAACGCGTTCGACTGGAAAAATGAGCGGAACCACGCCCACAAAGCATAATCGATACATTTTGGGAACTATTAAAAGGTAGGAGGATTGCAATTAATATATAAAACACCCTTGGAATATTCATTATTTGAACCATAAATTTGTATACGAGCTACATATATTCTAGAGCGTTCTTATATTTACCTATGTGGGATATTTAAATAGGATTGATGTAAGATAAACCAATTTTTCGTTTTGTAGCTTAATAAATAACAACAAAAAACCAAGAAAAAACGTTAACTTCGGTTCAACCGAAGGTCTAACACCATTCACACGATTTTTTAAATCGTCCATAGTATATGTGTGTGAAGTGCGTCCATAAGAAGCCACTATATAAAATTTAAAGCTAATATTCAATTAAATAAAAAAGTTTCACACCAAAAAGTGGGCGAGACATGCCCATTTGTATATATATGTGAAAAAGAAACCACCATATCGAATTTGAAGCTAATATTGATGTAACTAAAGAAGAGTTTCATACACAAGCACAAAAGTGGGCTGTGTGTTATGTGGGGTTTACCATAAAAAGTGGGCGGGATACGCCTATTATTATATGTATATGAATAAAAAGCATCCATATAAAATTTCGAGCCGATTTTGACATAAAGTGGGCAGTTTGTTAATAATGCCATTTTAATATGAATGTTTCTATAAATAAAAGTACTTTACTTTTTTTTTTATAAAATTATGTTGTGCAAATTATTTACTAATAATCGAAACAAGTGATAAAATTCATCTCACAGCTTATTTGATGCAGTTTAGTTAAAACATAAAAACTAACTTTATAATATTCACACAGAGTCTGAAATATCTATTATCAGTTTGTCTGAAAGTTTGTAACGCATTAACAGAGACATCGTAGACCCCATAGAGTATATATATTCTTGATCATCTCGACGAGACGATTTAGCTATGTCCGTCTGGTAGTTGTTGGGCATTAATTAGAGTACACATATTGACAAAACACGACCAATTTTTTTACTTTTTAACCGACTTCAAAAAGGAGGAGGTTTCTCAATTCGATCGTATATATATATTTTTTTAACCTTTTTTTATGTGTGTTCGCAGATAACTTCGTCGTTTAAGAACCGATTTTGATTTTTGTTGGAAAGGAGATATCCCAAGGGTGGTACCACGATAATGAAACCAGGATCTGATGATGACATCCCAGAGAAATCGAGGGGAACCTTCGAAAATCGAAGTTGCGACTAGTGCGTTTGGTAATTTTTTCATTAAGTATATTTTAAAACACTACTATTTAATGAAGGTCTGGAGTCGATCTGATAATGGAGACGAAACACAGTCGAGGGAACTCCTCAACGATTTACAGCAATTACCTGGTGTTTGGACTTAATTCATTTCTATTGATGAGAACTTTACATCATTATGGGTTATAAGTGCCATTAAAGGTCTGATGATGGAGACCATAGACAGTCGAGGGAATTCCTTAACGATTTACAGCAGTTACCTTTTGTTTGGCTTACTTAATACGGCTCAATATGAAAAAAGGTTCAGTTCGTACAAAAATAATACCTAATTCAGATTGAATTTTTACATACGAATACCACTACCTACTAGGCATGCTGATGCGTCAATTTGACTCTGAATTTAAGTTGCGTAATCGCGTCATCTCTAGCAATGATCTTTCGTCGTGTGGCCTACTCAATAATTTGTTTGAATCTAAGTCAGACAACGCTATTCCTTCCAAGGTTTTAACACGACTCAGAGCAACATACACCTGTCCGTTAGCGAAATGTTTCTTGCCTAGATCTAGTGATCTAGTTTTCTAGTGTAGTTCCCTGTAACTTATGAACCGTAACTGGCCAACTTAAAATCAAATGTAACATTCGGCTTTCGTTTCTTGACTTTCGTCTTAATCTATTTGACATATATGGTCTCATACCCGACAATCTATTTTCGCACTCCTGGCATTTTATTCTTTTCTAAGCGTTTCTGTCTATCATTTTCTGTCTCAAGTAGCCGTCGCTAAAAATCATAAAATAAAATAATTTTTAACAAAAAAAAAAAAAACCGCCTGCAACAGTAAATTAAAACTTACTATCAAAGTAACTTTTTAGATGATATGTACTGGTTTACAAACTAATAGTCTAATAGTCAATGAAAACAAATTATGAAAGAACACTGAATACAACTTAGACATATAGTAACTATTTACATAAAAAATGTACTCAAGATATAAAATGTTGAAATAAAACAAACAAAAAAAAAAAATATAATATATAATGAAATACTCAAAATTTAATCCAATGACATTTAAATATTAATAACTATCTACATATCTATAATAAGATTAATGTTATAACCTGTTAATACACTATTACCTACGTAGGTACTTAATTTGATAGTACTATAAATACTTATAACATGAACGTATTAAATTAAAAGAAATCACAAAATCTGCTAACAAAACAAGGATAATGAAGAAGACTGAGAACAAAATCACCTAAACCAGACAATATAAGTAATACAATAACTAGGCATATGTATTATCAATATTTCTCACAACGCAAGCTAATATTAGTAGGTAATTATTACGGAATATCTGTTCTGTGGAAATTATCTTCTAAGTATTCGGACACCGCACTCGGCATAAAGTTCGCAAATACGGTGGCTATAGTACAACTACGGCATGCAGTGCGTGGTGCGGGAAGGGAGGCTAGAGTGCGTGTGGCGAGATCGAAAAATTGCGTACATAGAGACAACCATCAACGAAGTCTGCCCACGCACTTTAGCCTCCCTTCCCGCACCACGCACTGCAACTACTAATATTTGATAATTACCTACTAATATTAGCTTGCGTTGTGAGAAAGATTGATAATACATATACCTAGTTATTGTTTTACTTGGCACCGAATTCAAAATTATAAAATACTTATTTAATCATTTCTGATAAACTATTTTTTACTTTTGCTAAGTAAATTTATTTTTTACTTTTTAGTTTCCTGTTTGAAGTCGGTTTTTTTTTTGTTAAAAATTATTTTATTGTATTAAAAACATGTTTATGCAGTCAATATCAACTTAAAAATGGACATGGTGGCTTCTTATATACGGACGTTTCGAAATGGGCGTGATCCCACTACTTTTGAGCTAACCCTCATAGGAACCACCCTACCAGTTTTTACGTTTGAAATTTAATATGGAGGGTTCAAATGGACAGCCGTTTCGCATAAATATTCTAATGGGCGTGTCTCGCCCACTTTCGGGGTAGTTTTTTTTGTATACAAAACTTATTTAAGTCAGCTTGAAAATTGATATAGTGGATTCTTATGGACAGTTGCTGGAATAGCCCCATATAACTCACTGACCAATTTTGTATTGTTGTACGAAAAAAGTTTTTAAAGCCAAATAGGCATGAAATTCTGTATGGTGGTCGCTTCATACACATATCCTAAGGGGCTTGTCCCTCCCACTTTTTGAGGTAACCTTTATACAAACCAGCCACCTATGTTGGTGTTATAAGACGATATGAAATTTCGTGTGAATGACAGTGGAGCTTTGGTTTAACCGAAGATAACATTGTTTCTTGTTTTCTTTCTTATATGATTCTTTGACACTACTCAAATGGAGCATATTTTTAAGTCTCTCTTGTTAGATATCCTGGATTTGAGTATGTTACTGTCAAGCACAGCTTCTCAATAACATTACGGTATATCGGCTATGCTGGCTGGTTATTTGTACACTACAGTTCTTCTAGTGGTCGAAATTCGACCTTTCATCTTAATAGTAATTAAAAATGAAATGAAATTTTTTTAGTTGCCTGATCAATTTAGGACAAAACTATCAAAACTTCCCGAACCTACAGCTTTAAACTTAGCTGCTGGCCAGTGGCTTTATTTATAAGAAGATAATGTAACAACAATACACATAAAGTGAAAGAAAGCCGTACTTGAAAGAATGTAACAGAAATACATGCTTTCAAAGGTGAACGTGTTTATCGTTGGATAAATAGAAATTCAAATGCCACACACCGCGTTTTTCGTGAGAAGCACGAATTTGAACTGAATTTTAATTTGTGTGGCCTGCAGACAAATGAGAGCTTGTAGCTAAGTTCGAAATACGCGTATATTCAGGTAAGACATTTTTCTGTGTAACGAAAAATGGGATTATTATCTCTATACATTGAGTAAACATATATGAAAAATATTTCTCAATGGAAAAAGACAGCTAAAATGTATATGTATAAATGCATATGCAATAAAATTGATTCATATATATATATTTGGCATCTAATTCGCCGTTCTCACGGTTCTGGATAGGATAGATGCTTTTGGATAATTTTGTAGCGCAATAAATGATAGGAATTAAATTAAAATTTAAAGCAATTTTGAACAGAGTAAGGGTTGAGCCCAGTTCGCCATACAAAAATTTTCAACCTCATCAAAAGGTGGTGCGAGTAATCGCAAATAAATTAAAATCATTAATGTGAAGTTGGCGCATATTAAAGACTGTCAACACAAAAACACTAACACGAATTATCGAATTAGAAAATATTGATAATACATATACCTAGTTATTGTTTTACTTGGCACCGAATTCAAAATTATAAAATACTTATTTAATCATTTCTGATAAACTATTTTTTACTTTTGCTAAGTAAATTTATTTTTTACTTTTTAGTTTCCTGTTTGAAGTCGGTTTTTTTTTTGTTAAAAATTATTTTATTGTATTAAAAACATGTTTATGCAGTCAATATCAACTTAAAAATGGACATGGTGGCTTCTTATATACGGACGTTTCGAAATGGGCGTGATCCCACTACTTTTGAGCTAACCCTCATAGGAACCACCCTACCAGTTTTTACGTTTGAAATTTAATATGGAGGGTTCAAATGGACAGCCGTTTCGCATAAATATTCTAATGGGCGTGTCTCGCCCACTTTCGGGGTAGTTTTTTTTGTATACAAAACTTATTTAAGTCAGCTTGAAAATTGATATAGTGGATTCTTATGGACAGTTGCTGGAATAGCCCCATATAACTCACTGACCAATTTTGTATTGTTGTACGAAAAAAGTTTTTAAAGCCAAATAGGCATGAAATTCTGTATGGTGGTCGCTTCATACACATATCCTAAGGGGCTTGTCCCTCCCACTTTTTGAGGTAACCTTTATACAAACCAGCCACCTATGTTGGTGTTATAAGACGATATGAAATTTCGTGTGAATGACAGTGGAGCTTTGGTTTAACCGAAGATAACATTGTTTCTTGTTTTCTTTCTTATATGATTCTTTGACACTACTCAAATGGAGCATATTTTTAAGTCTCTCTTGTTAGATATCCTGGATTTGAGTATGTTACTGTCAAGCACAGCTTCTCAATAACATTACGGTATATCGGCTATGCTGGCTGGTTATTTGTACACTACAGTTCTTCTAGTGGTCGAAATTCGACCTTTCATCTTAATAGTAATTAAAAATGAAATGAAATTTTTTTAGTTGCCTGATCAATTTAGGACAAAACTATCAAAACTTCCCGAACCTACAGCTTTAAACTTAGCTGCTGGCCAGTGGCTTTATTTATAAGAAGATAATGTAACAACAATACACATAAAGTGAAAGAAAGCCGTACTTGAAAGAATGTAACAGAAATACATGCTTTCAAAGGTGAACGTGTTTATCGTTGGATAAATAGAAATTCAAATGCCACACACCGCGTTTTTCGTGAGAAGCACGAATTTGAACTGAATTTTAATTTGTGTGGCCTGCAGACAAATGAGAGCTTGTAGCTAAGTTCGAAATACGCGTATATTCAGGTAAGACATTTTTCTGTGTAACGAAAAATGGGATTATTATCTCTATACATTGAGTAAACATATATGAAAAATATTTCTCAATGGAAAAAGACAGCTAAAATGTATATGTATAAATGCATATGCAATAAAATTGATTCATATATATATATTTGGCATCTAATTCGCCGTTCTCACGGTTCTGGATAGGATAGATGCTTTTGGATAATTTTGTAGCGCAATAAATGATAGGAATTAAATTAAAATTTAAAGCAATTTTGAACAGAGTAAGGGTTGAGCCCAGTTCGCCATACAAAAATTTTCAACCTCATCAAAAGGTGGTGCGAGTAATCGCAAATAAATTAAAATCATTAATGTGAAGTTGGCGCATATTAAAGACTGTCAACACAAAAACACTAACACGAATTATCGAATTAGAAAAT
>JAWNNQ010000791.1:0-37196 GCA_035044765.1 Leucophenga montana
ATATTATTTGTATTTATTAGAGTATTTCATTTATATTTCAAGTTGTTTGACGTTATGCGTCTACAGTGATAACTGGCAGCAAATGTCACAGTATGACACAGCCCACGCAGCAGTTGCTATCAGGAGCTGTAATTTGGTTGACAAAACTTGTGTATGCAAAACAAAATTATGCTGCGCAGCAAATATACTGCACGAGCATTAGTTAGTTGCAAGTTTTGTACAGTTTATACTGCTTTTTTTTTAGGTATTTCAACTTCCAACGGCTTCTTTCACTCAAACTTCTGCTGACCTCTCACTCTTGCCACATATGTCTGTACATCTCTCTGCTCACTTCAACGATACTAGCACAAATAAGTAGAATTATTTATTTTTCTATTTCCTCAAACATATATAAGTTACTCATCATCGTCATCATCATCAGTTGAAGTACCATTTGCTGATTCAGCTTCAACTATAGCTTCGACTGTGACTGTGACTTCCAGCTACGAGCTCTGAACTCTTAGCTTGACATGGCCCCTGTTCTCTTCAGTACTCAACACTGAATGCAACTTATGCCAATGCAATTCAACGCAACGCAATGCAACTTATATGCTGCCACATTCGCTGTTTGTTATTTATTAATAAATATTTTTCAAAAAGTTATTTACTCATATGCATTTGCTTGTTTCTTTATTTGCTTGACTCCTCTTGCTTGTTGCCATTAGTCATATCCTGTGCACAAGCACAAGTTAAGTTGGCTGTGGCAACCAGCTACTTCCTTCCGTCTAATATTCACTTTGTTTTCTATGTGCACATTTAATGTCGGAGTTGTCCAATTAATATGAAACCTTGTTGGAGCTGCCGTTGTTGCAGAAGTTTTACTAATTCAATGTACGAGCACTATGACGAGTCCATGTCACAGATTCTTTATCTCGTAGGTTTTCTAAGCGAAGCATACACTACATCCTGTTGTTCTCTCTCTTACTCTCTCCCTCTCCCTCTCTCTTTCTCTGTACTTTTCTCCAGCAGAGTGTTAAAATTAAGTGCTACTAAAGAAATTAATGACTCCATCGAAGATTTTCTTTTATTTTTATACCCTGCACACGTAAGGGGCATTATTCATGAAGTGATATTTACCACTTAAATACAAAAGGGTTTTGATATTGGTTTGTGGTTTACATATTGTGTTGTTGAATTTTGTTGCTGTTGAATTTTTGGAACCAATCTTTGAATTATAAGGGAAAAAAGTTGACGTGCATAGCTCCAAGTCTTATGAACCTTTTTAAAGATACTGGATGTTTTGAAAAGCTCGTTTTATGTTATTCAAAATAAAATTGTTTATAAATTTAAAACATTTTGTTTTACGTAGATTGTTGAGAAAAGAAAACTGTACCTATAGGGAAATAGGCATATTAAATTTGTATAAATGTATGTAACAGGAAGAAGGAAGCTTGGGAGACCTTAGTAAGGAGAAAAATATATTCTTGATCAGCTTCGGAAGGCGAGTCGATATAGACATGTCCGTCTGACCGTCTATTTGAACGAATAGATTTTGAAGATTATAATAGATAGAGACTTCAAGTTTCAATATTTAGACTCTCCTTTTCCCTCTTCAGGTAACTAGTATTACATGAACATGCATCCAATTTTAAGTTCTTCTATGATTTTTATACCATTCACACATAGTGTGAAGTGGTTTTATCAGTTTGTCTAAAAATTGTTAACGCATTAGGAGGCATCGTAAACCCCATAAAGTATATATATATTCTTCATCAGCCCGACGAGACGAGTGGATCCAGCTGTGTCAGGATGTTGTTGCGCATTTTTTAGGGAACAATTTTTAAGATATCCAGTTAAAATTGGCACATAGATTTATTTTCATTGCAGCTAAATACTGTATCCACATTGATATACCACGCAAACTTTTTGGGCTAGCCTGCATACAAACCACCTCCCCACTTTTGACTTTTTGTATGCTAAACGTTTTTGGTTGCCGTCAATATCGACTTGAAATTTGACATGCCGGCTAAAATTTTCTTATTGCAGTCAGTATCCATATTTAATGTACCTATAAATCGCTGTTTTAAAGATTCAGTAGTTTCAATACAATTCTCTTTAGCACTTTTGTTGCTCATTTGCAAAACTCGTAACTTAAGATTCTTAGGCAGTCTGAATTTGACTTCTTGCTGATATTTGTAAACTTTCCCGTGAAGCTTTGCTTTTCATGTTACCCACTATTACATCGCAAGTTTCTTTCCCATGGACAGAAACATGAAAGTGCCATTTAACCGAATTTCCGAAGTCTGGTTTATTATATTTGAAAAAGGTTGATTAGCACCTTCAACTCAAATTATATGATATAATAGCTTTCGAAAGATTATTTTTGTAATATAAAACTGATGTTAAAATGCGAAATTGATCATTAATCTAGTTGTGTGATTTTGTAATACAAAAGCATAATTTTGTACCAATATATAGCACAGCTAAGAACTGATCCATTTTAAAATCCATTTTAAAATCAGTGAAAAATAGCGCAAAAGTTTGCTGGGACAAAGTGCCAGAGATGGTCCGTTGAAGCTGATGACTATCAAATAAGACACTGATTGAAGCGAAACTACGTTCGACTACTCGTGACAATGCAGAGTCCCTGATGCTTCATCATTCGACAGTTCAGAACCATCTCCGTAGCCTGGAATTAATCAGCAAGCTCGATGTATAGGTTTCTCATGAACTGAAAGAAATTCATCAGACCAATCGGATCTCTGCACCGGCATCAATCCAGTAGGACCACCTCTTTTCAATGATTGTGAACCCACGACAATGCAGATCAAGCCGCTACAACAACCACCACCAACCGAATCAATATCGCCAATACTCATTTCAATCGAAACAGAATCAACTGGCGAAGAAAAATCGATTGTTTGCAACAATGTTTAATATAAACGATCGTGGCGCAGTGAAAATGTGTGGTCCCAAACGACATACAAGGCCGTTCTTTAAATCATCTATAGCAAATACTTTGTGATCCACCATGACAATACAGAAGTTTGGTGACTCGCCAGAAGTTGTCATTTGGGCTCCTGTAAGAGAAGAAGTATTATTTAACCAAATCTTCGAAATTGAGGCGGGAAGATGGGATTTCTTTTAGTATCAACTATTGCTGATTTCATTTCCGATTCCAAAAATTGACTGGATCATCTATTTTTCACATAGTTCTTCCCAGGATTGATCAAGTGCCATATCATCACTACAACTTGTAAGGACTAAGGCAATACTACGTGAAACTGCATTGGCATGCTTAAAGATTTTTGTTATTTTCTAGTGAGGATTGGATATAAAAAACCCAAGAAAATATCAAAAAGAAACATTTCATTTTCCACACCAGTGAAAGAAACCAGATGCTAGCATAGATAGGAGCTTTAATTAAATATGAAGTACTCGCCTGGGAACACTACAATACAGTATATCAGTTGAGCGATAGTTAACTGCCTGCTGTTTAATCATGGCGAGTGAAAAATCACTGATATCTGTTGCCAGTCTATATTGTAATTCACGGCGTATCAGTAATATATCATGCATATCATCAACTTAATATTTGGCCGCGATCAACGTCGCGGGGACCTACTAGTTTAATATTCAAGTACGTAGTTCTCCATTAACTAAATGATACCGTATAAATCAGTTCCTCTGCCGCGTTTCATGTTTTTATATTAAATTTCTGAAACTTTCCGAAGAGAGCACAATTTACATGATTTGTTTAAAGTTATTCTTACAGTCTTACATGTATTTCACTGTTCTCAAATTATTTCTATATCAAATTAAATTCTATTGTTGCACATGTGTAGCACATTAGAACTTCGGTTGCATCAGCTTCAGTTCCATTTAGTTTTATGATATCCTTTTCCTTTTTGTTTTTGGTAGAATTTCTAAGCAATGAACATTAAACGAAATATTGAGCCACCTTCTTCTCACCAAAGTCAATACCATCGCCAAAACATATACTACATAACTATACGGCAAATGCCTTAGTGATTTTATGGTGCTGCTGTTCGAAATTTGCGGTTTGAAAGGTAGCTACGAACTTTATTTCATTATAAGTTCATAATGTAGACATATGTAAGTATATAGTATATGTCGAAGTAGGTATACCAATAGGGAATATTGCCACTCGATATACATACTCGTATGAACGAAAAGAACATGAACATATAAATGATTTTCAACAGTGAACACCAACAGCATATCCGACGTCCTCGTCTTCAGCTGTAAATTGAAACTACCTACGTACTATGGAACCGAATCATTTAATTCCAAATTAAAATCATAGATGTTTTCTGTATGCTTTTTATACGATTGCATTGGCTCCATTGTAGTAGCAGTTTGTATTCGCAAATAGCAGTGAATTTCGCAAAATGCTAGATAAATTTTATTAGGTAAGAGCTGTCATTTCAACTGGACTACATAGCCGTGGAATATAATTGCTCTCGTTGGATGCCACATGATTTGATAAAAGTTCAAAAATATGCTCATAACGATTGGTGCAAAAAAATACTCAACAAATACAATTGCGGTGATTCAAAAGACGTGAATAAAATTGTGACATGTTATGAATTATGGATATATGCATAAAATAGCCTGAAAGTCGACTGCTGTTTATTTTCTGGTGTATGGGTGTTTCACGACGAAGCAAATGAAACAAAAGTAGTTCGCGTAGTTCGTAACACCTTCGAAACAGATGGTCGTCTGTTATTTCGGAAAAACTGATATTGTGGTAAAGGTACTATAAGAGCAACGTAGAACGGAAAATTTTAAATGATACACCACCATTTGTTTTGCAGAAATGTGAAAAACCAAGCGACAAACCGGATAATTCTCCACACATCAGGTTATAGAAGTGACTTTTTGAGCACACAGAAGATCTAATTAATGGGTTATCTGTCATACAGTACTGATTTCTCACCCAACGATTTTTTGTTCAGCAAATTAATTTAAATTTTTCTCTCAAAAAGTACGAAACATGGACTGGAAGCTCTTTGGTTTCAACAGGATGACACCACAAGCCTTACTTCTCGAGCAAAACCATCGACTTGAATTGAAGGAAGAGCTTATCAAGAACACAATTTACAGAAACGAACACATTGTCTGACCTGCTAGATCGTGTGATCTAATTGAAATCGTTGTTCTATGCGAACATGTCAGCATCGATTTCAGTCTAGGAAGCCAATATCGAGCACACTGTTCGTGATAATTGAAAAAATTGTTGAAAAAATTGTGAACAATTGGACACGCAGGGTGCAGCATGTATTTTACAAATTTTTAAATTTAAAGTTTTATACCGCTTAGAAATACACGACTCACTTTAAATTTTTGTCCAGCTTATTTGGTATTCTGACCCATAGTGTGACGATCGAATGGTATGGCGCAGCGAGAACGACTATGACGACAACAAGGCAATGGCGGCTTGCCATTTATGTTCATGTACTCGTATAATACTCATATACCAATGTAAGTAGGTATGTATGTACATAGCTACTTGTAGATGTTGATGTTGTGAAATTTGTTAAAGTTGCAATAAAATGTGGCGCTTATACGAGTATATACAATTTAAAAATGAGTACATAAACCTTTTCGGAGGGTGGGGGAGGGGGTGGTAGGGTTGGGGCTGTATACAAGTTACACGGAAATATTACTAGAAATATTTGCGCTACTCTGTGCCACACAGTTTGTAGTTTTTAAAGCAATATCAGAAAGTTTTTGGGCGCCAACAAGCACCGGAACCGGAATTGACGCGCTATAACATGTCACAAGCTGTTCACAATCAACTCAATCATTTATTCACTCATTCACAAACTCATTTATACGCATTTTCATTGTAAATAAATTTGATATTTCAATTTTATGTGCAAATACACATAAAAAAAACCTACAGAGCAATCAGATTTAATGAATGCAGCATTGAAATTTTGGGTGTTTAATTAAGTTCGTAGCGTTTGCTAAGAGTTGACGTGACTAGTGCGTTTCCAATATGGCACACTCCAAAGTGTATTTCACACGTAAAATAAATATCATTTGATTGAAGCGAAAGCTTTGTGTCGTAAAAAGTGTTACCACTACATTATTTTAACAAAGCGAAGAGTGCAAATTGTATGGAGCATAATTGTAGTCATTGCTCGTTGAAGATACATGTCAAACGCTTGAAGAATTAGCTGAATCGTTGGGAGTTGACCTGTCAACAATCAGCGAACGCCTGAAAGCTGTCAGAAATGGCGTCCCTAATAGCCGTATGACATACAGACAATATGAGCATATATGTATTTTCCCCTTCATTTTTGTTAGAGCAGATCAGAAAATAGACAAAGCAAAAATACAGGTGCGAGGGGTTGAAATATAGTTCAATCAGAAAGTGAAACGAAAACCAGGTGGACAAAAATATGGAAAAATACCTTATATATATATATATATATATATATATATATATATATATATATATATATATAAGCTTCTATGCGAAAGCTAAGACAACGCTGCACGCAAAAATAGCAAAGTATAAAAAGTTCAGGAAAAATGGTATATTTATCCATATTTTTATGGTGTTTTGAATTATTTGCTCATTCGCTCACTCTTTACACAAAAAGTGTATTAGTGCACAGTAAAACTGGAAAAAAGAACAATAATGAATAATGCAAAGACAAAATTGCTTTGGCATGTCATGCGTAAATGGTGAATATACTCAATGCTATGCTCTATATTTGGTAAGATCGACTATGAGCAGTTCAAGCCGAATGAAACGGGCATTAAAGGCAAAATGACTGGAATATAATAATAGATACGCTAAATAATTTTGCTCCGCGGCAATGCTCGTCCGCACACCCCACTCACCGTATTCTCCAGACATTGCTCCATCTGATTACCAACTATATCGATCGATGACCCATGGCCCGTCTGAGGAACGTTTCACTTCTTATGAAAATTGCATTAAA
Organism: Leucophenga montana; assembly: GCA_035044765.1. Taxonomy (NCBI): domain Eukaryota; kingdom Metazoa; phylum Arthropoda; class Insecta; order Diptera; family Drosophilidae; genus Leucophenga; species Leucophenga montana. The sequence continues at coordinate 6,960 of JAWNNQ010000791.1, forward strand.
AAAAAATAGGTGTATTCTTGGCTTGCTTCTACAGACGAATCACGGTAATCGTACGCTGCTAGAAATAGTAGCTCAGCAATGGACAATACTACTTTGAATAATCTATTTCTAAACATTTTTGCATAATAAAAACGCTACGACTTAATTCAAACACCCAATAAATAAACTGAATACAACCCTTTAGTTTATTGTATAGAAATTTTTGGTTTTTATTGCAAAAGCAATACAAGTACGAGTAGTTTAAGTTTCTAACAAGGGTGAAGAGGCAGTTAAAAGTTGTTCATAAAACGTGCGGTCGAACAGTCAATCTGTTAGTTAGTCATTCAGTCGGTTGAATTTGGTATGCGTTCGAAAACAATTTGAAATCAGCTCAAGTATCGGAAAGTCGGACAGACGGACAAACAATAGAAAGTGAAGCCAATCGTAAGAAAAACTGTAGAAGAAATAAAATTGAGTGAATAAAGAAAGTAGCAGATTTTTGTTATATATGTTGGCGGTGGGGAAGGGGCAAATAGGGGATCAGGGTATAGACGTATGTACATCCGAAATAAAACAAATCCACCCTCGTATTAGCATAGCGCCTAAAAGTCTGCAACACGAACAAATATAAAGTGAAAATTTTCAATTTTATATGCAAAACTGTGACACAGCTCGCTAGTCACGCACAACATCAACGCAGGACGTCAAAAGGACGAAGGTCAAGCAGAGAAATTTCAACAGTATCTGTGGTATGCTGTATTTAGGGCCACAAACCATACACATACACACACACTCACACACACCGCCGCACACTTTGCGCCACTTGTGCTCTAGAACTGTCGATGACGACGTCTACGTGGACGACTACGACGACGACGTTGATGACGTTGATGACTAGTATAAAAGTCAAATTGTGGCAGCCAATTAACACCCTCAAAGCGACAAAACAAACCCTAAAAGGATATTGTGCAAAGAAAGCCCAAAGCATACTATTAAGGGCAACAGATCAAGTCAAAAGGCGTTTTCAGACAGACAGCCTGAAGGAAGCGTATAAGCAAGGTTTAGGTTTTCTGTGGTGGATGCCAAATGAAAAATCAACAAAGAGTTAGAGCCAACGAAGCACGACAAAGATGAAGAAAACAAACATTGTTGACTCCTAAAACCCAAAATCATTGACCAAGGCGAATGTTTTGCGGCTATAGACAAAGAGTGGAAGTGGTGCCTCAAATTGCAATATGGATGGAGTGTGGGTGTAAAAGATAAACAGCGCATATAGCTTGACTCTTGTGTGACTTGTGTATGATGACGATGATGATAGCAGTCCTAGTATTCATTTAAAGCAGCCACAGCGAGTCAAAAACGGTCAAAGAAAACAAAAAACCAAAAAAAAAAACCATATCAAGGGTCAGCAAGCTGCAGTTCTGTTTAAGTCCGAAATCGTTGAGTTCAGTCAGTTCAACACCGAAAAGGGACACGTGCACTTTGTACCGTTATAAAGTTGACAAAAACCGTTATGTGATAATAATCTGACAGTTTACGCGTTCTAGAGCATGGCGAACCCGACCCGAAGGCGTTGAAAGGCTTTGCCAATGCAGCGTATTTGTCTCCGTACTTTTCTTTTCAAGTGTGTGTGTGTGTGTGTGTGAGTGAGTGAGTGAGTGAGTGAGTGAGTGAGTGAGTGAGTGAGTGAGTGAGTGAGTGAGTGAGTGAGTGAGTGAGTGAGTGAGTGTGTGTGTGTGTGTGTGTGTGTGTGTGTGTGTGTGTGTGTGTGTGTGTGTGTGTGTGTGTGTGTGTGTGTGTGTGTGTGTGTGTGTGTGTGTGTGTGTGTGTGTGTGTGTGTGTGTCATGTAAATTTGTATCCTTCATGATTGTCCATTTGTCCGCAGCACTCGGCATGTTCTTATTATGCCAACTCGACACTTTTTACTGCGCAACGCAGATAGGCATCGCCCAATGTGTGTAGGCGTGGCAAGGCGTGCGGGCGCATGTTTTAACAGATTAGGAGCGAATTAAATTAATATAAAATGTACTCATTCTGCTTGTGAATTATGCTGTATAAAGTCAGGGTGAGGTAGGTACATGACAGATAAAAGGATTTGCGCTTACTTTCTTTATTTCGGTTTTATGACAATTGCTTCGCCTTTCAATTTGTACTGACCTGAAAGATAAGAAAAGATATTCAATGCGTTTATTTTTTTAGGCTTAAAAAAGGCAAAATTGAATGAGAATATTATCTAAATTGCTACTATTTAGTATTGGCAGAAAGAATGAATATACATATGTACATACAAGTAGATACAAATACAAAATACTTAACCAAATTAAAAATAAAACATGGAGAAAGCTAGCTTTGGATGTTACTAAAGTTTAAATACTCTTCGCAATTGGCCTTTGCTTGGCAACGCTGCAAATTACTTAAGTTTTTCTATTTTGAAAAGTTTGCTTGGATTTCCTTAGTTTTTTATATTTTTCATCAAATTATTTAAGGTATTCACACTTTATCGATTAAAAATGAAAAATTAAAAGAAATCACACAACTCTGATGAATCTAATTGTTTTAAGTTTGTATGAAAGCTACAACTAAAAGTGGGCGGAGTACGTTTCTTGAAATTTATGTGTAGCGTCCGTTCCTAAGAGACCGCGATATCAAATTTAAAGTTGATATCCCGTGTATGGGGGCAACCCCTAAAAGTAAGGGAACAACGCTCATTGATAAGTAAATAAAAAGCCGCCGTGTCAATTTTAAAGCTTATATTATATTTTTAATAGTATATTCAGTTGTAAGTCGGCACATAGACTTTTTTTACTGCACTTTAGTAGAACATTTATATTGACATGCCACGCCCAGTCATTTGAGTAGCCTCATACAAACCACCCCCTATTTTTTTTATAAAATTCACACATAGTGTGAAATGGTATTATCAGTTTGTCGGAAAGTTTGTAACGCATTAAAGGAGCCATCGTAGACCCCATAAAGTATATATATTCTTGATCAGCTCGACGAGACGAATCGATTTAGCCATGTCCGTCTGTCCGTCTGTATGTTGTTGCGGATTTTTTGGGGACCAATATTTATGCTATCCAGTTGAAATTTTGCACATATACTTCTTTTTATTGCAGTTTAATAGAGTATCAAGATTGACCTGCCACGCCCACTATTTGAGGTAGCTCCCATACAAACCTACTGCCCACTTTTGACTTTTTGTAAGAAAACTTCTTTATTAAAGTCTATATTAGGTTGAAATGCAATGTAGTGCCGTTTTATGCTTAACATACATAGACTAACGGGCGTGGCCCGCCCACTATTTGGGCTAGCTCCCATACAAACCTATGGTCCACTTTTGACTTTTTGTAAGAAAAACTTTTTTATTAAAGTCAATATTAGCTAGAAATGCGATATGGTGCCTTTAAAGAGACAGCCGCTAAACATACATAGACAATTGGGCGTGGCCCGCCCACTTTTTGAGGTAGCCCCCATACAAACCCACCGTGCAATTTTGTGTTTTTTAGGAAAAAATTCTTCATTTAGATCAATATTAGCTTGCAACTTGATTTTTTGGATTTTAATGGACAATCGCTTCATATACATATACAAAGGGGCGTGTCCCGCCCACTTTTTGAGATATTGAGATGTTCCCATATAAACCCACAGCGTGTACCACCCACTTTTTGGGGTAGCCATTTTTTAAACACCCAGTTTTATGTATTAAAATACTATTTAAAGTTTTGTGTGAATGGTATTAGAGCTTTCGTTCAACCGAAGTTTCCGTTTTTTTCTTGTTTTAATTTTCGAATGAACATTTTTTATATCAGTCAATATCACCTTAAAAATAAACAATATGGGTTCCTACGAAAGCACTCTTCATATGTATATAAAAACGTGTGATCCTACCCTTTTTCGGGTAGCCCCTATACAAACTAGCCGCCCATTTTTGGTTTTTTTTTTTTGTGGAAAACGTTATTGTTGCAATTAATATCAAGGGGCGTGTTCCACCAATTTTTTGGGGGTAGCACCCATACAAACTTATAGCCCATCTTTAGGACTATGGACTAAATATTTCTTATTATTGTCAATATCAACTTAAAAAAGAGTACAGTGGACTTTTATAAACGATCGCTTCACATATAGAGAAAGGTGATTACCCCTTTTTAGGGGTAGCACCTGTACAAAGTCACTAGAAACATTTGGGATTTAATGGAAAACACTATCATTTCAGACAATGACATTGGTTTCACGTTTACGTTATTAGATTTTACAAATATTTTTTTTACAACTGCCAAGTTAACAGCTTGAAAAATCGCATGAACGGTATTAAAGTTTCGCTTCCACCGAAGTTAACCTTTTTTTCTTGTTTTTAATAATTTAAAAAAATTAGTTTTTTGTATTATACAAAAGCAAAAAAAATATTATTTTCATTGGAGTATTCTACGTCTAAGTGTAAACGATAAAAAAAAAAAATTTGAACTACTCATATCCTAACAACAACTACCCACAGAATTTTCATTGTTCGTTTTCTTGTATATTCTTGTAATATATATAGTAATTCTAATATCAAATAATAATAAGAATAATAAGATAAAAACCAAACAAAAAAAAATGTTTTCTTCTTTGAATGACATCATTACTTAACATAAAACATTTATTAACTACTTGTGAATTAGAAGTTGTCAACGAGTTCTATTTTTTAATTTTTACTTAGTCGACAGGGTCTTTTGAACAAAAATTAGAGTTTTTTCGACATTTTTCAAGTATTTTCCCATATTTCGCTAAAAATCCTCTCATCTGACAACAGTTCGATTTCCGTAAATACCACTCTACAATTGAGCATGTAAACCAGAGTTCATAATTATGCAAGAGCTTCGCTTGAACGCGAACAATATTGCGCATTTGCTTTTGCAGATGTGTCCCAAGCGTTTAATAAAGTGTGGCATCCTGGTCGGGTTTTTAAACTAAGAACAAGAAAAAACGTTAACTTCGATATGAACCGAAGCGCTAATACCATTTACACGAAATTTTAAATCGTGTTATAAAACATAAGTATGGGGTGGGATTGTATAGGAGCTACTCCAAAAAGTGGGCGGCACACGCCCAATAGCCAATCTGTATGAAGCAGCCATGTATAGGGTTACCACCAATAGTGGGGGTCATTGATGTGTATGTGAAGCGTCCGTCCATTAGAAACTATTATATCAATTATTAAGTTGATAATTACTACGGGATTTGTATGGGGGTTACCCCAAAAAGTGGTCAATGTCGATACTATATATGTATATGTATATTATCAAGAAGATATATACTTTATGGAGTCTATGATGCCTTCTTTCATGCGTTACAAGCTTTTAGACAACTGATTATACCATTTCACACTATGTGTGAATGGTATAAAAATTCTCCCACATCGTGGAACTTTTAAATCCTATTTCCCAGTGAAAACATCCAGTAATGGCCGTATGACACACGAATACAATCAGCAAACTGTTTTCCCCTTCATTGCTGTTAGAGCAGATCATAATATAGACAACACAAAAATTCTACAGGTGCGAGATGTTGAAATATGGTTTCAACAGGAAAATAAACAGCAAAAATACCATATTATAGTGAAAATCTATTCGAAAGATGAGACAACTCTGGCCTCAAAAATGACAAAGTACCAAAAGTTCGGCAGAAATAGTGTATTTATCTATATTTTTATGGTGTTTTGAATTATTTCTTCATTTGGTCACTCTTTACACAAAATGTTAATTAGTGCACAATAAAACTAGAAAAAATACCAATAACGAATAATGCAAAGACAATTACTTTGGCATCTCATGCGCAAATGGTGAATATACTCAATGGATGCATTTTTAAAATGCTTTCCTTTATTGATTCTGTATATTTTAATAGAAACATAAACAAAAGTCAAGTGTGACCTATACGATTCAATGTAAAAAATGTTGCTATATGTATATAGCTGTCCTTTTCGCAAGGACTCTGTCGTGTTTAAAATACCAGAGCAACGAAGGGGATATGAAATTTGCTGATTATTATTCGAGTCTTAAAAGGCTATAAGTTGGAAGCTAACCGACAACCATGAACAAGTGGCCAGCGAAATGGAGAATAAAAGTATGCTCACAAAAATTTTTGCTGGTAATCGTTTCCGAGGCTTCATCTGTGTTTTCACTGGAAAAAGTTTTGCGATGGCGGGAATCAAACCCAGCGTACTAACCCTTAAAAAAAGGGGGCTGCCTTGTGCAGAGGATACCCAGGGGATACGTGTTCTAACTCTACGACGACCTCAGACACCAGTAGTGCTAATTATAAGAGGAAAATTTAACTTCGGTAGAACCGAAGCTTCAATACTTTTCACAAGTATTTATTAAGAAGAAAAGTGGGTGAAAATCATAAGAAAACTTTCTACATTCTAGCCGACAATACTTAAATGACAACTCTACAACACACAGTGAAAAAAATACCAACAAATTCGGAAATATTAGTACATTTATACGATATCTATGGTTAATACGGCTTCGCAATGCGATTGCAGTTCATTGTAAATTGTTGTTGGACTAAATCGTTTTGGTACTTATATTTGAATATGTAGTTATCACCTTCGCACACTTATTTATATATGTATATATATATATATATATATATATATATATATATATATATATATATATATATATATATATATATATATATATATAAATATTTGAAATTCGCACTGTTATATACACATTCAGATAAATTAAAACCTTTAAGCAATCTCGAAAGACGGTCAAGTGTTGCAAACTATAAATAATTTGCTGCAAAGTGCCCTTGACAAAGGACAATACACTTGAACTATGAACAATAATAACAACTACAACTACTAAATGAAACAAAAAGCTTATAACAATAAAATATAGCCAAGGTGGTCGACTACAAAATACCCTGCTCATGTCAAATGTTTTTATACTTTACTTTCTACAAACAATATTCGAAAGTAGCCTTAGAAAATATGACAAAAGATTTTTGGATTCATTTATCTATTAAGTAACTAAGAATTATGAAATACGCTTGTAACAGTGCGGTACCTAGAGAGTCTATACCTCTCCGACAAACATACACATAATCGGATGGACGTGTCTCAATCAACGCGTCTTGTCGAGCTGATCTTATTATACTTATTATTATAGAAAGATAATTTTATAATATTAGTGTCTAAAAATGGACGGCTGGCTCGCATGTGCCGCATTCTGGAAGTTAAATTTTCTACCACTTTTTATTTAGAGAGTACGTTGTGCGAAAACGAGCCATGGTTAATCGAATTAGTCGCTGGGATGGACGATTATGACGATTGTAAAATGGAACGTAGCGCACGGTAACAATCTCGAACTGAAATTTTCAATTTGTTCTATTTATGATAAAATGGCAAACCAAACTGAGCACAAATGACTATAGCATCTGATCAATTTATGGCCGTTTAAACACTGCCGGAAAATGTGGTCTCCGATGCTACCTACATATATTTTAACATTTCAGAAAAAACCCAATATACCCCGATTACAAATATTATTTGTGCAGGGTATAATAATATATAGTATATGTATATTTATATTTATATATGTATATTCTTTGAAATATGAATTATTATTCTGTATTGTATTTATTTTGTTTTATTTTTGTGCGCTGAAACCATTTCATGTCCTCCAAAGCAGCTCTCTCTCTCTCTCTCTCTCTCTCTCTCTCTCTCTCTCTCTCTCTCTCTCTCTCTAAAGGGACAGCAAAGTAAAAATCGTTGCGCTCATCACCAAAAATAAAAAATGAAAAATAACGAAAGCAAAATTACGAGCAAACAACAATAAAATTGTCCTTAACTGAAAATGAGGACAATTGCAACAACTTTCCGGCAATTTTATTGAAACAATGCCATATGCATCTGGATGTACGTATACGACTGTGTGGTTGGATTCTATGTACATACGTACGTGTATATGTGTAGGCGTCATCATCATCATCATCGCCCTCGTTGTGGTATCCCAGCGTGACCATCGTCAATTCCACATTCGAGGCTATCGCTTGCGCGTATCTGTATCTCGAATTCTGGCATATGCAATAAAAATTTGTCCTGTGGCAAAAAGCAAGTACGATCCTCATTGTCCGCACATATTCTCTTCCTCATTGTCCTAGTGGCCTGCAATCGCTTTACGACAATACTGCCACAGCTCTTTTATTTTTGATAGTTCATTCGTTTTTAATATAAAAATACTCTCGAGGGGGGGTTTTTTTTTTTTTCGTTTCAATGTTCTATGTGGCTTTTCGTACACTCGTATGTGTAGCTTACTTTTTATCTAATTTTTTGGTACTACTCGTATATACTACAATCGTACAATGGCTCATATATACATACCTTTTAGTTACAAGTTTATTGGGTCAGTTCAATACATTTAACAAGTTTGCAATTGATGTTACTTTGAAGAGAGCAGGAGGGGGCAGTGGCGTTTAAATGTATGGTACAATATTTGTGCATAATTATTAAAATGTTTTAATTAGAGGTCTCGGTTGAACTCTGTTATAGAAAAATGACACTGGCTTATTGGTTTGTCTGGCAGTTTGTAACGCATTAAAAGAGACATCATAGTCCCCATGAAGTTTATATATACCTGATTAGCTCGGCGAGTCGATCCGTCTGTCTGTCTGTCTGTCTGGTAGTTGTTAGCTATATTTTTTTTAAGATATCCAGCTGTAACCCGGTACCTAGACTTATTTTTATTGCAGTCAAATATAGTAGTATCTATATTGACATGCCACCCACTTTTAAGAGTATGCCCCATACAAACTAAACGCCCATTTTTCAAATTTTGTATGAAATACTTTTTTATTTCAGTCAATATCAACTCAAAAATAGACATGGTGGCTTCTTATGAACCGACGTTTAACAATGGGTGGGATTCCCTCATCTTTTGGGGTAGCTCCTATATGAATCAGCCTTCTACTTTTGACTATTTGCATGAAAAACTTCACAATTTATGTAAATTTCAGCTTGAAATTTGATATAGTGGCTTTTATGGACAGCCGCTTTACAGAAGTATACTAATGGGTGTGTTCCGCCCAATTTTTGGGTAGCTCGCGTACTGTGTAAAAGGCTAAAGTCATACACGGAGGCGCTGCTAAGACGGTATCAGTGTGGCTTAAGAGCAAAGAGTGAGCCAGTGACCAACGTTTTACTCTACGACACAATTCTGGAGAAGATCCATGATAACAACAAAGACACACACCAACTAATTATGGATTTGAACGCTGCTTTAATAAGACGATAAGAACGAAGTTGCTCAACGCCTTTTCGGAACTTGCTATCCATCTTTACATGGTCGTTCATCTTGACATGATGACGCTATCACAAAGCGTCATCAGAGTAGGAAATAACCTGTACGAGCCGTTTGATACCAAGAGTGGTTTCAGCCACGGTGATGCTTTATCAAGCGACTTTTTTATTCTATTGATGGATTAGATCCTACGTTAATGTCCATACGAAGAACGGATGGACACCATCTTCCATAAGAAAGTGATGCTGCTCGCAATGCTGATGCGTCGGCGAAGATTGAGAAACAGACACGACTCATGCGGTGAACGAGGACAAGACAAAGTACTTGGTGTCCACATACAGAAGGTTTATGATGGAAATTTCAACTTTCAGTGGTGGACAGCGTCAGAGAGGATGTTCGAGTTTACGATAGCATGACAAGGCGCCAAATGCACACAAAAATTTAGCGAATGGGCCATGACCGATATATGGTTGATGTGCCACTTAAGTAGTTAAGTAATTTGTATCAGGCGAATATAAAAACCCAAGTTAGAAGATTCTATCTTTTATAAATCTCGTTGTTCGCATATACGAAGGACAGACGGACATAGTTATATCGACTTGACTTTTGATGCTGATGGACAAAATATATACTTTAGGGATTCTACCACGCCTCCATTTCATTTGCCGTGTTACAATTTTTAGCTATTTCAGAAGGCTATAATCACCTGGTTTTATTTGCACTATTAATCAAGGCATATAATGAAATTATATAATTAAAATAATAAAAACGTAGGACAACAAAAATTAAATTCGTTGATACCTTATAATTCACAGGTAGTTAATACATGTTTTTTGTTAAGTAATGAATTGAAATGAACGATTTCGGTTTCATTTTATTGTTTATTGTTGATTTTTCTTTCTTCTTTATGCAAATTATAATTTTTATAATAATATCAATAAAGAATATCCCGCGGGTAGATCATGCATGCTGTTAGATGATAAATCTAGCCAACGATTCATCATCTCATTTTTTTCTCTTCTGTATTATATTTTACGCTTTAGACTAACAAAGAGAAATTTATGAATATAACAAGAATTACAGCTCTGGACTTCGAGTTCCCTGCAGCATTTCATAAAATATTGAAAATAATTAATTTTTGTTTCTTAAAAAAAAAAAAAATCTATACCAACCAAATTTTTTTTTTTTAATTAAAAAAAAAAGGTGGAAAAAATTTTAATGAAAAACAAGCTAAAAAATCGTATACAAAAAATAATCAAAAAAATTTGTTCTTCGGCTCGTTTACCTTGAAAAACGTATTTTTTTAAAGAATATATAACCGGTATTGTGGGCGTGGCATCCAACATATTTATATACGCCTCTGTAAATATCAGAAGATTCTAGAAGGATCTACCTATTATAGTCGCCAAGATAACGTTGGTTAAACAAATGGACGGACATAGCCACATCGATTTAGCTTTCGAAGCTGGTCAAGAATATACTTCTGGACCGAAATTGACCCGGACTAGTGGATTTAAACCGAATCGGTTCGGTTCTCCTTCTTAAGTTGCTTGTTTACGACGCAAAAAGTTTGTATGGCGATTTTTAACAAGGAAAAATAAATTTAACAACGACTTTGCTTCAAATTTTGTGTTTCCAATGCCAACAGAATCATTCAAAATGTTACAAAAGTGTTTTGAGGACTTAACTCTACCGAGTACGCAAGTATTTGAGTGGCATAAAGCATTCAGTGAGGGTCGTGATATCGTAGAATACTTGCCCAATGCAAGTCGTCCATCTACCTCGGTTAACGACAAAATCATCGAAAAAGTGATGGAAATTGTGCATTAGAAAGATAGCAGAGACACTCAACATCTCATGGATCGACTCAACACATTTTGGTTGATGTTTTGTATATGAAACGCTTCGCCGCCAGACTCATACCAAAAGACCAAGAGACCTACAACATTGTTTGATTGGGACGCAGTTTTTGGCCAAGAGTGAAACAAAAGTCTTCGCACAACCACCGTATTCGCCAGATTTGGCACCCTGTGACTTTTTTCTGTTTCCGAAACTTAAATATCCGCTCCGGGGAAGGCGTCATGACTCGAGTGCACAGGCAAATAAAGTAAGAACTGCCGATAATGTATTTAGTATCTAAGAATAGATTTAAAATAGTTTACAGATTTTTTTCCTTTAAATAAAGCCGTCGAGAATTCGACGAAATGATTCAGTCCAAGGATTCATCGAGCAAGGTCAATTTTTCTTCTCGTCATTATTCACCTACCCTTGTTAAAATGTTAGCTTATGATATCAAATTAATTAACAGACTAATGACTAACAATACGTATGATAAAATTCATCTTTCAAAAATTGGTTGCGTACAATCTGATACACACATCATTTGTTATCGACCGGAATCTGTTGCCCATCAAATCTTTGAATGCCCAAAAACACAACCAAGTAAGACATAACTAATCGATTGTCAATCCAACCCTTGCATTTTGAGCCAGCTAACTTGCGCGCAGACATATTGGTTGCTTCTACCTCGAGATATAACAAAAATTGACCTTCATATAAAGCGAAAACGTATCCAAAAATGGTTCCCTATATAAAATTTGATACACAATTTCGGGTAAATTTTGGGACCGGCAGGTATTTCGGGACAGTCGAGGAGATAGTCGAAATTTTTCCGATCCTGTCTGATTCCAATTGAGTCTTTTTGCCCATATCTAGTTCGAATAGCAGTGCTGACCCGTACTGACACGTAGAACTCTCGACCACAAACGATGTAAAACTAGTAAATAATATTCTCCATTGACAGTTTGACCTTCTGGCACAAATTCCTTTGGAACAATACCCTTGGAATCGTAGAAAGTTATCAAAATTGTCTTTATTTTTGACTTCTGAAAACGCAATTTTTTAGGTTTTGGCTCGTCTTTTGACTTCCATTCTACCGCTACGTATCACTTCAATTACGGAATATTAAATTTTTATCAGTGTAGATTCATCGCCGATTTAACGTACACTCATAGCAAAAATTCATGGGTTAACCCCGGCCAAACATCCACATAAACAGCGAAGCCAAATGTTCAAGCTCATGTCATGTTTTCTTAACGTAAACAATTTGGTAAAAAACATTGGATTGCATTCAACAAGACTCGGCAGAACCCCAGAGAAACCCAACGTTTTTTTTTTTTCAACATAACGTTCCCAGCTTCATTTCTTTTCAACAATGGACAATTGTTTGCTTTTTCAAACGAAAACATACTTTCGATATGCAAGTCTTTCGCAGATATGCAAGTCTACAAATACCTTGTTTGCCTTTTCGAATGCATTCTTGCAAGGCTTTATTATGAATATAGCTTAAACTCTATTAATAAGTATCCAATTTCAAACTGAAAATTGGATATATTAGTAAAATTGTCTTATATGATTGGTGTTTAAATCAAGGAATAAAACCAAAATGTATTTCTGTTTTCGTTTCTTGTACCGAAACCACTTTTCGAATTTTGAATGAAATGTTTTTGCGTCCAGCCGACTCTTAAGCGGATTCATAATAAACTTGACGCCTTAAAAGCAGAGCTCGCAAGAAGTGGTCTTTTTTTACAGGCAAACTGAAAATAGACTGACACTATTTAAAATAGAAGCGAAAAGACATTTCAACTCCGTTTATTCTCATCGTGGTCTTTGTTCAAGCAACGAGAGTGTTTTGTCGCTCACTTTATGCATTTGTTCACAAAAGACGCTTTACTGCCCAAATTTTGTTAAAGATGTCTTTAGCGCATGTATGTTTGCTACTTATATTTTAACATATGCACACAATCTAGCGCCCTATCTCTTCTCCCTCCCTCATCCACACTTTGCCAGCGATGAAATATTTAAGGCAACAACAACAAAAAAGACACTTTACGCTGTTGAGAGAGTGAGCGAGTCTGCTTCATTTTATTCTGTCTTTTCGGTAAGCATACAGCATAGAAAATTTTCGTGGAGCATATTTTGCGAGCTCTGCTTAAAACAAACAATCTAGGCTTACTTGTGCAGCTGGTACTGCGAGAGTAACTTTTGACAGTTCGGTCTGTGGAATTTTCTATCGATACAAAGTTGATCTAAAAATAACCGAACTTTCAATTTAAACCATAGAACATGTAGCGCCATCTATTAAATGTTAGTAGTCTTAGAAAGGTATACTTTTCTTCTTTCTGAAGCAGCTAAGTTCATGCTAATCGTTTGACAGGGTACAAAATGACACACGTTTTTATAACAGCAGTTTATGTAGTTATGTCGCAAAAACATAATGGAACAAAGAGCTAATATTAAATCTTGTTTTAAACTCGGTGAAAAAATTTACTGAAACTTCCGAATTGTTAACAAAAAGTTTATGACGATGCTTGTATACTCGCACTCAAGTTTACACGTTTTTTACAAAATTTAAAAACGGTCGTGATGATTTAAATGATGAACCAAGACCTGGACGACCCGAAGCATCCATTTGTGCTGAGTTAGTGGAAAACCAAAGTGAATTAATGCAAATTGCACTGTAAGAATGCTGGCAGAAGAATTAAATTAATCTTACTGTACAATCTACAAAATATAAGCTGAAGATTTGGGTAAAAGAATATGCACGTTTCGTTCCACATCAGTTAAATGATGATCAAAAAGAGAAATCATTTCAACAGCTGAAAACGATCCAGATTATCTTGATTCGAACATAGCTTGTGATGAAACATGGTGTTTTAAATATAAACCTGAAACTAAGCGATAATCTGCAGAATGGAAGTCAAAAGACGAGCCAAAACCTAAAAAATTGCGTTTTTAGAGGTCAACAATCAAGAAAGTTTTGATAACTTTCTACGACTCCAAGGATATTGTTCAAAAGGAATTTGTGCCAGAAGGTCAAACTGTCAATGGAGAATATTATTTACTAGTTTTACATCGTTTGTGGTTGAGAGTTCTACGTGAAAATGAATTTTTGATTTGTCTCATCACCACACTCCATATTCGCCAGATCTAGCACCGTGCGATTATGTTCTCTTCCCAAAAATTAAAACTGAAACTAATGCACCACCTCATAAGATCAAAAAAGTCAATGACTTTTTGATGAAAAACAGATTTGTCTCATCGACCAACTTTCGTATTCGCCAGTTCTATCACCATGCGATTATTTTATATTCCCAAAAATTAAAACTGCAATGAAAGTAGCTTTTTACGATGACATTCCAGCCATACAAGCAGTTGTGAAACAGGTGCTAAAGAGCGTTCCAAACATTGTATTGAGTTAAATGGATTGTATTATGAATATATATTAGCTTTGAAACATAATACCATGATTGTTTTATTTTATAACTAAAAAGTTCGGTAATTTTTAGATCAGACCGTGTATGATACATACATATGTATATATCCGAAGAAGAAAACAAAAGACGAACGGCACAAAGTGCGCAGTGCATCATTTACTAAATTTGCTTTACACCGCGCCATATTGCGGCACGTGACGTAAAAGATTGCCACCATCCACTACAGCATACTTTCAGGCGCAACAAGCGAAAATATTACAAAAATGCGCGCACAATAGTTAGGTATGCAAAACAGAAGAGGAAGAAAAAAATTTCAAATAAGAAACAAAAACGCCAGCAGCAAATAAAAACAAAGCGTAAATTACTGCGAACAGTACTTATTTATATATTCAACGCTTTCTCTGAACAATTTTTTTGTTTCGAACCTGCAACTTTTCCAAGCGCTCATTTACTCTTACGGACGAACTCATATAAAAGTTACCGCGCACAGGAAGAAAAAGTGTCATTGCATACCCTTAGGCGCAGCTGCTCCTTCTGCTGATCGTGCTACGGACTAATGAAGAGATAATGCTATATACACAAGCGCATCATTATGCTGCTTATTAAGACATGGTGGCTAGAGTAGCACATCTCATCTCATCTCATCACGTCATAACAAACGCACAGTAAAAAAAATTAGGCACAAGGCCAGAGCGTTCAGCAAGTTGAGTGATGAAAGATGAGCGTTCCACTACAACTCTCCTCCAGTTAAAGATGCAAAGCGCAGTTCATTAAAAGGTACAATAACAACTAGAGCAACAGACTTTGAAGCAATGACAATAAACTGCAAAGAAATTGGGTTGAAAACTTTCAAAAGTGCCAGCGAAAATAAATAAAAGTCATATATAATTTTGTTCTTCTTTTTTTTTTTTTTTTGTCAAAACGGCCGCAGTTGTCAGTAGTTTCCAGACAGAAATGTGAGAAGGAAACGCATTGTTTGAAACAGCCTTGAACTGCATGTCAGCAGGCTAGTAGTTTGGTATGCTGACAGCTGGCTTATTTAATCAGGCACTATTTTAGACATTTAGCGACCACAGAATTAGTTAATTAAAATAACAATTATAATTATGTTTACCTATAAACGCTCTAGCATTAACTGAGCTTAACAAATATTATACAGCTTTAAAATTATAGGTTTTTTACGAGTCATTTGTCACCAAAATGAAGAATATGAGCACTTGGCATACCTCCAACAGATTCAGAGAGGGCTTTCGGGAGAACATTTGGATGCGGCAGTATAAAGTCACGGATTCATATTTGTATATTAAACAAGAAATAAAGTTAAATTCGATGGAAGCGAAATCACACGAAATTTCAAGCTGAAAACTTAGCAGGTGTAAAGAAAATTTTTCTTTCTAAAATCTAACAATCTGAATGTTGGATGCAAGTTTGTTGGGACCTACCACTAAACGTGGGCGTAACCTCTTGTTAATTTTGCAAAGCGTTCGTCTATGCGAAGCCACCATGTCAAATGTCAAGTTGATTCTACCTTGAGTCGTTATAGAAATGTTCGACTGGTTGTTTGAACGAACAGCTCTCGAAGACTTTGAGAAATAGAGACTAGTTTAAATATTAAATATTATTTCGCCCTCTTCAGATAAATACTATTGAATAAACATGCCAAACCAACTTTAAAGGGTAGTCCCCATACGAACTTTCCCATCAATTTTGAGTTTTTGTATGTACATTTTTTTTGTTTCTCTTCTTAATTAAGATTCACGTATATTACGTCAATCCTTACAACAATCCTTACAGCATACCATACCGGACCACTTTAAAGGGATAGCCCATGTAAACCTGCCCAAAATTTTGAGTTTTACGACGAACATTTTTTTTTGTTATTTTTAATTAATTCAAACTTTTCATCAATTCTAATAAAATATTCCGAATATGATCAGACCGGATCACAAAAGTATATAATCTATGGTTTATATGAGGAGCCTTAAGCAAGGAGCAGTGTAAGTCAAAGTTGAGCACACTCGACTGCAGTGTTCTTTTTGTTTATTACTAATGCCCTGTTTAGCCTATCATATATATAGAACGAAGATTCGGGATTTTAATCAATTTAAGTTGAGTTTGATGTCACTTCCAGTAGAAATTTGTAGGGTTTTGACACTTTTTCCAATGCAATGTGAGATATGTGTCACATAGGTTTAATCTATATATAAATAGACAAGTGCAAAACTTGCACACCTTTTTAACCCCCTTAAACACAATATAATCGCTCGATTTTTTTTTCTGGTATGTTGTACCATTCGTCTCTATGTACCATTCGTCTCTACCATTCTTGGTAGAGACGAATGGTATTTTTTTTTCTAAAGTATTGCGTCTAAGTTAGGTAAAAACCAGGTAACGCCCAATCACAAAGGCCTGAGCTCTCTCCCTCTGTTTATTCATAATAGATTTTCTTATTACTCTGGTCAACAGCCAAAAAAAGGCAAGAATGAGGGTAGTTTTTCTAGGGTAATTTTAGGCCGCTGAATCCGAAAATAACATTCGTTTTGAACAATTGGCTCTTGTTTGCGAGATATTGCGACATTTGCATATTTTACGGCTGCAACAGTTTTAAAATTTCTATTTTTCATCAACATTGAAAAAAAGAATTAATCTCAACGGTAATGGAAGCTTTAAGTAGATACAAATACGAAAAAAAAAAATACTTGACTACACATTTGTTAATAAATAAATACTACAAATCGTGTTTTTAACGCTAAAAACACGTATTTTTGCTAAAAATTCTGCATTTTGTCAAAATCATTTCATTGTAAAATGCACAATTTACATTTCAACGTCATCAAATTTTACGAAATCTATAGTCATGAGTTCTGGCCAATTATCACGGCGCATCCGAAAATGTGTCTTTCGACATTTTTGCTCTCAGCGAATGAATTATTCATAGAACGAACAACATAATTAATGAAAACAAATATGTTTACGTGTTTTTTCATAGAGAAAGCATGATTAAATTAATGATTTTTAATTATTCTTACACTCTTACACACTCAATTCCTACTTGCCTATATCGCCGCATCACTCATTCCTGCATACTCCTTTGCCTATCAATGAAATCAAACCCTTTTCCAGTGAGTACGTAATTTATATATAAAATGTTTTAAGTTTTCGTTCGCAGAAATTGTTTGAATGATCCTAATTCTTTCTGCTACGTCTGTGGAGAGTACACTTTCCAAGACCAGAGAAGACCCATTTCGGAAAACGTTAAAATAGCATAATATGCTTATTTTGGCATTCATCTCAACAATTGTAATCAGAAGAGGATCCCCCAAAATGTGTGTAAATTTTGTCAAACTAGCTTGCAGAAATGGATGGATGGTATGAAAAAGAGTCTTAGATTTGGAGTGCCAATGATATGGAAAGAACAGACAAACCACCATGATGATTGTTGTTTTTGTCTCGTTTGTATCAAGGGCATCAATAAGCACAAAAAATGCTCGTGGAAATATCCTGAAACAAATTCAGCTCAACGATCGCTTCCGCATTCATATGAAATACGAGTACCTATGCCACCTCCTCGGCAACAAAAACTCTCAGAAGAGATTGGAGAGTCAAGCCACTCATCTGACCAGGCTTGCGATCTGGACGTTCCAGAAACTCGGTCGATTCCTGAGTTATTTACCCAAAGCGAACTTAGTGACCTCATAAGAGATCTCAATCTTTCTAAACAATCTTCGGAATTGCTCGCTTCCAGGTTGAATGAAAAAAATTTACTGTCTCCAGTTACGAGAGTAACACTTTATCGTCAAAGAGAACAAGATTATTTACCAATCTTCTCTCAAGAAGACGACCTTGTATTTTGCAACAACGTGAAAGGTCTATTAGATAACTGCATGGGCCTGAAACCGTACAAAGCAACTGACTGGCGTTTGTTTATTGACAGCTCCAAACAGAGTTTAAAGTGTGTTCTATTACATAATGGAAACAAATACAGTTCACTTCCCATTGGCCATTTCACAACGATGAAAGAAGAGTACTCGAACATTGATTTCGTGTTAGAAAAGATTAACTATCAAGAACACCAATGGATTGTTTTTGTTGATCGCAAAATGGTAAATTTTCTTCTGGGACAGCAAAGTGGGTATACAAAATTTCCATGCTTTATATGCGAATGGGACAGCAGAGCTACTAGCGAACATTGGAAGAAAAAAAGTGTCCTGAAAGACAAAGATCTTTTCTTGGAGAAAAAAATATTATCAATAAAGCTTTGATTAGCAATGACAAAATTATTCTCCCACCACTGTATATTAAATTTGGACTCATGAAGGAGATCAAAGGAGTTGAAGGTCCTCAAATAAGAGAGCTAATGAAAGATGTGCACTTTGTGAAGAACATGAATGACAAGGAAAAATCTGCTTGGGATTCATTTGTTCGCGTCGTAGTAAATTTTCTCGGAAATAAAAAAGCTGCTAACTACAGGGCATTAGTAAACAATATGCTATCCAATTTTAGAGTCCTTGGATGCAATATGAGCATTAAAGTTCATTATTTGCATGGCCACTTAGGTCGTTTTTTCTAGATTTCATCTAGATATAAAAACGATAGAAAATGGGAAATGGGATGTCCACATGATGGCGGACTATTGTTGGAGTCTCAACCCAAGTCACGCTAGAAAATCAGTCAAGAGGAGTTTTTCATTGAGTAAATTTGTAAATTACTTAAAATGTCTTAAAACAAAACACTTAAACATATTTGTTTTCATTCGCTGAGAGCAAAAATGGCGAAAAACACATTTTCGGATGCGCCGAGTTTATTGGCCATAACTTTGGCAAATATTATTCAATCATTTTGAAATTTTTACCTAATTCAAGGTGAGGCTGATGACTATAGATTTCGTTGACTTGATTTTACAATAAAATGATTTTGACATAATGCAGAATTTTTACCAAAAATACGTGTTTTTAGCGTTAAAAACACGATTTGTAGTATTTATTCATTAACAAATGTGTAGTCAAGTATTTTTTTTTTTCGTATTTGTATCTACTTAAAGCTTCCATTACCGTTGAGATTAATTCTTTTTTTCAATGTTGATGAAAAATAGAAATTTTAAAATTTTTGCAACCGTAAAATATGCCAATGTCGCAATATCTTGCAAACAAGAGCCAATTGGGTAAAACGAAGGTTATTTTCGGATTCAGCGGACTAAAATTACCCTAAAAAAACTACCCACATTCTTGCCTTTTTCTACACATTTGTTTTTGTGGACCAGTGTTATCTGACTGGTCGGATGGTAAAGTTATCACTTCATTCGTTGTAATTGAATATATAGATAAGAATATGTTATCTGTGTATTACATTCGGTCTTTTTCGAATATGATTAATATGTGTTGACAAACTGCGCATAGGCAGATAAAGTAAGAACTGCCGATAATGTATTTAGTATCTTAGAAGAGATTTAAAGTAATTTTAAGATTTTTTCCTTTAAACAAAGATGTCGAGCATTCGACGAAATGATTCAGTCCAACGAATTCATACCTCATGGTCGGTTGCTTCTTCCTCGCTATTATTCGATTTTTCTATTTGCTATTCACCCTCTCTCAGTTCTCTCAATTTGCTAGATAATTTCAACGACGGATGCTTCATATTTACGCAATGCATATGGAACGCGTAATGCGCTGGAATGCCTCATCTCTCATTTTAAGTATATAGAAAATTATATAACTACAAGCGATTTTAAGTTAAAAGTAGGTATTTTGGCTTCGTAAGACCGAATTCTTGACATCTGTATATACATACAATTTAATAGGCGTAATTAGAAGCCCCATAAATATCTACCGACTACATAGTATAATAAGTGTGTTGGAACTGATTCTTTAATTATAAATACAATTAAAAGATATATTTATATGAACAATAAAAATAGTCAGATTTGTGCTTGACACTTCACGCGTTGTTAAAATATTGTCAGAAATCGAGCAACAAAGGAAAATAAATGTGCTCACTAGATGATGTCCCTCTAGAACATTGCTCAATCCCAAACAAAACCCGCCCACCCAGCTCATTTTAGGTTTTTCTATGAAACTGTCGAAATTACCCCGGTTCACAGCACTTACTTTGTACAACTTTCCGATTGACGGTATCAAATTATTTATATAGAACTAAAATTCTTGAAAGTCAATTCTTCAATGTATGTGAAGGGAATTTAGAAACACCAGATTTGCGTTATATATACTACTCTAGATTTAGATTTGTTAACAAATATTTGATATGAAATATGTTACTTTATAGAGAATATGGGAAGCGATTGCTTAGTTGTATGCAAATTTTGGGTAAGTACAATATTAAAAAAAAAAAAAATAACTTGCGTTTTCTGCGGGTTAACAATAATTTGCCATTAGGTAAAGTATCTTTGAAGTGTAATAAGAGCTGGTTGTAGAGTTGAAATAAAATCTGAATAGTTTTCTCGAACTAAGCACTGCTGTAAATATTGACGTCCTACACCCGACCAATTGTGGAAAATCAGCAGTGAAGACGTTGTACAGCCATAGACAGGCGATATACATCCATAAATTGTACTCATAAGCTGTAGTATAAAACTTTTTTCTTCAAAAATACATGGTGTCTCAAAATAAAGTTCACATTTGATTTGCTGATTGCGTGAATGCAACTATTCCGAGGGGCGCGGGGAGTATGTCCATCGATAGCCTAGCTTTTGGGAATTTAGTCGCTTTGGAGCGTTTCTTGGGAGCGGACCGTACGTTGTGCGTACGTGAGTTTTACAAAAACGGTATTTCAGCGACTTAGCGCGTAGAAAATTCTTCAGTATTCGACATGTTCGTCATTTAAATGATGCGCCAAGCCCTCGACTCATTGGAAAATGGATTGAGAAGTTTGAAGAGATCGGTTCAACGCTGGAAAAATCAAAATCCAGGCGTTCAAGGAGAACGAGAACGTTCGAAAACGTAGACAGTGTTACTCAGTCTGTTCGTGACAACTTGGACCTTTCGATTCGGAAGCGTGCTGTTGCTTTAAACGTGCATAGATCATCGTTGTTCCGCATTTTTAGCAACTTCACACACGTCCAACAGGTCTCTACCACGAGTTCATGAAATTTTTCCTGGCAAATTGATCTCCAGGAGAGGTGACATAAATTGGCCTCCACGAAGTCCCGATTTAACCCCTATTGACTTTTTCCTGTGGGTGTACAGAATTACGGCAACAAACCTACTTCCCTGGCACAATTACAAGAAAATATCCGTCACGAAATGGCAGCCATCACGGAGAATACCTGCCGAGCCGGCATAGGAAATTTTAGTGCTCGATTAAATGAATGCCGTTTACATTTGGACAATATCATTTTAAAGAAATAAATTCCCAAAGTGTGTGTTTTAATATGTAATAAACATTTTTTCAGTAAACTACTTACTTTTTTTTATCGATTTTTTTAAATGTGAACTTTCTTTTCAGACAAAATAGAATAATAGAAAAAATAAAATAAAAACAAATTATTGGAAAACTGAACAATACCAAATGTTCTGAATTCGTGGACAACCTCTAAAACGCCAGAGTTGGAGCATTTTCCTCGCCTTTTCTTTTATCACTCCACTAGACAAGTCATAGGAATGTTGGGATAAAAAACAGTCTGTTAAATTTTTATGTGGACGAATTTTGTAAAATTTTGAAACATATTTATAAATCTAAAGTTTCGGAGCTGCATTTGTGGTGAGAAGTGTAAAACTATGCTCACACACTAAAAATCATCACTAAATAAATATAGGTATATGAAAATTTGTTGCACCCATTCACAAAAAAGAACTAATGAGCTCGCTTTCTCTCTATATAATTTGCTAAATATATATAAAAATAATTGCATTAGATACAAATTGCTATATCCATAATAATTTTGAGCGTTCTGCTGTATGAAATGTAGCGAGAAAAAAAAGGGAACTGTGCCAGCATAAAACCTTAATTATTTATGCAATTTAAATAAGACACATAATAAAAGAGAAAAGCGCATGCATGACTCTGCTCGTTTTATGCGAGTGAAACGCTGTTTAATAGGTCACGTCGACCCTTTTGTATACCGCAATTCTAGGGGCGGCAATGTTGTCATCCAACGTCTTCTACTATTCTTCATTTTTTTTTCACTGCTGATGCATTTTCCTATTTAATAAAGTCACTGAGGAAAGTTTTGCCTTTCGTGTTTGTTTTTTATTTCTTTTTTTTTTTTTTTTTTTTTGCGAGTATAAGGCGCAAATGGGTCTGCGAAATAAAGAATATGTACATATATTCTAGAAATCCGAGTGAATATGATGAGAAAATCGCCTTAGGCTGGTTTGCTGCATGAACAAAGCGGCACAGCAGCAGCTTAAATGATGTACTGAATGAATGAATGATTGAATGTATGCACATATATATATATATATATATATATATATATATATATATATTCTCTCTCTCTCTCTCTCTCTCTCTCTCTCTCTCTCTCTCTCTCTCTCTCTCTCTCTCTCTCTCTCTCTCTCTCTCTCTCTCTCTCTCTCTCTCTCTCTCTCTCTCTCTCTCTCTCTCTCTCTCTCTCTCTCTCTCTCTCTCTCTCTCTCTCTCTCTCTCTCTCTCTCTCTCTCTCTCTCTCTCTCTCTCTCTCTCTCTCTCTCTCTCTCTCTCTCTCTCTCTCTCTCTCTCTCTCTCTCTCTCTCTCTCTCTCATATATATATATATATATATATATATATATATATATATATATATATATATATATATATATATATATATATATATATTCTCTCTCTCTCTCTCTCTCTCTCTCTCTCTCTCTCTCTCTCTCTCTCTCTCTCTCTCTCTCTCTCTCTCTCTCTCTCTCTCTCTCTCTCTCTCTCTCTCTCTCTCTCTCTCTCTCTCTCTCTCTCTCTCTCTCTCTCTCTCTCTCTCTCTCTCTCTCTCTCTCTCTCTCTCTCTCTCTCTCTCTCTCTCTCTCTCTCTCTCTCTCTCTCTCTCTCTCTCTCTCTCTCTCTCTCTCTCTCTCTCTCTCTCTCTCTCTCTCTCTCTCTCTCTCTCTCTCTCTCTCTCTCTCTCTCTCTCTCTCTCTCTCTCTCTCTCTCTCTCTCTCTCTCTCTCTCTCTCTCTCTCTCTCTCTCTCTCTCTCTCTCTCTCTCTCTCTATATATATATATATATATATATATATATATATAGAAACGAATATATGAACATATGAATGAATGAATGCATGAATGAGTGAATGAATAGTATACTGAATATGACGAAAAAGCTAACAAGCATATTGACGCATCTGAGCTCAGCAATGCATGTGCAACTCATTCTGAATGACTGCCTGACTGACTGAGCGTATGAGCGAACGAGTGAATGAATGAAGACCGCCTGACTGCGTTTCTAGTCGTTTTCTGACTGTTGCTGCAGTCGACAGCATGTCGTAGATTAAAACTTCATTTTACAAAACAAATGGCAACAACAACAAAAAAAGAACAAAACAAAAAAAAATTGGCAAAGAAAATAATAGAAGAAAATATATATATAGGGTATACATATATTGTACTAGATAAACCCACTTACTATAGTGAAAAGAATCCAGAGAAATGAAGACAACACAAGGTTTCTAGAGCAAACAATGTTGACAGACAACTTTTACTCAGCTTGTCGCAAAATTTAATTTGAAAAAGTAGCAGAGCAGAAAACAAAAACAACCACAATAAATACTTCAGTTGAACCGAAACTTTAATATGCTTCACATGCATTAAGTGGCTCGTTCAATAAATTCTTAGTAAATCTTATATGGTAGCCATGGTACTATGAAAACAACAGAGCGCACTACCATTTATATTGGAACCATGTATTGTATGTATGAGTTTAGACACATTCTACGTAAACATATGTTAAACATAGTTCGAAATGCCCAGTAAAAGTCGCAACAGAAACCGCTAGGCGAAGCGATGGGTAGCTTTATGAGTGGTACACATAGAATCATTCATATTGACAACTTGAATCAAGTATGAATGCTTCAATCGAGTTTCACCGAAAGCTAAATACCCTGTATCAATTTTTATCTTGATCTTGGCGCTTTTCGGTGTCGGATTTCATCTATAGTATGTGTACTTATAATACAGATAGTGAGATATAAAGAGAGCGAAATGGAGCGACCAATTGAACAACGAGTATAAAAGTGTATATCAATTATTATACAGTGGTGCTATTTTTATTGCATTATAAAGTAGACATGTTCCGATTATGTATGGAATAAAATATACGCCAAATGGCCCCGCAGTTCTGATAATACCCCCTGCGTTTTCGGCCACAGTTTCAAAGAAGTAAGGCCCAATCCCGAAGCTATGGATATGGATCCTCTAAGTCCCACATTTGACAATTTTATTTGTTGACGAACCCATTCCGATGAAAATAGGTGTCATCGGTGCAGATAATTTGTTTCGAAAAATCGGCATTCAATTCATTTTGCTCAGTCACCCATGGATAACTCGTTGTTCAATTATATAACGCTCCATTTTTAATAATCGTAACAATCGTAGATGCCAACTGTCAAATTTCAGAGTTGTCAATTAAACATAAAAGGATTTGATTTACCTATACATAGTGCAATTTTTTTAAAACAATGCTTCGAAAAAGACAAAGGCAGTGAAATATCTTATTAGATTAACTTGTTCGTTTATATCAGTGGTCTCGAAAAGTTTCAAATGGATTGTAATGCTTTTATGTTCCGTATTAACAGAAACATAACGTAGAACAAAGAAAATTATTTGTGTAATTTTTGCTGGTTTATGCAAAGAGCTGTGTGTGTGTGTGCACGTGAAAACAACAACACCACTTAGCATGTGACATACTTGTTGTTTTACAATAGAATGTCAGATAACGAATAACTATATAACTGTTTGTATAATCACACGTTATAATGTAAAGAACTATACCTATGTGTGCACGTTAATGGTCAGCGTATCTTTAAGTGTCTTACAAAAACAATGACTCCAATTACATCATAGAACAACATAGTAATTTAATCGTATAACTCTGTTTTTGGATTTAAAAAATAGATATCGAATGCGAGAAACAAATGATTCTGCAGAAACCAGAGTCACTTTTTTATATTAACAGTCCAATAATTTTTTCGGAAGAAAACGTAAATTCTCATTTTTATAGAAAATTAACAAATGTTTCTGATAATTTGGTGGAATGTCAGTCAAACTGTAATAGTAACGTTGCAAATGCTTTGAAACATCAAATAATACTTAAACGTTTTCAAACAATACGCGAAGGGTACAACAAGTAGCGAGAAAACTAACAACTATGCATGTAACAAAATGACATAGAAAATTTTTATATGTGAAATTGAATACGCGGCGATGTTGGTGCTAGAGAAACAGGCGCTGGAGACGTAAGTGCGGGAAATACAAATAAAACCCATGGAAGCGGAAAATCGGGAAAAATATTCTAGTTTTCCTTTTGACAGAATTATCATATTTTGTCAACGACATGCAAGCAAGATTTCCCTGACTCTACTACGATATAAATAAATATGGTTTGCCCGCATTGAAATCGACCGCAAATGGGAAGCGATTTATTTGCATGATTATTTATGCAAAATGAAGGGTATGAGCGAAGTGAAAGGAATAAAATATTTAATATCATAGTGAAAAATAAACAAGTAAAAATCCAGCGATAAGCATGTTGTTTGATGAAAATGATGAAAGAATAAGTTAAAACTTCAACAACAAGAAAAATACTTCAAAATACCCAATTTTGTTGATGATTTGTACTGAAATAACACTTTTTATTTTTGAAAGATTCGAATGAATCAAGTCAGAGTTGCCAACCTTGAACATTGTGAGAGTTACAGTACTACGACTTCTAAGGGGTCTATGCTCGAAATTCTTAAAACTTAATACTGAGATCGATTAAAATTTTTGCTACCGAAATTGTAAATTATTACTGCTATGTCAAACAAACAAAAAATAGTGTCCCCAAATCAACATGAAATACTAAAATCAGATATTTATAAGGTGAAAAGTCCACACATAGTGATTTTTCTTTGGTTTTTTCTGACGTAAATGCCGAAAATCACACTCTTTGTCACCTGTTCTTTTTTAGGTATATAAAATATTTTCGGTAGCAAACATTTATGTTATCTGAGTACACGATGAAAACCAGTTCGTGCCGAAGTTTTCTGATTGTTGTTTGTTAGCGTTTTTTTATATGAATTTTTTTCGGTATCAAAAATTTTCATCGATCTCAGTATTGAGCTTAAACGAAAAAGACACGGTCAAAAATGTTTCATTATAATTTTGATGCAGACATCGTATGGTTGACCAAAAAATTTCTCTAACCCGGGTAAAGATGTTTCTCCAACAAATCAACTGCGCCTTTTTTGCATTATACATTCTATGAGAGCCACTCAGATAGACGGTGCAACGAATAGACGAATAGAAGTACTTATTATAAACAATATAAATCGATACACATCATCGTACATTTTTTTTTTTTTTCTTTTCTAAATCATTTTCTGGTTTGGACGCGAGCCTATACCTTCGCGCGGCGGGGCTTGAAATCGAATTTCGTGCAGTCCCCGGCTAAACCACGACGGCAAGAAACCCCAAAAAACCCCAAAAAACCCCGAAGAGGCACAGAAAAAATACATCAAATAAATTTTTCATTGTTTCGAGTGCAATTGTCGTTCTTCATGATTTTGACCGCAAAATGTTCGCGAAACATTCAATGACGATATTATTTCTATTATTCTTGAACCTTTGGTCTATTCAAAACTACGAGAATAAGCAAACAGTTGAAAATATGAAGCTCTATGGAAGAGGTCGTTTGGCTTTTTATCTATTGAGTATCCTATGTACGGGCCCCTAATTTTGCATTTACCCTTTTACACCTAACCATGACGACGTGTACTCATTGCATTTAATTGCATGTGTTTTATTTCAATTTAAAGTTTTATACCTCTTAAAAAGTACGATAATGCGCAAAATTAATCACTATATGTTATATATTTTTTAAAACATCGATTTTAAACTCAAACTTTAAATATTAGGATATACTGCCAAGAATAACAGCCAGTCATGTATTGTATACATGTCCTTTTTCTATTAAATTGGATCAAAGAAAATCAAATATTGTATATATAAACAACTTCGGCGCATTGAACATTTAAAACGTACACAAATGTGCAAGGAAATAAATTCAAGTGTTCTGTAATTTGTGCATCTCAAAGTTCGTATGCATTCAGCACCTTTACAGTACACAGCATAACAAGGAGCATCAAATGCAACGTATCTGTGCCAATTACGAAGGCAATTGGAATTGGAAGTGATAATTTTATTGCAAATAAGCAGGCGGGTTGGAAGACAGTCAGGATAAATCGAGTGTAACAGAGCGCTATTAGAAGGAATAGAAGTTAGCGTGAAATGGAAAAGGAATACAGCAGAGCGAGAAACTAGTATGCTGGTTATACTATAGACACATGAATCGAGTTCATCATGCCAGCATACTACGCTAAAATTGAGCATCGCATTGAACGAATACTAAACAATAAGGTAACTACGAGGGTTGTATGTTAAGTCGGCTTTGAAACTACACTGATACAAATTTTGTATTTCGTACTTTTGAGCGTGATACGTAGCGGTAAAAAAAGTATGCACAGTACGGGTTTTCATAAATGAAGTATAAAATGCTTGGTTCAAGAACGGTGGTTTTAATTCGAGCCGCATTTAGGCCCGAGTGGTCCCAAACAGAAATTCTTCAAGAAGAAACTGAGTTAATTTCAATCGAAAATGGAATGGACTTGAGTACAAAATGCGCTTAAACCAAAATTATCGTAGCCATCGTAGAACCCATAAAGTATATATTCTTGATCAGCTCGACGAGACGAATCGATCTAGCCATGTCCGTCTGTCTGTCTGTCCGTCTGTCCTTCTGTATGTTATTGCGCATTTTTTGGGTACTATCTTTTATGCTAACCAGTTGAAATTTTGCACGTATACTTCTTTTTATTCCAGTTTCATAGAGTGTCAAGATTAACCCGCCACGCCCACTTTTTGGGGTAGCCCCCATACAAACTCACCGCCCACTTTTGACATTTTGTATGAAAAACATTTTTATTGTAGTCAATATCAACTTAATAATTGATACAGTAACTTTTAGTAGACGGATGCTTGACATATAAATTAATGGTGGGGAACCCCGCCCACCATTTGGGGTAGCTCCCATACAAACCTACGGCCCTATTCTGACTTTTTGTATGAAAACTTCTTTATTGAACTCAATATTAGGTTGAAATACAATGTGGTGCCTTTTTTATGATCAGCCGCTTACATACATAGACTAACGGGTGTGCCCTGCCCACTATTTGGGGTAGCTCCCATACAAACGGTCCACTTTTGACTTTTTATAAGAAAAACTTTTTCAAACTTTTCAGTCAATATTAGGTTGAAATGCGATATAGTACCTTTGAAGAGACAGCCGCTGATCATACATAGACAATTGGGCATGGCCCGCCCACTTTTTGAGGTTGCCCCCATAAAACCCACAGTGAAATTTTGTGTTTCTTATGAAAAAATCCTTGATTTAGATCAATATTAGCTTGAAATTTGATATTGTGGATTTTAATGGACAACCGCCATAAACCAACAGTTCACTTTAATGCATTTGTATGGAAAACGTCAATATCAACTTTAAATTTGATATGGCGGCATCTTACACATCTACTACATCGCTTCATACACATCTACCACTCACTTTTTGGGGTAGCCTCTATTTAAACCCCCACTTTTATGTATTACATTACTATTTAAAGTTTCATGTGAATGGTATTAGAGCTTCGGTTCAACCGAAGTTAACGGTTTTTTCTTGTTCTTCTTTCGAAAGCAGCTAAGTTCATGCTAATCGTTTGGCGGGTTACAAAATGGCACACGTTCTAATAACAGCATTCCACACGTTGTATTGAGTTAAATGGATCGTATTTTGAATAAATATTAGCTTCGAAACATAATACCATGCTTGTTTTATTTTATAACTAAAAAGTTCGGTTATTTGCTTGTTGTTTGCTTTTTGCGATGAACTCAATAAACCGTTTATGATAAAAAAAAACACACACACACAAAAAGAAACCCTGGCCAAATTGTCAAAAATCCGAGTTACACAATTTATACGAGTTTTATCAAAGGTGCGTTCCCGCAAACTGTATTGAAAAATTCCGAGGTTCACAAGTGTTACGAGTTTAGGAGTTTAAAGGAATATCCTTAATAATATTTAATGATAATAGTATTTGGATAATTGGATTACAATAGTTTAATTATGTGTAGATAAACAATTAATTAAATATCTTGACAACTGATCTACTGCTAATACTCCTACTTGTTATATACATATATTAATTTACATATAAAATAATGAATAAAACAAATTGTGAAAAAGAAAAAAAATTCATGTAGGAGTCGGGACCCGCGGGATAAATTGAAAATCCTTGGGACGGGCGGGATCGGTAAAAATTTTTTATAGAGCGCCCATCTCTAGTGGCTTCCCTTTAAAGTGGACGTCGCATATTAATATGAATGCACTATAATGTGAATTAGTAGAAATTTTCAAATTTATAGAAATGCTTCTAATTCGCAAATAGTTCTAACACAAATTTCTTTAAGTATTGGAGTATTGTGTGTGACGTTTGCTGATTTTTTTTT
>JAWNNQ010000792.1:0-25953 GCA_035044765.1 Leucophenga montana
GGTACGCTACTAAGTTTGGCGACGCTCTTTAGAGGCCTTTAATCCCAAATGTACTATTAAAACAGTCAAGCACGGTGCTGGAGGCTTGATGGTTTGGGGCTGTATGGCTTCTGCCATGAGGGTATCATGGACCATAAGAAGTAAATAGATATCCTTAAAAGAAATCTGAAGCAAAGTGCTGAACGGCTTTGTATCTTTTTCTTTAATCTTTTCACTTTTATCAAGATAAAACCCAAAGCACACAGCAATAAACGCGCGGTTATCTACATTGTGTCTCACATGATCTAGCCACACCCACAAAGCCCTGACCACAATCCTATTGAGCACGTGTGGAACAAGTTGGAGGAAAACCTAAGAGAACGGTAAATTCGCAGTAAACTCGATCTAAAGGCAGCTTTACAGGAGGAATGGGACAAAATTTGTCCTGTATACTTGGAATCGCTAGTTTCATCAATGCCTCGATGACTTAATGAAGTTATTAAAATGAAGGGATATCCCACAAAATATTAAAATTCAAAACCATTGTAAAATGTGTAGTGTAAATAAGTAACATTGAAGGTGTATCATGACTTTTGTGGAGCCAAATTTAAAATTCGAATACAATACAATGCTGATGCAGAGCAGACGTGAGGCAAAATTCAAATTAAAAATCATTAAAATAAAATTCGACTTATACACATAAGCAAACCAAACACAGAAAAATAAAGATAATTATAATTATTCATTAAGTTACAAATATTAAATAATCACAAACATATAATAAGTTTAGCAAGAACAAAAACAGTATGGTAACACGGGGTGCTAGTGCCCTGGGCCGGGAATGAAAAAGCCAATAAGGATGAAAAGAAGGGAGGTGGCAGAGGGAAAGTGGACAAAAACGATAAAACGATAAAAAATGAGACAACTAAAGTAACGGAAGAAACAGTAAAGAAAAAACAATCTCAGAAAACAAAAGAACAAAACACAAAAGCAAACCAAAACGAGAGAAGTGGTGACGCGCAGTCAACTGACCTTGAAAAAAAAAGGAAAGCAAAAAGTAACGGACAGAAAAAGAACGCTATTATGATAAAGGATGGTATACGTACAATTAAGTCATATCAGTATGATGATGATGACCAGGAAGGGCCATTTATAATCAATATTGATAAAAAAAAACTATCAAGATGCAGAGAAAACCACTTAATCAACTAAAATTATGCAGCATATTGTTGAGCATTATGGCAGAGAGTATTGTTAAAGTCTCAAAAATTGGATATGGTAGATGTCAAATTACATGCAAAACAGCTGTGATGACGCAAACAAACTAACAAGAAATATCATGCTGCCCGATGGTGGGTATGACACAAAAATCTTAAAAAACTTTGTGTGCAAAACGACGGGCATAATGTTCGAACTGAACTGTCAGATGAATTTCTTTGGGATCACATTGAATCACCAGTTGAGATTGAGCAAATTACTCGCGTTATGCGCCGCAATAGATAAAACAAAGACGAAAATTGATTTTATAGGACCAAAAATTCCAGATGTATTTGTAGCTTTCAATCAATGCTATAGGTGTTCTAGATATGTAAACTTTGCTCAACAATGCCGTTAACTGAACTCTCTCTTCGTGTACGTGTGAGCTCGTACATGCCACAATAAAACAGCTGATCAGAACGCGTTCAACTCTTCACCAATTGCTGCGTTAATGTCTATGTTAGCGTTGGGCCGGATGCGGATGTCAAGAACCGCATCCACGGTTTATCCGCCTAAATTTAACATCTGCTTTTCTATATTCGCATCCCCGAATTTGTTGTACTTATCGGTTAATAAAAATATTATTTGGTGTAGGAAACTAGTATCGAACCATGACACATGCGAAATTTAAGCTACCTTCTGAAAATTTTGGGAATTTTCTTCTGTTAGAAATTTGAATAAAAATTCAACATTTTAATTAAAAATTTTAATAAAGGGTTGCTAGTTTATATGGCTACGACTAAAATTGGGCTTGGCTTACCGACTTAAAGATAGGATCGAACGCCGGACAGAAGGAGTCTCCATTCCGATTGTTAGTAAGATCGGATGAGAACTGAAGAAGTAGTTCCTATAGTCCTATAGTCGGGCAGATAGACAGACATACAGACAGATAGGTAGACAGACATGGCTTAATCGACTCGCTTTGTCAAGGTGCTGAAAATTATATACTTTATGGTCACAAACCTCGTTGAATATATAATATACTATTCAAGGTAGGTTATAAGACCGGAACCGGAATCGGTCTACCGATTTTGAAAAAATATAGACTGTACTCTGCCCCTTTTCACAATCTATCTAACAAATTAAAAAAAAAATTAAGCGAATAAGTTGTGTTTAAGAAAGGTTAAATGGTTGTGAACTTTTTTGTCTTCCCATATATACATATACGATATATAGATTTCACACAACAATATTTGAATATATACATCATATCAGGCCCGTCTTAACGGTATGGCACGCTAGGCATAAGCCAGGGGCCACAATAAAGACAAAATCGGTCGTTGTGAATGGTCAGTATGCTTCAAAAATCCGAAATTCATATATCAAAATCCTGTTTATAGGAAAAATTTATTGCGATTTTCATTTTCAGCTGATAAAAACCTATCATCTAAATAATAGTAT
Organism: Leucophenga montana; assembly: GCA_035044765.1. Lineage (NCBI taxonomy): Eukaryota > Metazoa > Arthropoda > Insecta > Diptera > Drosophilidae > Leucophenga > Leucophenga montana. The sequence goes on from JAWNNQ010000792.1 coordinate 2,638, forward strand.
CATATATATATAAAAGGAAACTTATTTTTAATAGGTGAAATGTTCATCAAAACTTCGAAGTAGTAGTCTATGTGTCCAGTACTGCTCCATTTTATAGTTAAATATAGTAAATATACAGCCGTCCAGACGTTCAATATTTTAAATTTAATTTGAATACTTTAAACTGTGGCATCTTGTTGAAAAAACCTTTTTTTTTTTTTGGTCAACACTAAAATCAATTCACATAAACTTTTATATTTAATGCTTTCTTTTCTGACGTTCATAATCTGCTTAAATCAATATTTGCATATTGATTTCTTTACAGTTCTTTTATGTTTGTTTTGCCATCCGATGCCAACTTATCAGCTTAGGTCCAGGTAAACACGATCTTGCAATTAGTAGTTGCGAACGGCTACAGTCACTGTTGTATACGCTACGAATATCAAAGTCGATGCGAAAGAAAAAGGAGGTGCACTATTCCCATTACATACTATGCCGTAATAATTTGTTTTATAAAGTTCTCCAATGTTACACCATCCAATACAGTTTAATGAAACCATATAGGAGGGAGTCACAGAAAGCACTTTCGCCACAAAATCTTGAAATTTCATTCTTTAAATTTTAGTTTTAACTTCGAGAAAAAGGAAGTTCGAAAAATTTACTAAAAAATATTATGTAACATTTTTATTGCATGTGGTACCGTTTCCGAGAAATTAGCCACTTAATAAAGCCAATAAAAATAAATTTTTATCTTAATCTTAATATATATAAAATTCTCGTGTCACACAGTGTTTGTACCAAAGTCCACAGAAACGGCTTGACCGATTTGTATGAAATTTGTTGTGTATATTTTGTAGATCTGCGATTAGGTCGTAAGCTATTTTTTATACCTCTAAGTGATAAGGTAGGGTTACCACCTTACACAACAACAAAAAAATGTATAGGTCAACTACAACTGTCAAATGATTTTTCTGTCAAATTTATTTTTCAGATTTTGCTGTTTTATAATTAGCAATATTTTTAATTAAATCATCTCAAAGCTTTAAACAACTTAGCTTTATCCCGCATGAGAAAGGGGGCAGGGAGAAGTTGGAGTCAAAGGAAAGGTGGTAGGGTGAAGGGCAGGGGAAGAAGTGGTATGGGACGTAGTGGGAGGGGAAGTTTTGATAGGGGAAGAGGTGGTAGGGAAAGGGGCATGGTGAAGGAGGGGCAGGGGAATGAGAGATATAGGATAGGGCAGCAACGCGCAGGGTTTCTTTTAAGATAGAGGGATGAAATGTCCTATACATGTTAATTTGATTGAAGGGGGCAGAAGAAAGGGGCATTGAGAAGAGGTGGTAAAGGAGGGGGAGGTAGGGGAATGGGCTAAGGGAAAGGGGAAGAGGAATTAGAATGGGAGGTAGGGGAAGGATGGTAATTAAATTAATTAAGGAATCATATGAATGGAGGGGTAAAGGTAGGTGAGGCAGGGGGAATGGCAACAACGCGCTGGGTACCATTTAAGATAGAGGGATGAAATGTTGTATACATGTGATCGAAGGGGGTAGGGAAAAGGGGTGGTAAAGTAAGGAGTGGTAGGGGAACGGGGCAGAGGAATGGTGGTAGCGTAAGGGGTGGATGTGGAAGGGGTGGAAGGGATATGAGAAGAGGGGTAGGAGAATTGGAGCTAGAGTAAAGGGGCATGGGGAAGGTGGGGCAGGGGAAAGGAGTGGCAAGGGTAACGGCAGCAACGCGCCGGGTACCAGCTAGTAAATTTATAAATTTACATCATGATGTTGCAATCGATACTACAGTTGCATTTCGAAATTTTGGATTACAGTTCAACCAATATCGGAGTAGATAAAATGGATCACAAAATGTTTCTTTCAAAATACATTCGATGACTTCTAATAAAATTGTTATATATACAAAAAAACAAATAATGTCGATTCAAAATGTATTTGATTTGTGCTGTGGTACCCATGATCGATTTCGCCAATGTGTCAAAAATGGTAAAAAAACCATTTCTGATGAACATTATTCTAGAAATAAATATAAAGGGGCGTGTACCTACCACTTTTGATGGTAACACCCATACACACTTACCGTTCATTTCTGGGATTTTGTATGAAAAACTTTCTAGTTACAGTCAATATAATACATTCAACTTAAAATGTAATATGAACGAAAGCTTTACATATAATAGGTGTTATTCCCCATTTTTAGGGGCAGGCCTTTTACCTTTTGGACTTTTTATGAAAAAATTTTTCATTTCAGGCAAAATGAACTTGACATTTTACGTATGGACGTACGCTTCGCTAAATTATCAAGTAGCGCAAGGGGTGTTAGCCCATTTTTAAGAGGTAGGCCCCAACTAGCTTACATCTTACGCATGGATTTCAAGATTTTTTTAGCAGACAATATCACCTTAAAGATTGACATGGTGGCTTATTATAAAATGACTTTTCAAATATGTGATCTCCCCACTAATTACGTTAGCCCTCATACAAAACACCCGCCCACTTTTGCTTTTTTGTATGGAAAACTTTTTCATTGCAGTAAATATCGATTTGAAATTTGACATTACGGCTTCTTATGAACGACTGCAACACATAAAAATAAAGCGGCATGTACCGCCCAATATTTAGGGGTAACCTTCATACACACTTACCGCCCACTTTTGGGATTTTGTAGAAAAAATCTTCTAATTACAGACAGTACAATGCAGTCAACTTAAAATGTAATATAGTGGCTTCTTATGGACGAACGCTTCGCATATAGAAAAATAGGTGTAGTTTTCAACCTTTTATGATTTTTTCAGAAAAATTCAACTTGACATTTGACATGGTAGCTTCGTATGGACAGCTTGAAACATCGTGTGAATGGTATTGAAGTTTCGGTTCCACTAAAGTTAACTATTTTTCTTCTTTTATGTTTCAAAGTTGAAAAAGTACTCGGGTTCCATCATATGGTTAAAAGAGAAGTAAATAACGTTTGAGAAATTCTGAATATAGTTTCGAAAACACATACATAACAAAAAACTGATATACCGCACTAAAGTGCCATTGAGCACAGTTCAAGATTTGTTTTACCTGCGCCCACACACGCATCACGCTCAGAGTATTTTTTCTCAGTTGACACTGCACAATCTCCCAGCACTTTGTTTCGCTATCAATGGATCGCATCAGACATCGGCGTTGGATTTTATTACCTTACCATTGATTATCGGTTCTTCGATCGAACAATTGACTGGACAAATGTATGAGAATAATTACTCTCATGCATACAAATTGAATGAGAGAGAGAGAGGGTCACATGAGTTCTCGTCGAGATTTCTCGTGGCTTATAAAACTTACGCACTCATCGTTGAATGATTTCAGTTTTGTTTTGAACGCGAGTCGCCGCGTTTCGCAGTGGCGCTAATTGATATTGCCTTTAAAGTGAGTTGCTAAATAAAATTAAAAAAAAGAAAATACATAAATTAATAATTTACATATAATAAAATTAATTTGTGAAATTTTTTGTTGTTAATTCAATACAATAATTTATGGGCGCTTTTTTTTTAAATTAATCAGTAATTGCAAGAGTCGTTGCACTTTACTGATCCGTGACGCACAAAAATAATTGCAACAAATTAAAAGCGAAAATTTATTAACATTTTGTAAACTTTTAGTTAATAATAGACTAAAACCTTATTCTAACATTTTGTACTTGAGCTCGTTGCTTACTCAATTAGCGATAAAAAATTAAATTTATTATTGTCTCGAAGTTTATATCCATAAATTATAAATTTTTATGCGAAATACGTTCAATTGTTCTTGGATAGTATCATCATCTTTGATCTCTGGAACAATTAAAATAAATAAAAAAACAAAAGCGCTACGCATAATTTATAGCTCATAAATCGGTGAAACTTATTTCAGAACGAGAAAATTGGATTGGTTTTTCCAACTAATCGTTTAACTCTCGTTCATTATATGGTACACATATAGCTAATTGTAGTTTGGGGTTTTATATTATCTTATCGCACTTGTTGTACAAATATTAGCTATAAATACTTGTACAAATGTACGTAATCTGTAGTCCATGTTCAATTTATTGCTTGAAGTAACTATCAATTGATCGTTTAATAGAGATAAGTGTATCTCTAGTCGTTTGGTTTGTTTTATTCTTGTACTACAGGCATGTGCTCTCTGTGTGATTATTGTATCGAACTTCAAATTTGATAGTGCTTGACAGTGCTTGTAAAAGAGAAATGATAGAAATTTGCAGTTCAGTAATAAGTACTTTAAAGTGCCTCCCAAAAGTAGCTCAATAGAATTATTTTGTTTTTTGTACCGACAACACAGCAACCATTGCAGACCTCAAGTGCTTCGGAGCATTTTCAATCTTCTTATTCGAAATCCGTCTATGCCAAATTATAACTTCACTAATCCATACTTTAGACTCTAGGGATTTCCAAACTTTTTTTTCTCATAGACCACTTTTCCGCTTTCCACTGTTTCGGTGGACCTCCTACAGCAGTGTTTTTCAAAGTTTTTGAAAAATGCTGGCGACCCCCTGTAAAAAACCGAGGAGCAACAAAAAACTCGACCCCCGTCGATTGTCCCATGCACCCCTAGGGGTCCACTTGGACCACTTTGGGAATCACTGCTATTAAATTGTAGTGTCAGTGTCTTTTTGAATTTCGATTTATATTGATTTAAGGGTAGTCCTTGAATTTTCGAATTATATTGAAGATAGACGCTCAAGTACCTAATCTGCATCATTAGATTGTACTTGAAAGCCATTCAAAGCAGACATGAAAGATAGACAGACGGACAGAAAACTGTTTGTTGTCGAAATTGACTTCAAACGTAATCGTGTGATAGCTTCAAAGTAGTGTTTGACATTGATTAACTGAAAATATTGTCAAGTTAAAGTAGTAAATGAAACAGCGGAGACTAGTAAAAGTGTAGTTAATACACTTTTAATTTATGTACCAGCTCTCATTTATTTCGACTCATTACAGTTAGTTGTGCAGCGTAAATTATAGTTGGTCACCAATATTTTAATAGTACTACTATAGTATATAAATCATAGTCCCCATTCAGCAAACCAGCTGCTACAGTAAAGGTTTTCTTGAAGGCAACGCTTTTAAACCTAGTTTTGTTCACAAAGAATGCTAAGTTGCAGACTGATCATGCTAGGCAACATTCCTGCAGCAATATGCCTCTTAGCAGCCTTTTTTTTTTTTTTTTTTTTTTTTTTTTTTTTTTTTTTTTTAATAAAAACTTGTCTTGCCGATTTAACGAAATCCTTCGGATGTGTTACGAGTATGTCAACCAATAAGGAAATGTGATACTTGACTCTATATCGATCTATCACTCAGTGTATGCTACAAATGAGTCACTGACAACAATTATACTCGTATCAGCGGAACTATCATTAGTTGAGTCAGGTCGTATATTTGGTCCGCGACACTTGTCTCCTTTAAATCATTTCTCAGCGTCGAGAACCTCATGGTGATTATTAAAAGAGAGCGGGGGTGACGAGGGGAATTGGCATGGTCTTGGACTATAAGGCGCCCAGATTTATGGACCAAGAGTAATATAAAACAATTTTTTGTTTGCTTATTACTGTTCTTCTTTTTTTTTCTTATACTATAAACCCTAAAAATGTGTAGTATAGAATCCACATGCTAAAATCTCCTTGGGCCCATAAAATCTAAGTATAACTCGACGATACCGTTGAAACACGGTAATTAAAATCGAATGACACCTTGGGTGGCAGCTGTTGACTGACGAAAGTCATGCGTTCGTTCTCTAAGAATGAATCTTTCCGACCGAAGGTAGTGAGAAATTCGTGAAATTCACCGCATGATAATAATAATTAATGCCAAACATCCGCTACATTTCACTTGTTTTCGACTTTAATTTTAACTAGTTTGTGTGGCCAACGGTCGATTCAAACGACCGCAATCTGGGTATAATTTTGTATATTATTGCGTTTATGCTTTTGCTGTTATTGTTATTTTACCGCGCTTCAATTGCAACTACAAACAGGTAGGGTCAGTCAACAAAATAATAGCGAAGCGTATAAAAGCTAAAACACGCCACTGGTTGCTCGCATGCTAACGTTTAATATTTGTTTGTATGCGTTTGTATTTAATGTAAAGCATACATGTATGTGTGTTTGTTTCGTTGTGTGAGTGACGATTGTTTTAGTCTTTTACGCCTAAAATATTTAATCGATTTCGACAAAATACAAACTCTACACTTCTGAAAATTAATTCATTTCAAATGGTATATTTTTTTTGTCAAAATTCACAAAAAAAATCGGTTGGCCTATTAATATCTACGTAGACGATGTATGTTTACAAAAACTGCCCAAATGAACAATCCGAGCGAAGAATAATATAAGAAAAGTTTGTTACCAAAACCAATGACTAACTTTTAACAGGGGTTAAACTTAATTTATAAGTTACTCTCTTTTTATTTCCAATAAATGCATTATTGTTCTTAATTAAACCGATTGATATCAAAACTTATGTATGGTATATAAAACGGAAATAAAATTTAAAGGTGTACAACAATTTGAAACACTTTGAATTTGATTTTTGGATTTTCATAAGTAAAGCACAGTAAATTAAGTTTTTTTGTATTATAAAATGACTTCAGAAGAAAAACAAGAAGGAGCTTTAGTCAATGTTTGGTATGGTCTTAAGCACTTCCAGCGGTGCGGTCTTTATCGTCTCCCGTAGTAAAACGCCATCCTTTCTTTTCACTTTTGAGAACAGAAAAAAATCGCGGGGTCAGGTACGGTGAATACGGTGGCTGAGGCATGATTAAGGTGTTGCAAAAGCCATGAATTGTTTTGCCACAAATCGTAAATCATTGCTTCACGCAAACGGCGCATAACTTCAAGGTATTATTCATTATTGACCGTACGAACTTTTGGTAAAAACTCACGATGCATCACGCCATTGTAATCAAAGAAAACCGTGAGTGATATCTTCACATTTGATCGAACTTGGTGTGATTTTTGATTTTTGATGATTGTGCTTTGGTTTCGACGTAATTATGTTTATGCCATGTTTCGTCACCAGTTATGACCCATTTGAGCAAATTTGGATCATCGTTGACGTCATTCATAAACTCCTAAGCGATGCTCATGCGACTGTTTTTTTGGTAAAAAATTTAGCAATTTCGGAACAAACTTCGATGATATACGTTTCATGCCCAAAACATCCGAAAAAATCGCAAGGCATGAGCCAACCGATATGCCGACGACCTCAGCAACTTCTCTAATAGTGATTCGACGATTGTCCATAACAATTATCTTGACTAATTCAACGTTTTCATCGATTGTTGATGTGCTAGGGCGTCCAGGACAGATATTCTCATTAACATCTTCCCGGCTTTCTGTGAAGAACTTGTTTCACTTATAAGCATTTTTTTGCTCTCAAACTAAACTCGCTAAATTTAATACAGATTTTTTTATCCATTTTTTTCGATTGCAAAAAGTTGCCAAGCACACCATCTGTATCTGTCAAAAAAAAAAAACTAAAAATGCAAAATGGCTGATCATGTCATCCTTTTTGTTTTGTGAACAGGTGTACCTACCAACTAAATGAAAAAAAAACAAGAAAAAACGTTAAGTTCGGTTGAACCGAAGCTTTAATAGCATTCACACGAAATATCAAATCGTCTTGTAAAACATTTACATGGGTGACGGGCTACCATAAAAAGTGGGCAGCTAACTCCCATCAGTACATGTGTTTGAAGCGACCACCATAGCGAAGCTGATATTGACCTAAATGAAGAAGTTTATCATATAAAAATTCTAAAATGGGACGGTGGTTTCTATGGGGCTAACCCAAAAGGCGGGGGAATACACCCATTGTAAAACTTCCGTTCATAAGAAAATACCACGTCCTATTTTAAGTTGATATTCACTGCATTAAAAAAGTTTGTCATACTAAACTTCAAAAGTAAGCTGGTGGTTTGTATGGGGTCTACCCTAAAAAGTGGGCGAGGGATGTCAATATGGATACTGTTTTTAAGTGCAGTAAAAATAAGTGTAGGTGCCGGGTTACATCTGAGCATACAAATTGGTACCTAAAAAATGCGCAGCAGCTACCAGACGGACAGACAGACGGATATGCCTAGATAGACTCGTCTCGTTGAGCTGATCAAGAATATGTATACTTTATGCGGTCTATGATGTTTTAACACACTCCGCTCGCTATATTACATCCATTTTCAGAGATCAATAAATCCAATATACCCCGTTATAAATATTTTTTGTACAGGGTATAATATATGTGACTATAGTATATTTCTCCATAATACAAGAACATCATTTGCACCAATCACGTAACCTCACAGTTTGAAAATAAATCTATAAATCTATATACACAGTAATACTTGCTATTCTCAGAATAAAATGCAATATAATTTTATAAAAGCAGCTTGACTATGGTGAACTTGACTAACCAGATGAGTCGTATACTCGTAGATTGGCATTATCATTGCTCGTGCATACTAATTAGACCAATTGACTTTTGCGGCTACGCAAGTATATAATATACAATATACCCGTACTTATATGTATGTACGTTTTGATCGTATATCATGACTCAAATAAGTATTAACGTGTTCTATTTTTTAAGTACTTAATTACGAATCTTTGAGTAGAATATCTAATTGTAGTATAAACAATCATTTGAACAAATAAATCAAAAATATTGATATATACGTACATATATATAAATTTCAATTATAGTTGACAAGCAGATTGAACAAGTATGAAGTGCTTCTTTGTAGCCGTTTTGGCTACCTTGGCATTGGTGAGTTTAAGCGCTTCAGAAAAATACAAGTTGAGATATGAAATTGTGATTTTTGCAGTTGTGTCAAGCCGTGATTAAGGAGGAAATTCAAGCAAAAGAGTATCTGGATAATCTAAACAAGGAGCTTGCCAAACGCACCAATGTTGAAACAGAAGCTTCTTGGGCTTACGCTTCCGATATTAACGATGAGAATGAACGTAAGAAGAATGAAGTGTCTGCTGAATTGGCCAAATACATGAAGGAAGTATCAAACGATATACAGAAGTTCAATTGGCGTACATATCAATCGGATGATTTGCGTCGTCAGTTCAAATCGCTATCAAAACTTGGTTATGCCGCATTGCCAGAGTCAGATTATGCTGAATTTCTGGAAGTCATGTCCAGCATGGAGGGCAACTATGCCAAAGTAAAGATATGCGATTACAAGGACGAGAAGAAATGTGATTTATCGCTGGAGCCTGAAATAGAGGAGGTCATTCAGACGAGTCGTGATCCGGAAGAACTGGCCTACATCTGGAGTCAATGGTACGAAAAGGCAGGCACTGCAGTGCGTACACCATTCGAACGCTATGTGGAGTTGAATACAAAGGCCGCAAAGTTGAATAGTGAGTAGCTAAATTTATGATGGTGAATGTTTTAACCAACTTTTTTTGTACTTTTTTACATATAGACTTCACCTCTGGTGCTGAACTTTGGTTGGATGAATATGAGGATGACACTTTTGAACAGCAATTGGAGAATATCTTTGCTGAGATTCGTCCATTGTACGAACAGATACATGGTTACGTGCGTCATCGTCTACGTCAGCACTATGGTGATAAGGTAGTTTCTGAAAAGGGTCCCTTGCCGATGCATTTGTTGGGCAACATGTGGGCACAGCAGTGGTCCAACATTGCTGATCTTGTATCGCCATTCCCCAATAAGCCTTTGGTTGATGTTTCCGAAGAAATGGAAAAGCAGGGTTATACGCCAGAGAAAATGTTCCAAATGGGTGATGACTTCTTTACCTCCATGAATCTGACTAAGTTGCCACCGTAAGTTTATTAGTTAAGTGCATACATAAATGTCAAGCTAACTATTTGTTCTGCAGTTCGTTCTGGACTAAGTCTATCATCGAGAAACCCGACGATGGTCGTGATTTAATTTGTCACGCAAGTGCTTGGGATTTCTATCTCGTGAATGATGTGCGCATCAAGCAATGTACACGCGTTACACAGGAACAATTCTTTGTGGTGCATCATGAGCTTGGACATATACAATACTTCTTGCAGTATCAACATCTGCCATTTGTCTATCGTACTGGCGCTAATCCCGGCTTTCATGAGGCTGTTGGTGATGTGCTGTCGCTGTCTGTATCAACGCCCAAGCATTTGGAATTGGTTGGCTTGCTCAAGAACTATCAACAAGACGATGAGGCGCGCATTAATCAACTCTTCCTTACGGCGCTCGATAAGATTGTGTTCTTACCATTTGCGTTTACTATGGACAAATATCGTTGGGCGTTGTTCCGTGGACAGGTTGAAAAGAAAGATTGGAACTGTGCATTCTGGAAGTTACGCGAGGAGTACTCAGGCATTGAACCACCAGTAGTGCGCAGTGAAAAGGACTTTGATGCGCCCGCAAAGTATCACATTTCCGCTGATGTGGAGTACTTGAGGTAAGGAACTTGAGAATACAGATAGACTTGAGTGGAATACCTACTAGAAAGCCGGAATTCGATTAGTGCTACTAGACAGGCAGATTCGAATTAGTTTTGTCGGTAGATGAACTGATCGGTGAAAATGACTGTATTAGAGCCTTGCACATATCATTTGAAAACATGAAACGAATGCATTCGTGCAAGGCGCTTAAATAAATTATGCATAAGATCGTTTCAGGTTTTCCTCATGCCGCAGTAGATTTTTATTGCGAGCGAAAGAGATACATACATATTTTAGCCTTGCGCAATTGCATTCGATATACCGTAGACCCGTCTATATAATATAGCCTCTATACAGATCTTCAGTTTGGGTGAAGTTTTTCGTAGTCAAACATGCTTGAATGCAGCAGCTATTTCTTTGTTTTAAACTTTCGGTATATGTTTATAGCCTCTGCTTACCATTAATTTCATTCAAATATTTATTATTTTTTTTTTTGCAGATACTTGGTTTCGTTTATTATTCAATTTCAATTCTACAAATCTGCTTGCATTAAGGCCGGGCAATATGATCCCAATAATGCAGCATTACCTTTGGACAATTGCGACATCTACGGAAGCGCGGCTGCTGGTGAAGCTCTGCAGTAAGTTTTTCAGTAATTCTTTTATCTTTGGTTAAACATTGAGCATTGCAATTACTTTTTTTTGTAGCAATATGTTGTCGCTTGGTGCTTCCAAACCATGGCCCGATGCATTGGAAGCCTTCAATGGTGAACGCACCATGACCGGCAAGGCCATTGCAGAATATTTCGAGCCGTTGCGCGTCTGGTTGGAGGCTGAAAATATCAAGAACAATGTACACATTGGCTGGACCACTTCAGATAGTAAGTTTAATTTTGCTTATATTTACAAACCTCATAGATATACTGATCCAAAATTTTTCTTCTTACAGAATGCGTTTCCTCGTAATCCATGAATTTATTATACTAATACTTTTCAAAATACGTTTTGATACAAATTTTTCAAATATTAATTCTTATCTTTATTGAATTGAACTGTTCGTGTCTTACTTTCGCTTAATTTTGTTGAGTGCAGTATTAAAATAAAAACAAATTGAAAGTAATTTCCGATATATTTTTGTCTGTCATTAAGTTATTAGTATGAAAAATAAATATAGGAATTGAATAGTAACTCAAAGTCGACTGAAGCTCAATATAGTATAATTAGCATCGAGGATCTTCTTTTTCAAGAGCGCCATGATCGTGGTGAAGACAAACATCCGACTGGAGCTAATTATATGTCACGCTGAATATGGTGCTCAAGAGAAGGAAGATTAGTGTGTAACCTAACATCTATATGCTCATAGTACCAATAGAACCAATAAAGAACACCAACTCAGCGATCAGCTACATTAAAAACTACAAAAAAAAAAAAAAAAAATTAAAAAGTTTCTCAGCTGACATGAAGAATGAACTTTGTGGAGCTCAAAAAAGAATATGGTACATAGAAACCAGTTAATGAGTATGTTAAGCTATGTTATGTCCTTAAAAAGATCTGGGAAGAATATTTCAAATAGCTGTGTGCAAATGGAACAATAGGTCTACAATATTTCAGAAAAAAGCGTTAGAGAAAAACAAACCTACCCGTTATCTATCTATTTGACGAATGTTTTTGACAAAGTCGTTTTGTGATGTATTTGATCGTACTAATAAAGCGAATCATAGATCATATGTTCAATACTGAACGAAGAATATATAAAATAGGTTAAAATTAACAATGATAAACTACGAGTCAAGTGGAAGCAAGAATATGACGAGGTAATAGTGGTGGGTTATAGTGGTGGTCCTATTATTTTAAACCTCATAATGAACGAAATTTTAACAGCTGTCAAAGTAGCAGCAAAAGGATGTGAACTCGATGCTGAAGTAAAAATCATCTGCTATTTTGACGATGTAGATCTAATCTCCGACCACGAAAACACGTATTATTTGCCTTCAAGAAAAATGTTATCAAAACTAACACACATCAAAATCCATAGCGGAAAAGCAATAACTGTATCAAGACAACCACTGCGGTTCAAGCCTCCATTATATTGGAATGGTGTAGAACAAAAGTTGGAGTTCGATACGTCGATCTATGTAGATGCGAAAATATCATCTGTCAAAGATTTAATAGCTGAAGTCCAAACACAAGTAAATAAAGCAGCACGAAAAATCTGAACGACATTTTATGGTTATGTTAAATTTAGATGTGAACCATATAATATATCGCAAAAAATTCTATAGTAATCCGATATGGACTTATGTGTTTATCGACATCAGCGTAATACGACGGCTGATATTTATAGTCCGGGAACTGGGAACACTAATGCCCAAAGCTAAAATCTGGCAACACCATAATAAAGTTTGACATTTTTTGGCATAAACGTACTCACAAAGTTTTGATGTACAATTGCTATTTGGTTTGTTTACAGTGAGTTAAGAAAAGCAATTTGGCCAAAGAATGGAAATTTCAACAGAAGGATTATCTTTCACAACTTTCGACGTGGAGAATGTGTCAATGAACTCAGTTCTTCATATGGCGATAATGCACCATCAAAAACCACAGTATATCGCTGGTATAGTGAATTCAATCGTGGTCGTAGTTCGGTCGCCGAAGAATTCGACCTGAACATTTTGCTGGCAAAAATACTCCAAAAAGATAGATCAGTTTGTCATGAATGGTCAATATTAATTAATGGAATATAGGAAGGTACAATCTTTGCATGTATTGTAATATTTTCTTAATTTTCGGACAAAAACTAGTGATATTTATGACAATAAAGAGGAGGGGTCTTTGGTCGGATGGATTTAGCCACTAGATTAGGTAAAACAAATTGGGAAATATAAACAAAAATTCCGCAATTAAGATATTGGGGCGCCAACATTTCGAGAACAAGTGAATCGATCTCAAAGATCTTCCTCTTGTTTCAAAGATCATCCTAGATATTATCTACAAAGTCTTTTCTCGCAATAATTTTATTCTTTATCAGTTCGACGATGAGAGTTAATATTAGCAATGTCTCGCTAACCGTCTGGTAGCACTAGTTTACACAAAGCAGCTGGTTTTTCGTAGACTCATTTCTATGTATTTTAGGGCGTTGATTCCAAAAAATGTCATCTATTTTTTAGATATCCATTTGAAACTCGGCTCCTAGACTTATGTTTATTTCAAGTTTATGGAGTGTTCGTATTTACATGCCACGCCCACCTTTTTGGGGTAGCCATATAACATATAAAATTTTTTTTTAAAGTTGTCATAAAGGACACTAATGGTCCACGTCAATTAATGTAACTCCCGTTACATTAATAGCTCTTGTGTTAAGATCCATACAATTCTCGTTGATTTTAATTAGCTGTTCTGTATAACCCGCTTTATGGCAGTGTATAGGGTATTAAATAGCAATGCACTGAAGCACTGAAGTACTCTCACTTGACTTCTATTGGTGGCTAGTTCTTCTGTGCTTTGCGATTTAATTAGCTTTATGTGTGTGTAATAGAAGCAGTTCAAGTTGAGCATTACTAGTTATTAATTGCCACTGGTTTTGTCGCAACTTACTTCTTTTCGTTTGGAGCCATTCAGTCGTTTGGAGTACTGTGAGTGTGTTGCACATGCGCGAAGTTCTGAGCGCATGGTGCGTGCGTTAAATTATAAATAAAATTTTTTGTTTAACATTGGAGAACGGTTTCCAAAAGTGTGTCAATTGTTTGCTGATGCGAAGTCCACGGACTTTGAATTGTTTGGTCATGCATTTCATTGCGTGTTCTATTTTATTAGTAAGTTGTGTTTTGAATCTTTGTTTTGCTAGAATTTTATTAGTTTACTCTATTTACAAAAACGAAATTCAACCGAAATTCAAAACTTTAGGAATTAAAATACGATGTAATTTTTACAAGGTTATTAGGATAAAACGGTCGCCGCGACAACCGACGCGTCAGTTGGTTAAAATATTTTCCAAATTACAATAATATTATTGAACTTGAAGTATTTAAATGTGTACCTATAAATAGTTATGTAGAAAAGTGTTGTTTGGTGTGGAATTTTTCACTTTCAATGCACCCATAATTTGAAAAAAAAAATGAATGAAAAAAAAAGCTGGCCCATATAAATTTCCACCCTGTGTCCCCTTGTGATGGTATTTTTCTAAATTGGCGAAATACGTGCCTAATTATACGAAAATGAAGTCGATCAAATAAAAAAAACCTATCAATAGCATCATTTACGATTTGCTTTGGAATACACGGTATTGAGCAGGAGATAAGTTGACAGATCGCACGCTTCGTGCAGAAGTTGTATGATCACCCAAAGCATCTGGCAGCAAATCTTTTTGAGAAAGACTTATTTTCTAGAAGACTGAAGCGTCGTCATTCAGAGATCAAGATTGACCCTATACGTGCTTCTTCATTCACCCTAACCAGTCACTACTTTCACCATCACCAATGCCATAAACTACCATGACCATGATTATACTGCAATTTAACATATCATTGAATCAATGAACCGCAACCATGAAATTTAATGATTATCCCACCAATGGGACAGACTTTAAATAAAAGAAATATATGAAAAAAAGAAAACATTAGATTTATAATCTGTATGAGTAAAATTTCCAAATATCA
Source organism: Leucophenga montana (assembly GCA_035044765.1). Classification (NCBI taxonomy): domain Eukaryota; kingdom Metazoa; phylum Arthropoda; class Insecta; order Diptera; family Drosophilidae; genus Leucophenga; species Leucophenga montana. The sequence continues at coordinate 17,720 of JAWNNQ010000792.1, forward strand.
TAGCAGAAAACTTTTATCCAGAATTCAGCTATCTATCATTTGCTATTTCTGGTGCGTTATTGAAGAATGAAGGAATGTATGAATCAATTAGGACAAGGATTCTTCTATATATACTAGTGGATCAAGAAAAAAGGAGATACTTAGCCAATGCATTTCACAATTATTTCAAAATAGACAATTTCTTCGCTTCGAGATTAGAGGCTAACTTTTTGTGAAGGTGTTTAGAAAATCGAAACTAGTTCAACATACTTTTTCGAAGGCGTTAGATATAAATTTGGCTTATGTCTCAAAAGAAAAGTGTGTGTAGTAGATTAATTCCGACTATTATGTGGACTTCATATATAGTAACTGTTTATTGAAGTTGCCAGATTTCCCTGGTCCGGATATGTGGAACAGAAATTCCAATCTGCTTAAACCTTTTTGAAGCTGCGGTACATGAAACCAGATTGTTTGTATGACCCTGCGTAGTAACTCTAAAAATGGAGTTTGATTTATTATTGGTTTACCTTTTTGGGATCTAAATATTAGGTTTTTTATATAAGAAATAATTATATTTACTAGAAAACTCCGGTTGACACAATCGACTGCACTGTATGGTTAAATGAAAGATTGTTTTTTTTTTGTTTGTAAATCTTAAAAATACTTATCTTGAAATGTATTTATTGACGGTCCGAAAACTGCTCGGCGGCAATACAAACAGATCTATTAGATAGTGAATGTTACTTATGTGCATATAGCTAATATATTTCATGCGGTTCTTTATTGGTGTCATACGGCTCCTTTCGTTGCGACAGAGAATTGAATTTATCTATCACGCGCCTCATTTCGTTGTAATCCACGAAGATGATGTATGCGACAGAGAGAGAGAGAGAGAGAGAGAGAGAGAGAGAGAGAGAGAGAGAGAGAGAGTGAGAGAAAGAGAGAGAGAGGAACAAAATATATGTGTGTGTATATATTACAAGTGAATGCTGTGGGTTTGTTTTTTCGTTATGTTAGTGACAATTGCAATTAATAAGTAGAGTGAGATTTTTTTATACAAATATGTTGTGCATGTCTACAAATGAAAAACTTTCAAATAATATATGTATGTACGCACATATATATAATTTTATTACTAGTTAAATAATCCAGTGTTGCCCGGTGTACAATTTTCATTATACAAATCAAGTTTGAAAACGTTCGAATGAAAAAAGTATCAAATTAATTTGAACAGTATACGAATCAAGTTTGACAACGGCAAGAATAACAAAAATCCACATATGCCTTGAACCCCTAACGTCATTTTTCACAAAAAGAAAATACTGTCCAAATATTAGCACTATGACAGAAGAGGTTTCGTCTGTACATTGATGGCGAATCCCCCAGGTCAAACATTGTTATGTATATATAGACGATAACCCATCACTTGGTTGTAAAACTTTCCAAAGTCGAAGAAACACATGTACAATTATTTCTTGTATAGAGTATAAAAAATGAGTTTCAAATGAGTTTGACCCCGTTTCCCTCTTGGAGTGTATTTTACCAAAATCGGCAAACTGAGTTTGAAATCGAACGGATGAAACAAAAATTTACCTTATATAACCTTTAACCAGGGATTTGCTATTTTTTTATATGTTTTTGATATTACTGAAACCAAGTTCGAAGTCCATTTTACCGCAACACGTCAGTCTAACCCTAGCCAGCATTGTCTACTATTTTTGTGTGGCTGTAAAGAGTTTTTAAGTTTTTGATGTTAAAATCCTGATGTGGTGGGGTTAAATAGAACTCGGATTCGGATTTAAGGAGCTTACCAAAACCTGTAGTAAACATGGTCAGATCCCTAGAATAGGAAGAATAAGTTTTTTTTTGTGTGGCTGTGTTATGAACGAATCAGTCAGGTCAATCATTTTTATGTTTTGTATAAAGCATGCTCAATCGGTTGTATAGTGTGATCGAAAAAATGGGAGGGTTAGTACAAAAATATTCTTGGCTATTAATATATAGATATATATAAAGACATAGTATCGAATTTGCTCAATTAATGGAACTAATACTAATTTAATTTCACAGTTTCTGCTACCAAATGCAATAATATGCACAGACAACCCGAACTCTACAACAAATGAGCTACTGACAAACTTCCTTAAGGATGTGAATCATAAATTTGCCACGCTTTACGATCAAGAAGTATTGGCCAATCTACAAAATGAGCTACAAGGACCAAATGATCTTGTTGCGCTACTGCAATCAGATATAGCAACGCAGCGCATAGTTAGCTTTATAAAAACGCTGGCGCCAAAGATTGCAAAATATAAGCGGCTCGATTTGGGTGATGCACTGCAACGCCGGCAGCTGTCACGTATACCGCCGCTTGGCTATGAAGCGCTCGGACATGAGGATCTGGCGACAATCTATGCGGTTACGGCCAACATGAGCGAGAGTTATAGTCACATGAAGCTCTGTGCTTATGAGAATCGCACGAGTTGTGATCTAAGCTTAATACCGAATGTGTTGGAGCGTTTGCATGCCAGCCGTGATCTGGCGGAGATCGAGTACTATTGGTTTGAGTGGCGTTTCAAGACGGGTCAGGCAGCCAAACAGCATTTTCCAAAGTTTATTAAGCTCTACCGTAAGACAGCGCAGCTCAATGGCTATCAAAATGCGGTCGACTATTGGTTTCGGGGACTAGGTAAGAGTGGTGCGCAGTCTATGCAGCTGTTGAATAAATTTATGGAACAATTGCGACCACTTTTTCTGCAATTCCATGCGCATGTGCGTGGTTCTTTGCGCAAGGAATATGGTGTGCATGTAGTACCAGTGCGCAAACCATATCCACAACATCTTGCGGAGATTTTTCTCGGTAATGCGTTTCGCAATGTGGAGGCAACATGGTTTGTAGACTATCCGTATCCGGCGCAGGGTGTAAGTAATGTAACAGCACAAATGCAGCGTGTGGGGTTGAGTACGATGCAACGCATCTACTGGAATGTGGCAGAATATTATCGCGCTATAGGCTATCCGCAATTGGAGAGGTATGTTTTTTTTTTTTTCTTTCTATACCATCGAAGCAAATAAATAACTTAATTTCATTTACAGTGACTTCTGGCAGCAAGCAAAACCACGTTCTTCGCTCGAATCCGATCACTGCTGGCACAAAGCTTGGCAGTATTATTTGCTACCGAAAATTAATTTCACCTACTGTGCGCTAGTGGATGAGGAGCGTTTCTTTAATATGTTTGAGGCGCTGAGCGATGTCTACTATTATCAGGCCTATCGTGCACAGCCAGCAGTACTGCGTGAAGAACCCGTACCCAATTTCAGTGATGCGCTTGGCAAATTTTTCGCCTTGGCCGCGGCATCGCCAAAGCATCTCAATAAATTAGGTCTTCTGGACAGTAGTAAGGCTACTTCACCTCAGGCGCGTCTCAATCGTTTGTATCTGCAGGGTTTGCGTGTAATTTTTCTGCTGCCTGTTTTCTATGTTCTCGAACGTTATAGAGTGGAGGTACTAAATGGCAGTATTGGTCCGCTAGACAATGCTGCATACTGGAAACTAACCGAATTCTATTCAGGCGCTGGACCACCGAACGGCCATCGCTTAAATGATAATTTCGATGTACCTGCCAAGCTGTTGATGGAGGTTGATGATCAATATACCAGGTTAGTATATATATCAGGTTAGTATATATGAAGTTAATATTATCTATTAACTTTTTATTTTTAGTCAAATCTTGAGTATTGTGCTACAGTTTCAACTGTATCGCCACTTCTGTACACGCACTGGACAATATGTGCCTCATGATCCGCAGCGTCCACTGGACTTATGCGATCTCTCAGAGCAGCGTATTGTAGGTGAATGTATTTGGCGTGGCATGTCTTTGGGCGCTTCCAAGCATTATAGCGACATACTACAAACCATGATTGGAGAGCAAGAATTCAGCTTGAATGGCCTGTTAGAGTACTTTTCACCACTGGAACAATGGCTCACGCAGGAAAACCGTCGCAATGGTCTGGATGTTGGTTGGGATTAGTGTAATAAGTTAATTGTTCGAAATAAAATTTAGTTTTTAACCATTATCTAAATCAAGTCGCATAAAAAAAAATAACAAATCAGTTTTAGCACGACGGAGCGTTGTCGGATACCTTGTAAAAATGTCGGTCTGTTGGTCTGTGTACTCATCTGCTGCTGCCAGAATAAAGTATCGATATTCTTCTGAATATATTGTACAATACATGAATAAAATTCTAAAAATTCCAAAAATGGTAAAATGGGTATACTTTGAAGGTTAGCCTCCGTAAAAATTCACTGCCATTTTGTCGAATGGGTTCTCCACGCCCATTGAGTATGGTAGTTTTCATATAAATTCATTGTACATTGTTGAAAACTTTCATGTTTCAGTACATTCATTAAATTATAAGTAAAGATGATTCAAGTATACGCAACTTCTTAGTGTTAATCGATCTCTACAATTGAATAATATTTTAGAGAGACGTGTAGTTCAAAATTTATGTGCTTAAATTTTTAACAATACTTAGCTCCTGCATACATATATACATTTTGGTTTTCACTATCTTTCCATAATAATTGTTTTTTATATAATTCGTCAAGTCCATATAACGGGATATCCGTTTCATGGTAGGGATGTTATCTGTAATCTGTCAAACATATCTGTAATTTCTATCGTCATTTTATTAGTTAACTAGCTGGATATGGCGCGCTATACCCTTTTTGCCAGCCCCTTCCCTTGCCTCCCGTCCTCTTGCTCCATTACTCTGCTCCCATCCCTATGCCCTCTTCATTTGATGAATTTTGTATATCAGCTATAAATACGAAGAAGCGCCTTGCTTCTTTCCCTACCTCCTCTGCTACTTCCTACGGCCCCCTTTCTCACTTCCCCTTTCGTCCTTAGATATTCTTATTATTGCTTTTAAGACAAAATGTCGAATTTCGACCACTGGGGGAACTCTAGTTACTCGTACATTAAAAGCATCAACTGTTGCAACAGATCCCGAGGCAGCCATTTACATTATATAGTAGTTCACACATAATGTCAAGGTCCAATCTTTATAAGGAAAAAAAAGAAAAACAAGAACGAACTATAGTCAAGGTGCTCGACTGTATAATACCCTGTACATGCCACATTCTTTTCGTAGTAATTAATTTTATTTATTTATTATTTATAATTTGGCCAAATTTGTTCTAAACTTGATTGCGTATATATTTATTTGCAAATTTTGTCTTTCTACAAATTATTTTTCGATATGTTTTTTGAGGTAAATTAAGGCTTTCTATAAAATTATAACAAATATTTGGGGAAAAAATGACAATTATTGAATTTGTTTTTTTACCACTGTGAGTTACGAAATTTACAGTTACTCTTGTAGCAGAGTTTGTCTAATGTGGCGGGGAACGGCCACATAAGGCTTCTATAGACGGTGATCGATTCGTCTTGTCGCGCTAATCACGAATACATACCTGCATATTCTGTGACATATTCTGCGATTTCTGTGGAACCCCCGATATACTTTATGTGGTCCCTCCATTGCTTCCTGCACTCTGTTATACAGATTTTGACAGCTGAACTAACCCAATATTGCAAATGTTTTTTGTAATAAAAATTTCATAAAAAAAATTTAAATTTATACGTTTCAATTACGTTTACTTTGAGCACATGAACAACAAACTCATGACCACGCATTCACGATCGATCATCAATGTGACTTGTGTAGCAGCGAGCTTTGCGGCATTGTCATGTTCTGTTCGTTGCGAGGGCTGTTCTATATTTTCTCAGTTATCAATGGAAATAAGTAATTTGTTTCATGTAAAAATGTTCATGCGATTATTTACTACGACTTGGACGTTGAATATCTCAATCAGAGTGTATCAATGAACTTTTGGCCACGAAACACCATCTACTGATTATGATCGTTTCAACAAAAGTTGTTCGCGGACGAACTAATTCAAAGTTAATGGTTGCGCGTTTAAAAAAAAAAACTGGTCATGACGCAACTGTTCCATTAGAACAACGTAGGACGCTCAATGCTGAATGGTACACAACCATTTATTTTCCAGAAGTTTTCTGTGAATCAAACAAAACCAACCGCCGAAGTACAAAAATGGTTGTTCGTAAGGCGTTTGCACCAACTCTTATGCAACATATGGTCCGATGAATGCATGCCCAACGATTGGAATCTCAGTGTTAATTGTCCCATCTTCAAGCAGGGAGATACCGCTGTCAGTGTAAACTATCGTGGAATAAGTCTCTTTTCAATTGGATATAAAATTCTGTCCCGCGTACTGTGTCACCGGCTGGAGCCATAAACGGATGCATTGATAGGCCAGTATCAGTGTGGCTTCATACCAAAGAGGTCGAGCAGTGAACAAATTTTCACGCTACGAGAAATCCTGGAGAAGACCTGTGAGTACAACAAAGATACAGTGGTGTGTATTTGTAGATTGTTAGGCCGCTTGCGATAGGAACGAAGTTCTTCAATGCTATATTTGAACATGGTATCCCAGCAAAGGTCGTTCGTCTTTGCATGATGATGCTACCACCCACAGCGTCGTCAGAGTAAGAAAGAACCTCTACCAACCCTTTGATATCACGAGAGGCTTCAGGCGGGGTGATGCTTTATCGTGCAATATTTTTAACATCCTAGGAAAATGCCCATGCGTAGAAAATTTGTCTACCTGGGAACACGGATAACCAGCAACAACAACGTCAGCCTGGAGAACGGACGAAGAATCATGCTTGCTAACCGCTGCTTCTTTGGGCTCAGCAAACAAATTAGAAATAGAGCCCTTTTTCGAAGTATGAAAAAAGTCTAAAGTAAAAGTCTACAAGACACTGATAAACCTGGTCCTGCTGTATGGCGCAAAAGCATAGACTCTAACAATATCGGATACAATGTCTTTGGGAGTGTTCGAGAGATTCTTTGCAGGATTTTTGGTTCTCTTAGTATTGGCATCGAGTTTAGGACCACGAACTGTATAAGCTGTGTGATGAGGATGACACAGTGCAGCGCATAAAATTTCAGCGGGTACACTGTGCTGGACACCTCATCCGGATGAACCCCGAAGCGCCAGCACTAAATGTTTACGGCTGAAACCTGAACTTGATTGATTATATCGAATGTTGAGCTTTCATAAGAGCGACGGTTGTAGAGCTACTTAAGTATGTTATACAAATTTAAATAGCCAACACTTGGCTGAAGGCGTTTTCAGGAAAACCAAATAACATACTGGCGAACGAGTTTTTCGGAACGAGTTTTTGCTTTCAGAAGTTTTGCACCATTTTCCAATACATTTTTAGAACTCATTATACTTAAATTCACATAAAGCACAATTGCCAGCACTATATATACAAGCTCTTACAATAAATATATTAATTTCATTATTTTTATATGTGTACTCGTATTAACTTTAGCTGTTGCTGTCATTAATCATCAAGCGTTTAGAAAAAAAAGCACAATAGAACGCTGCAGTCGAGTGTGCTCGACTTTAAGATACCCTGTAACTTGCTTAAAGCTTATATAAACCATAGATTGTATGCTTTAGTGGTTCGATGAGAATTTTATTAAATTTGATGATGAAAAATTAGAACTAATCTATATATATAAAAATGGAAATATGTATGTATGTATGCATATATGTATATTCCCTATAGACTCCGAAACCGCTTAACCGATTTTGATCAATATTCAAAATAGTCCCTTCGGGTGATCCTGTGAAGTTTCGTGGCGATTGGATAAACAGAACATTTTTTTTTGGATTTTTTAGATTTTCGTTTCATTTTTTTTTGTTTCAATAAGAAGGAGCATATGGAAGGTGGAGGAAGGGGAAAGGAGTGGCAGTGGGAAGGAGTGGCAGTGGAGTTGCAACGTCTCGGGGACCTACTAGTTAAAAATAAAAACAAAAAAGTTTTTATACAGATACTTAAAAAATGGGACAGGTTTAACTGTGACTACCCCTTTTAGTGGTCCGATCTGGGCCAGTGCGGTATATTTTATTAGAATTTACGTAAGATACACCAAATTTGGCGTAGCTTCTTACAGACAATATAAATAAAAAAAAAAATTCAAATGTGTGCAGGTTTGTATGGGGGCTATCCCTTAAAGTGGAGTTAGCATGATTATTTAATACTAGTTATTTGAAGAGGATGAAATAGTTTCTTCCAAACTCAAGTTTTATAGTCTGCAAAATCTGTTTGTTGAAACAGAGGGTCAGGCGAACATGTCTCTATCGACTCGTCTTC
>JAWNNQ010000801.1:0-48260 GCA_035044765.1 Leucophenga montana
GATTTTCATCTCGACGTAATATTTAGAGGGCAAAAAAAAATACACCATTCACACATTTGATCAAATGTGTGACGTTGTAATTTGATGCGTTCCCACACATCTTTCAAATCTATTTCGTCAAATCTGGATTTTTGTTTCTTTTTAGTACGTTTTTGAAACGTGGTTGTGATTTTCCATTTTTTTTTCTTAAAAATTTTCCGCAATTTTCCACTATTCTGTTTGTTATTTTGTCACTCTCAGAACGAAAAAATAAAAATCCTATGGAGGAAAAAGAAGCGATTTGACGAAAATCAAAACTTTTTAATTTTCTTCACACATTTGGAGGTGTATTTGGGCCATTATACATAAATCGTTGACACCCTTTTAAACCTCTTAAACACAACATATTCGCTTGATTTTGAATTTTTTTGGGAAGAATGTGAAGAGGAGCATGGACGAATGTAAAAGCCAGGTAACAACCTTCACCAATCACAAAGACTCACTCTCACAAAGCTCTTTATTTCTCTCTCTATCTCTCAGTTCTCTCAATTTGCTATAGCTGCTACATTTTACATTTGTACAGTGTGACAAAATACAACACCAATGCAATGTAACTAATTCAAATTTCTTTTTCTCTTTACCATTTAGCAGCCGACTTCGGCATGTGTGTGAAAACACGAAGATGCTCGTTCCACTGGAGCTATGGCTGGACAGCGTTGATTTAGAAGCGAAAGCATTTACCGTGACAATCCTGTATTATGGATATTTTTATTAATGAGTACTTCAAAGACAAAATTTCAAATTTCGACCACTAGGAGAACTCTAGTGAAAATAATAAACCTATTCACAATGTTTTAAATCGTTTTAACGTATGAAAATTTCAAAAAATGTTCATACGTGAATGAGTTTTGAGTAGTCTCAACTTTTTTCGTTTTAACCTATGAAAATTTTAACTTTGGAGTATTAAAAACGTCGAATAAGACTATTGTCGAAATTGAACAGTTTTTCTCAGCCTAGGTAGAAAGTTTGGAACTATTGTAGTTTTTTGAGTTCGATAACACATATTTCACAAATTTTCGAATGTTCGTTTCTGTGTCGAGTTACCTAGTATGTATCTGTAATAAGCAACTGATTTTAAAACGATAAGCAGAGCAAAACAAAAAATGTCCCCAATACATGATAAAACGTTAAAACAACATTCTGAATAGGCTTATAGTAAAATTAAATAAAGTTTAAAACAAGAAAAAAAAAGACAGCGATGCTGTCTCTATCTCCTCAATTGTGACATAACGGCGTCCTTTCATGGCTCTTTTCAGTTTTGAGAACAGAGGAAATTCGCGGGTTCCAATTCCGGTGAAGACGATATTGATATTACTGTGTTGTATTTGGTCAAAAAATCAAATTGTCCAATTTGGGACAAACTTCGCTGTCACACATTTCATGCAACGAAACATCCGAACAAATTACATGGCATGAGCCAATCGATATGCCGACATGGTCAGCAACTTCTCTAATGTCGGTATGACACACAAATACTATGAGCATATTGTTTCCCCATCATTGCAGTTAGAGCAGTTCAGAAAATAGACAAAGCAAAAATTCTACAGGTGCGAGAGGTTGAAATATAGTTTCATCGAAAAGTGAAACGAAAACCAAGAGGACAATAATCAGGAAAAATACCATATTAAAATGAAAATCTATTCGAAAGATGTGACAACTCTGTACACAAAAATACCAAGTCTATATCTGTATGGTGTTTCGAATTATTTCTTAATTCAGTCACTCTTCACACAAAAAGTAAATTAGTGCAACAATGAATAATGCAAAGACAATTGCTTTGGCATGTTATGCGCAAATGGTGAATATACTCAATGCATGCATTTTTAAAATGCTTTCCTCTATTGATTCTGTATATTTTAATAGAAACATAAAAAAAATTCAAGTGTAACCCATTCGACTAAAAAGAAAAACAGTAAAGTGGGCTGTAGGTTTGTATGGGGCTACCCCAAAAAGTGGGCGTGTCGGGTTAATCCTGATATTCTATTAAACTGCAATAAAAGGAAGTTTATGTGCCCAAAAAATGCACAACAACATACAGACGGGCGGACGGGCAGACAGACGGACATGGCTATATTGTCTCGTCTCGTCGAGCTGATTAAGACTGCATATGCTTTATGGGGTCTACGATGTCTCCATAATGCATTACAAACTTTCAGACAAACTTATAATTCCATTTCACACATTTTGGATAATCTTGTCGTATGAAAAATTGGCGTCATATGAGCTGTCATAACAATATGACCTGTTTCCACTGTGTTTCGGTATATTCACTATGTCACAATATGTCACCCGTATGGCCTATGACACTAAACCACTTGCTGTATTGCTGTTTCCACTAAAAATATGAAGTTTTGATCCAAAAATACCATATGACATCTGTGGAACGAAGCGTAATATATTTTTTTTTTTTTATGCTTAACACTAATTTTAATACCGGACAACCATATTTACACCAAAAAGATTGCAAGAACTATTCATATGAGAACATTTTTATTTTAATCTTGTGTAAATGTTTCAAAAACCTGTACAATCTGTTCTAGCCAATTTCATCTAATTGTTGTAAGCGAATAATTCGAATGTTATCTGAGCTTCGTCACGCAGAGCAATTTAATGTATATAAAATTATATACTAAATGAAAACAAAGCTCCCAAAACAAAAAAATTACGCTTGGTTAAACAAATTTCAAATTGTAATTTTTTACAAGATGAACACAAAAGATTACTTCAGGCATTAGCTTTCTATACGTTAAATAAGATTTCCGCTGTGTTGAGAAGTCAATTGTATTGTAACGACAGTAATCTGAAAAGCCAGTAAATTTTGGAAACCACATAATTAAGATCATCTCATTTATAGTATAAAGGAAGTCAATAATTGCTGCATATTTTGAGTTGTAATTACGCTACGAAAAAACTTTCATTGAGGATATTAACAATTTTTAAGATCATTTTTACTAGATTTTTTTTTTAGTAATTAGAAGTGCATATACGGTATACGAGGGTAATCCCTGAAGTAGACGACCTGACATCGGATGGCGCTTGTAATTGCTGGTGTACCAATTTTTCAGCATTCTGCATCATTAAGTTTGTGTAATTCATAATTCAATCTTTGCATTATTGGTCTAATTTTTCAAGATTTAGCTTAAAGCAAGCTTATAAAGATTATTCAGAGATAATCTTTACAACTGAGATATGTACATTTGGTCGCGGCCAAAGTCAGTAACGTCACATTCGTACGCAGTATTTTGCTTATATCTTATATCTTCATATAAAAGTACTCCTTAAGACGATTGTTTCATAGAAAAAGTGTTTGAAATAAATCTTTTAGTTTTGGATTTGTGAGCATTTCTTGACCGTCAGTAACGTCACCGAATTTCGGAAGTATGCCACGAGGTAAAGTAACAGTTAAGTAAAAATTAACGAATTTACCAATGTTTCATTTAAATTCTGCTCAACACATCAAAGGTGAAGGACTAAAGATTGTATAAAATCAGAGGTTCTACCTATTATAGGTTTTATTTCAAAATTTCAGAACATGAAAGCGATGTCAGCATCGTCACGCAAAATGTCAGCAACGTCACTCGTACGATTTCTCAAAATAAGAACTTAACTTAAAAAATTCCATTGAAAAAATTTCGGTGAACCCAAAGTGCTGTTAATTTCGCTGATTTTCTTGTCGGTTACTTCTTCAATCGATATTTGTGAAGGTGTGAGTTTGAACGCAAAGAGCAGAAATCTGTAATTAATAAATTTTGAGTACAAAATTTTAAAGTTTTTTTTTAAACTGAAAAAAATAATAAAATAGTAAATATTGGCTTACCCAGCTTTTCATTTTGCCTTTCTTCAGCGAACCAAGAAAACGCTTCCCTTAAAGACATGATCATGTGTCTGATTGGTATGAGCAATTCTTCACCAGTCTTAGGGCACTTATGTCTCTTCACAACTCGAGTTTTTGGAAAAACACGTGAAATATCGTCGCGCTCAAAAAAATTTACGAATTTCGTTCGTAAGCTGAATAGCTGCTTGTGCTCTGTCAGAGTAGGGCTTTGTAATAATATTCACCAAAGTCTGCTTATCAACTTCATTCAGTGAAAATTGCCTTCTTCGTTCGTGGTGAAGCTGGAAGAGCGCGCGAAACCTCCAAGTGTCTGTGTGGTACGGTAACATTCACTCACGAGTCCAATTAAGCTGATATGTGCATTTTCTTGAATAAGATTTTCACATTGGATATTTTTCTCCTTTTATACCATTCACACATAGTGTGAAATGGTATTATCAGTTTGTCTGAAAGTTTGTAACGCATTAAAGGAGCCATCGTAGACCCCATAAAGTATATATATATTCTTGATCAGCTAAACGAGACGAATCGATCTAGTCATGTCTATCTGTCTGTCTGTCTGTCCGTCTGTATGTTGTTACGCATTTTTTAGGGACTCATACAGACAAACCTACCACAAACCGCCTACTATTTGGGGTAGCTGCCATACAAACCTATGGTTCACCTTTGAATTTTTGTAAGAAAAACCGTTTTATTAAAGTCAATATTAGGTTTAAATGCGATAGGGTGCCTTTTAAGAGACAGCCGCTAAACATACATAGACAATTGGGCGTGGCCCGCCCACTTTTTGAGGTAGCCCCCATACAAACCCAACGTGCAATTTTGTGTGTTTTTATGACAAAAATCCTTCATTTAGATCAATATTAGCTTGCAATTTGATTTTGTCGATTTTAATGGACAACCGTTTTATATACATATACAAAGAGGCGTGTCCCGCCCACTTTTTGAGGTAGTCCCATATAAACCCACAGTTCACTTTTATGCATTTGTATGGAAAACGTCAATATCAACTTGAAATTCGATATGGCGGACTCTTACACATCTACTACATCGCTTCATACACATCTACTAGTGAGCGTGTACCACCCCCTATTTAAACCCCTACTTTTATGTATTACAATACTATTTAAAGTTTCGTGTGAATGGTATTAGAGCTTCGGTTCAACCGAAGTTAACGTTTTTTCTTGTTTTAGCTTCAAACGGTAACGTTTAATTCGTTCGCATCCGGCTGCGCGTCGTTTACAGATCGTGTTTGCTAATTGTCCTGCCGTCATGCCATGCTCTTGAAGTTTTTTCTTTTCGTGAAATTTTTTCATGGCAACGGCCTTTATCTTTTTATATTCTTCATATTTATTGTTTTCCTTTAGCTTCTCAACGTATCGCTTACCTCTCGCTCACCATACAGTGAAATATGTTAAATCTGCTTAAACTTAGTATTGATTATGAAAATAGACTAAAAACTGTCAAAAAATAATGAACTCATCCTAATTGGTTCTTTGTCATTTTAAGTAAACAAAAAAAAAATTTTTAGCTAAATTTGTCAGTAACGTCACGATTTTTTTGCGGCTGATTTCTTTGCGACCAAATCTTTATATTGCTTTTTTCTTCTTTGATATATTATTTATACAACAAAATTAACATCTTCCCAAAATACTTAAATTAAACAAAAAAGTTTACCTTTTTTGTCGGCACTGCTGTTTTTGGCATCTTTGTACTTGCGCGTGCTACTTGTGCAGGGTGTTACAGCATAACCTCCTGTCTTCAAAACGCTTTAAAATGTTATGAATCACATTTTGTTTTCTTTTTATATTTTTATAATGTAGATTCAATATCTAAAGTTTTGTTGCACACAGTTTTGAAAATCATATCATTTAGATGAAGCCCCCAATTGGTCCATACACTGAAGAAGACGATTTCTGGCGTGTATCATGACCCTTACCAGCATATCAGCGGGTATGTTGGCAATTTCTGACCGGATGTTGGCCTTCAGGACTGGTAGATTCCTTTTTGGGCGTTTGACATAAACGCATTGTTCCATATCGTATCGAGCGCGGCTTTGACATCAAAAGTTACCATGTCAACTGATTTTTTCTGTTTGAGCTTTTCTTTCGCGCAGTTCGTTACTTTATCTAAAGAATGGATACAGTAAAGAAAAGCTCTGAATCTGTATTGTGTTGGGGGTAAAACTTTGTTCTCCTCTAGTTGGAGTCTGGTTTTGATTACCCGCTCTAATATACAAAAAAAAATCAGAACAGGCTGATTGGCCGGTAACTTGCAGGAGAGTCGGGTGGTTTGCCTAGATTCGGAATTGGGATAGGGATGATCTTGGCGACTTTCCAAGGTAAAAGAAAGTAGCCAACGTTAATGCAACCTTGCAGTGTACGCGTTAGATAAACAAATGCGATGTTTTGCAGGTTTCTGAGACAAACATTCGGAATTTGATCAATGCTCGATTTATTATTCTTTAAAGAATTTATGATTCCTCCCCGAGTTTCACTTACTGCGATGGCCGGTCTTATTTTTGGTATTTCCTGAACTAACAGTTCATTGAGCGAAGTTTTGATTAATATTGAGGCGCCAGAATCATACTACGCCTCGGTTAGGTAATGCTTTGATTCAAAAATATGTGCGAGGATGTTCACCTTCTCCTCCCTAATTAAGAAGTTTTGATTATTATAGCGGAAGCTTGGAGTATATTGTATTTTGTTTTTAATAATTTTTGTTAGTTTCCAGAAAGGTTCTGAGTTTTTATCTAGTTTAGATAGCCTATGATTCCAGCAACATTATTAAACTCAATCATTTTCTGGCGTATTTCGCGATGTAGGTGATTAATCCTGATTTTGAAATTTGGTTCTCTAGTTCTAATCCAACGATGTTGGGTAGTGATTCTGGTTGAGATTAGATTAGTAATACTAGCTGACAATTTCCAGTAAATAGAATGTTCAATTGTCTCAATTATGTCAAGTGTAAGGTAATCATCCTATTGACTATATCGCGTGTTGGAGATGATTCTAGAGAAATTTCTAGTCTGGCTTTTTTTCCTAAAAGTCGTTTAAATTTTTTAAGTTTTGTATTTGATAGTCATTTAGCGCGAACATGAAAGCCAAACAGACGGACAGAATGCTGGAGGTGGTCGAAATTGACATCAAAAGTAATCGTGCGGCAACTTCGAAGTAGTGTTTGGCGTGGGTTAACCTCAATATGTCATATTATTACACCGTGGATAAAACATGAATCCATCTCATTATATCAATACGAGCAGTAGTTTAAACAGTTGGTTTCGCTTGCCGAATCGGCGCTGCAACCTTCTGAGGTCTGCCCATCTGTCAGCCTTTATGTCTGCCTTCAATGACTGTCAAACACAAGCCTAATGATGCAGATTGCCCTAAATTTGACCGCAGACTATTGATTGGTTATACCTCTCAGAGAAAACAATACAAGAGCTATCCAATGTCACATCGGATACTTACAAAATGAAATAACTCTCTCTCTCTCTCTCTCTCTCTCTCTCTCTCTCTCTCTCTCTCTCTCTCTGTCTCTGTTAAGTTTTTAGCTTTATTTTTAAAACTATCAAGTTTTTTCTTCCAATTGCTCATAGTATCAGAAAAAGCTCCAACTAACATGTCAAGGCATTAGTAAGGGTTGGCATAAAAACACCCTATTAGAGCTAAGTAATTGACAACCAAAAGCAACAGTTGTCGACTTATAAACTTCGAAATGTGTTGCTATGACAATGCAAGTGTGGTAAACAAAGGCAAACCCTATCAACTTTGAAAATTTAAAACACATTTATAGGTTTGAAATTGTTAACTATAATTAAAAAGAATAATAAATTTTTTGAATAAATACATTCGTATTTAGTACGCTTAATTATTTGAAAATAAAAATTGCTTGAATGCAGACAGCTGATTGCATCTGTAAAAAATCGCACCCCTACCTTGAACTGCGTTGCCATGACAGAACCGGCGGCATAAACAAACGTATAAAAATATATATTTCGCTTGCAAACAATAAAATATTACAGACTGTGGCATTAAACTTACGAAAATGAAATTAAAAACACGCATCTGTAAGAAAACATCTTTAAATGGCACCAATAATGATTATCGTGCCGGTTCGGGAGCAAATAAAGCTGATACAAAGTGTGCTGGGAACACCAAATCCAGTAGAAACTATCCACTTAGCTGTGTAGACTGGAGCAGCAATGAGGAAATCTATTTTGTCAGGTATTCAGTGGTTCAAAAATTTAGTTAAACAGTTTTCAAAACAAGCTTATTTCAAATAACAGCGATGACCATCAAATCTATAAATGGAGCGATGTGACACGCGACTCAGTGGAGGTGGCCAAATTGCCGGATGATTTTGTGCCCACCGATTTGCATTGGCTACTCTTGGGTGGACGCAGCAGTGGCGGTGGCAAGGGCAGTGATACTTTGCTAATTTCAAGTAATGATGGACGTTTTATAATTCTAAATAAAAGTGCACGAGTGGAGCGAAATATCTCCGCGCATACAGCTGCCATCAGTGCAGCACGCTGGAGTCCCGATGGCGCAGGATTGCTAACTGGTAAGTTTTGTTTTTCTGGTTTCTTGTAAAATGAAGACTGTTTACATTTTTAACAGCCGGTGAGGATGGTGTTATCAAGATCTGGTCGCGATCCGGCATGTTACGCTCCACAGTCATACAGAGCGATGAACCCATACGCTGTGCACGTTGGGCCCCCAGTTCCAATGCAATTGTCTTCAGTCAGGGTGGACATATATCCATTAAACCGCTAGCAGCAAATAGCAAATTAATTAGAGTAAGTGAAGTCTTGTATATTTAATCGGAGCTATGTTTAAACTTATTGAAACTGAAGTGGCGCGCACATGACGGACTGGTGCTGTCGCTCAGTTGGTCCATGCAATCGAATATAATTGCCTCAGGTGGTGAAGATTTTCGCTTTAAAATTTGGGATGCACAAGGTTCAAATTTGTATAGCAGCGCTGCAGAGGAATATGCTATCACAACGGTTGCCTTCAACTCCGAGAAGGATTTTCTGCTCGTTGGCACGTTTAATATGCTGAAGCTCTGTTCGAGCACAGGCGTAAGTATAAATTTTGAATATTACAAAGCAATACTTATGCTACCGAGCAAAACATGCTTATTTAATGTCTAGTGGTCCTACAGCAGCGCACGTTTTACAGATCCCATTGTGGGCTCATTCTATACACTCGCCTGGTCTGCAGATGGCACACAGGTAGCCTGTGGCACCTCGACTGGTAATTTAATAGTGGGCTATATTATTGAGCAGCAGCTGAACTCGCGTAATCTGAAAGTGAGCACTACAAGTCGTAAATCGATTGCGCTGCAGGATATTTTGAATGGTACACAAGATGTCTTGGATTTTCCGGAGCGTATAATTAACTTTGGTCTGGGCTATGGACATCTAGTGGTAGCTACATCGAATCAGTTGCACATCTATAATGAAAAGCATATAAATACACCGATTATAATCGATGGACGCACAGATGTACGCGTCATTGAAGTGGGCAAGAAGTAAGTGTGAGATTTTAAAATCTGTATTTATAAGACAACTCAAGTATCTTTATGGTACTCAGATTCTTTATGGTACTCGACGCTTCTTCGATTTGGGTCTACACCTATACAGGTCGCTTGCATCTTAATCCACGTTATCCCGGCTCACAAGCACAGATACCTTTGCTCACCTGGCGTGGCCTATCGCTAGGTCTGGATGTATTAGCAATCAGAGATAATTCAGATAATACTGTATTACATCTTTTCGATCTCATACCGGGCGCATCGCGTCAATATGATCCACATTCAATACGCGCCAAGCAACAAATGGTGGAGATCGCTGCCTGTCGTGCTGGAACTGTGGATGATCAATTTGTTGTATTCATCGATAATAATCGTGAGTTATATATCACAGAGACAAGAAACCATAATGGTGGCGGCAATGGTAACAATGGCAATGCAGCTGAGATCTATAAAATTGGTACACAGGTGACTGCCATAAAGTGGGCGAGTGAGACGAATATTTTAGTGGGTGTGCATGATTCATGTTACAGCATTTGGTACTGTCCGGGCGAGGGTGCTGCAGATCCCACCATCATAGCACTGACAACAGTCACAATTGATACAGTGTAAGTTTTAATTACACTAGTCTACAAATTAAAAAGATTTATAAGTGCTTTTGATGTCATATTAGACTCAAAAATTGGGACTAATTCATATAAAGATAGTGAAATACCCAAAAAAAAAATACTAGTTTTCAGATTTTTAAAATGGGTTGAATAGTTTAAAAGTTATAAGCTGAAATATGGATTTATTTAGCCGAAATGAGAGCAATAAATTTACTTTTAAAATAGGAAAATATAGAATCAAGAATCCCAGTTTTTTTTTTTCGTAATGAATAAACTTTTAGGAAGAAAATGAGATAAAAACCAATAAAATCATTGGATAGGTTCAAAAGTTATGAGTTGAACAATCAGCAAATTGCTTTCCCCTTCATTGCTCTGGGATTTTAAACACGACAGAGATCTTGCGAAAGGAATAGCTATATACATACAGCAACATGTTTCACATCGACTCGTATAGATCACACTTGACTTTTGTTTATGTTTCTATTAAAATATACCGAATCAATAGAGGAAAGCATTTTAAAAACTCATGCATTGAGTATATTCATCATTTGCGCATAACATGCCAAAGCAATTGTCTTTGCAACATTCATTATTGTTCTTTTTTTCTAGTTTTTTTTTTTGTGCACTAATACAATTTTCGTGTAAAGTGTGACCGAATGATGAAATAATCCAAAACACCATAAAAATATAGATAAATACACTATTTCTGCCGAACTTATGGTACTTTGTCATTTTTGAGTCCAGAGTTGTCTCATCTTTCGCATATATTTTCATATTAATATGGTATTTTTCCTGATTATTGTCCTCTTTATTTTCGTTTCAATTTTTAATGAACTATACTTCAAACTCTCGCACCTGTAGAATTTTTGCTTTGTCTATGTTCTGATCTGCTCTAACAGCAATGAAGGGGAAAACAATTTGCTGTTCGTGTGTCATACGGCCATTATCAACATTAGATTTGTATAATTTGTAATCTTTATAGGGCATCATACAATTCAATGCTGCATCATGTTCATGAAATGCATAAAAGTTACAGGGAAGTGTAAACGCCCGCACCTTTCATACGTACTATACAACACCACTCCGATGGAGATTCTCTGTGAATTGGCTTGAGGAAATTGATGACAAATCAAAACCCTAAGCTTTCAATACAAATTAGTGACAAAGCGTTGCACATGGCAAAAATTTGTGTTACGTTATACTTGAATGGCCCCTAATAGCTCCATTCTAGGGACTTCATTTCTTGACCTTTTTCAAAAATTTAAGTGGGAATTCCAGAAATATTCAGGGACACATTAGCAAAATAGTATTTATTAATCTTTGCAAATTTCTTAAGAAAATATTCAACAGTATAACTTCCAAGCAAGTTAGAAACAACAATCTTCGACGAATTCAAGGGTCCAGAGTCATCGGATGACAAATATGTGTGTAGTTTTTATCTTTGAGCAGATTCCTCGCAGGTAGACCATCTCTCATTTTAGCATGACAAAGTCTTTCTTACCGATTCAAAATTTCAATTAATTGCAATAAACAACAATGTGTCCGGCTACTTTTCTGAGGTACCTTTCATGTGGTAAATATTGAAGATCATTTTTACTATTTTTGCCAAATCATACCTTTGAAACCTATCTATAGATTTTGTTAGTGTGTGTCTCATTTTCTTCGTAGAAGTTCATTCTTTACGCAAAAAATACAATACTGGGGAAATCTAAACATATTTTATTTGAAAAGTAAGTTTATTGTCTTAATTTTTTTTTAAAAAATTAATATTTCTTTAAAAATTTCGGCTAATAACTTTTCACCTATTGAACCAATTTAAACAAAACACTGAAAACATTTATTTTTTTCTCTTTATTGTCTAACTTGAGATATAGCTAAAATAGTGGAGCTACCTTCTAAGAAAACTTCGAAAATTCATAGAACGAAAACGTATCCATTAAAAAAATTGTTGAGGCTATTCTCGAGTTTATCAGAGCAAAATTTATAAGAAAAAATAGTTAACTTCGGTGGAACCGATGCTTTAATACCATTCTCACGAAGTTTCCTGCTGTGAACTTAGCAACTTAGGGGCCTACCCCTAAAACTGGGCGTTACATACCCCTTACTAATTATTCAAACCGTTCGTCGCTGCGAAGCCACCGTGTCTAATCACATGTTGATTTTGTCTGAAATTAACAAGTTTTTCATGAAAACCCCAAAAAGTTGATTGTGGCTTGGATGGTGCCTTGGCTGGATACTACCCCTAAAAAGAGGAAATCACACCTTTTTCTCTATAAGAAGCCACTTTATTCAATTTTAAGTTGATATTAACTGTAATACAAAATCCTAAAATTGGGCGATACGTTTGTAAGCGGGCTACCCGCAAAAGTGGGCGAAACACGCTCCGTGATATTTATGGGAAGTCAATATTGACTGCAATAAAAACATTTTCCAAACAAAAATCAAAAATATGTGGGTGGTTTATATGGGGGCTACCCCAAAGCGGAAAGGGATCACACCATTTGATATATATGTAAAGTGTCCTTTGATACGAACCCCCCCCCCCCTTGAAAATGTTTAAGGTGATATTGAAATCTTCATACAAAAAGTCAACAAATGGGTGTGGCATTACAATATGGATACTCTATTAAACTGCAATAAAAAGGAGTCTATGTATGTGCCGATTTACAACTGGATATCTTAAAAATTGGTTCCCAAAAATGCACAATAACTTCCAGACAGAAGGACATAGCTAAATCAACTCATCCCGTCAAGCTGATCAAAAATATAAATATATATATTATATATACTTTATGAAGTCTACAATGCCTCCTTTAATGCGTTACAAACTTTCAGACAGTCTGATAATACCATTTCACACTACGTGTGAATGGTCGTTGTAGACTAGTGTTATTATAGCATAGTAATCTATGAATTTATACAATAATTTTTTCTTTGACTTTCAGTGAATTTGGCAAGAATATTGCTATTGAGTCCTTCGATGATGCCATTATATCCTTTCGTTGCGCCGGCGCTTTACTGCCAGTCAATGTAAATATCTATTGCGAGGTATTACAACGCACGCTTATGGAGGCGCAATGGCGGCAGGCGCTGAAGATTTGTCGCCTTGCACAGAATGCAAGCCTCTGGGCCACTTTGGCTGCAGTCGCCACACGCAAGAATCAATTGCAGATTAGCGAAGAAGCCTACTCGGCAGCATTGCAAATCGATAAGGTCAGCTATCTGCAGTACATCAAAACTCTAACGCCTTCAAGTCCGGAGCAAATGGCTGAGAATTCGTTGATGCTGGGTCGCCTTATTGAAGCGGAGACGGTGCTGCTACATAATCGCAAATACGAGCAGGCCGTGGCACTTGCGTTACGCATGCACAACTGGCGTCGCGCCCTGGAGATTGCACAGAAGCATCAGGCCTCGTTGTTGAACAAGGTGCTGGAGCAACGCAAGAAATATGTCAAGGCGCTGAATCGTGAGGAATGGGATGCAAATTATCTGAGTTATGCAATAAAAGAGAAAGATTTGAGTGAATAAATTTTCTTTGGTAAAATTTTATTTTAAATGCGCATTTTTAATATGCTGGCTTAACCATCGGCTTTCCCTCCAAGGCATTTAGTATATTTTGTGCTGCGATTTTGCCCATTTCATTAGTAGTCTTCCAGGTTTGAGTGCCCAAATGTGGCAGCACAACTGTAAGAACAAAAACAAAAATGGTTCTATATAGGCAGTTTCTTTCTATTACCCCAAAATTATTGCTTACCACAATTTGGCAACGTCAATATTGGATCATCTGCTGGCAGCGGTTCTGGCGTTGTTACATCCAAGCCAGCAGATGCAATCTGTCCAGACTTCAATGCCTCATATAGCGCTTTTTGATCTACAAGACCTCCCCTGGCAACATTTACAAAAACCGCATTGCGTTTCATTTGCGAAAATGCTGCTGCATTGAATTTATGTCGGGTCTCCGGGGTCAATGGACAGTTGACTACCAAAAAATCACTTTCCTGCAACAATTGTTGAAATGGCACATGAGTCGCTTTCAATTCGGCATCGTTTTCTTTCCGCGTGCGTGTTGTATAAATGATTTTGGAAACATCCCAGCTCTGCAAACGCTTGGCAATGGCCTGTCCAATGCCACCAAATCCGAAGAATCCTACAACAGAGTCACGCAACTCCTGACCCATCATCCAGTCGATTTTTTCTACACGCCAAAGTGAGCTGCAAAGATTCATGATGTATATAAGCGATCATTATAATGATAAAAGCAACATATGGATTTTTATAAATGTTTTCAAGGTAAAGTGCTAATAGAAAAAAAAATAAGATAGAACCTAAGGTTGAATACTCTTCACACGCCTTGACTCCATTTTTAAGGTGGTTAGCTCATAATTACGTAAATCTTTCGTCCAAAGGAGGACACTATATCGAATTTCTATTAAATGTTTACTCCTAAAAGTGGGCGTGGCATGGAAGTTATAATCTATGTTCAGCGTAGGAACATAGGCTTCATACACGATTTCAGATCGATACACAGACAGACAGGCATACGGATAGAGAGACAAAGAGACAGACATACGGACATACGGACATACAGACAAACAAACACAAAAATAGACAGACGAAACGTAAACACTGATTACGAATATAAATAATTTATGGGGTCTCCTATGATTCCTTTAAGGCGTTGCAAAGATTATAAATATAATACTGTTCATACTATCAGTGAAGAGTATAAAGAGACCTATAAAACCTATACTTAAAATTCTTTTATAAATTGTTAACTGTTTTTCAAAATTACAAGGCGTATCCAGAAAGTAAGTGTACTGAATCTTTGTAGGTTTTAAAATTTTGTATTTAAACAAAAAAATTACGGGATACTTTAGTACATAATGTAAGTTTTTTTTGACATAGTCACCATTCCTCTCTATGGAGGTGGTGAAGCGGGGTATCAATTTGTTGATGCCTTCCTCGAAGTAGTGTCCCGCCAACCATTTGGGACCCGCCCGCGGACAGTTTCCGATATCCGAGGCCTAC
The DNA here is from genome assembly GCA_035044765.1 of Leucophenga montana. Classification (NCBI taxonomy): domain Eukaryota; kingdom Metazoa; phylum Arthropoda; class Insecta; order Diptera; family Drosophilidae; genus Leucophenga; species Leucophenga montana. Next base: position 15,049 of record JAWNNQ010000801.1, read on the forward strand.
TGTTTCGTGTAGTAGAGATCTAGAGATTTCCGGAAACATCGCAGAAACTTCATCCACAGTCAATCTGCAATCGTCACAGAGCGCATTTTCGATTTTTTTTCACAATTACATCAGTAAAAATTTAAGGTATTCCGCTCCTCTGATCATCATGCACAGATGTACGACAGTTTTTAAACTCGTGACACCACTTGTACACAGTTTTCACCTCATTATAAATCTCAAACGGAGATTTTCCCTTCCAAACGAGAAAACGGATGACGCCGCGTATTTCGCACTTGGCGGGAGACTGGATTAACATTGTTCACGAAACGTTTTGTCGCGTCGACAGTTCTCAACGTACTGACCTCGAGACTGTCTCGTTGCAAATAACGAAAATAAAATCGCTCCGGCCGTGAGAGCCTCAGTACACTTACTTTCTGGATATGCCTCGTAGATAAAATTGTTTGAAGAGTTTTTTATAGATATTTGCTATACTATGAATCACTCATTGTATAGGAGAGAACATTTCATTTTATTATACCATTCACACAAGTGTGAAATGGTATTATCAGTTTGCCTGAAAGTTTGTAACGCATTAAAGGCGAGCCGATCTAGCCATGTCCGTCTGTATGTCCGTCTGTACGTTGTTGCTCATTTTTTGGGGATCAATTTTTATGCTATCCAGTTGAAATTTTGCACATAAACTTATTATTATTGCAGTTTAATAGAGTGCCAAGATTGACCAGCCTCGCCTACATTTTGGGGTAGCCCTCATACAAACCTATGGTCCACTTTTGACTTTCTTTATTAATGTGAATATTAGGTTGAAATGTGATATGGTGCCTTTTTTAAGACAGCCGCTTAACATACATAGACTAATGGGTGTGGCCCGCCCACTTTTTGGGGCAGACCCATATAAACCCACAGTTCACTTTTGGGCATTTGTATGGAAAACGTCAATATCAACATGAAATTCGATATGGCGGCATATTACACATCAACTACATCGCTTCATACACATCTACTAGTGAGCGTGTACCAGCCACTTTTTGGGGTAGCCCCTATTTAAACCCCCACTTTTATGTATTACAATACTATTTAAAATTTCGTGTAAATGGTGGTAGAGCTACGGTTCAACCGAAGTTAACGTTTTTTCTTGTTTTTAGATATAAAACTTGCGAGTCACATGAAAGAATAAAAATTTGCAAAACTCACCTAATTCACAAGCTACGAGGGTTGTCTTTAATATTGAAATAATGAAAAAAACGAAATTTATTTACTCTAGAAGTAAGTACCATCCAACGGAGCTGTGTAAAGGCTTCAACTGCATTTTCAGGGGTCAAAAAAATGTTGCGGATGACCCATCAATTCGATGTTTTGAAAAAAACTATATTCTGTGAACCGATGTGGGAAAGCTCGCATTGTCATTTTGGATGATGATTCGTCTTCGGTTGTTAGTTTTTCTCAATTCTCCGAAAACACAAACAGAATTGAATGTGCTACGTTGCGACATTACCTGTTTTTCTTGCTCCGTTCGCGAGCAACTCTTCTTAGACATGTCTCGTCTTGCAACACCCATACGGTTATGTTTCAGGATGACCTCAATATTCGTAGTATTTTTTTTTCTTCAAAATTCTCTATCAAATCTATCTAACGCTTTTTCAGTTCATTAGTTAAAGCCTTAAAATTGTTAACGATATTATAAGAAGAAGATTACCGGAAATTTTAAATAAACCAAAATTTGTTTTGTCATATTAAAAATAGACCTTATTTCCCAGTTTTTTTTTTCCAGTGCTCGAAAACCCTTTTTTAAGCGCTTTCTGTCATAGCCTTCAGCTCATTCCACGAATTTTATTTTATTACATCAATCCATTCAAAACAAGTAGCAGCATTTTCAGTTACGGGAACCATAGAGAAGTCACACGGAACCAAATCTGGTGAATATTTGTCGCACTGTTGGCCTTAAATTCGGTCACATTAGCTACTGCTTTTGTAGCTCATTTGGATCGAACCGAGGAGTGACACATCTCATGCCCAACTTAGACGAAAAAATCGTACGAACGAACTCGTGAGAAATGGTGACATGACGTTTATTCTCTCTTAAGCTAGAATTGTCAAGCACAATTTCTTTCATTGTTTCGATATTTTTGAAATCATGTAAACGGCAGTATCAGTTTTATCAAAAACTGGGGGTACGAATCGTTCAGGAAGAACTGAGTAATCGCCGGAAGACAAGCCTCAATCCGGACGTCCTCGACATTTACAAAAATATCGAAACAATGAATTTACAATTTGGTTAATTCTGACAAAATGTTTATTTAACCAGTTGATGTGACTTGCGGAATGGAGCCTGAGCAAAGTTTGACAATTGTTTAAAATTTATTTTTACTATTTGTAAGTTTAAATGAGAATCAAATCAATGCTAAGCCCTGCATGAATGAATTTCATTTATGGAATGAAGTCATTTGTGCCACGCTTTATTTGGTACAACACAATTTTAAAAAGTAGCAGAAAAATTGGTGGTTGACCAAGTTGCTTTACATTCTGCAACTCCGTATTTGTTTGTAAAACTAATGAACGCCTTGTTAAATTTTTGTGATCGGCTCTCGCAAAATCAGTAGTAGTACGAGAAATATTGTACAGACGATATCTCTGCCAAGAGTTTGACACAAAAATAAAAATATTGATGACACTCTCAACCACTGGTTGACGCAATTGAGACATTGGTTAGCATTTCCTGTTGATTTTTGTTCAAATATAGTAATTTACACGATTGATATGAAAAGGTAAACTTTTTTTGATACAACTGTACGTTAACCTAAAGATCAAACAAATTGATGCTCGGCAAACTTTTACTATTTTAGTCTAAACTCGGCATTAGAGATTATGCTCGATTTTGAAGTGAATCATATACAGACACTGAGTGTACTAAGTTGATATTAAAAATCAATTTAACAAGAAAAAACGTTAACTTCGGTTCAACCGAAGCTCTAATACCATTCACACGAAACTTTAAATAGTATTGTAATACATAAAAGTGTGGGCTTAAATAGGGGCTACCCCAAAAAGTGGGTGGTACACGTTCACTAGTAGATGTGTATGAAGCGATGTAGTAGATGTGTAACAAGCCGAAATATCGAATTTCAAGTTATCATTGACGTTTTCCATACAAATGCATAAAAGTGAGCTGTGGGTTTATATGGTCTACCTCAAAAAGTTGGCGTGAAACGCCCACTAGTAGATCTGTATGAAGCGGTGTCCACTAAAATCCACCAAATCAAATTTCAAGCTAATATATATTTAAATTTCATAAAAAACTAAAAATTGCACGGTGGGTTTTGTACCCCAAAAAGTGGGTGGGTCACGCCCATTAGTCTATGTATCTTAAGCGGCTGTCTATAAAAGGCACCATATCGCATTTCAACCGAAAATTGACTTTAATAAAGAAGTTTTTCTTACAAAAACACAAAAGTGGGCAGTATATTTGTATGGGGGCTACCCCAAAAGGTGGGCGGGCCACGCCCGTTAGTCTATGTATGTTAAGCGGCAGACCATACAAAGGCACCATATTGCATTTCAACCTAATATTGACTTTCATAAAAAAGTTTTTATAAAAAAAGTCAAAAGTTGGCAGTAGGTTTGTATGGGGGCTACCCCAAATAGTAGGCGGGTCCCACCCATTAGTGTATATGTCGAGCATCCGTACACTAAAAGTTCCCATATCAATTATTAAGTTGATATTGACTACAATAAAAAAGTTTTTCGTACAAAAATTCAAAAGTGGGCGGTGAGTTTATATGGGGCTACCCCAAAAAGTGGGCGTGGCGGGTAAATCTTGATACTCTATTAAACTGCAATAAAAAGAAGTGTATGTGCTAAATTTCAACTGGACAGCATAAAAATTGGTCCCCAAAAAATGCGCAACAACATACAGACAGACGGACAGACAGACGGGCAGACTGACGGACAGACAGTCAGGCAGACGGACAGACGGACAGATATACGAACAGACGGACATGGATACATCGACTCGTCTCGTCGAGCTGATCAAGAATATATATACTATATGGGGTCTACGATGCCTCCTTTAATGCTTTACAAACTTTCAGAAAAACTGATAATACCATTTCGCACTGTGTGAATGGTATAAAAATGATATGGTTGCTTTTTATGGACGGACGCTTCACATTAATAACAAGGGCCGTGTCTTGCCCCCTTTTAGGGGTAGCCACCATAAAAACTTACCGCCCGATTTTGAGATTTTATACAAAAACTCTCTTATAGCTTATAAAATTTGATATACAGTGGCTTCTTATGGACTGACTAATGCCTCACATATAGAGAAATATATGATTCACCCTTCTTACGGAAAGCACCCATACAAACACACCACCCACTTTTGTGATTTTTCATAAAAAACTTCTTCATTTCAGTCAAAATCAACTGGAAACTATTTGTGAATGGTATTAAAGTTTCGGTTCCACGGAAGTTAACCTTCTTTCTTCTTATATACATATATATGTAGATAAAAATGATAAACGAATTATAGTTTCTAAGAAAGAAGTAATAAATATGATAAGCTTATGTAGTATATATATATGGCTAGATCTATATACAGAGCAGTTCTGAACAAGAATATACACACTTTATGGGGTCTTCCCCGCCTTTTTCATGTTTATAACTTCGACGTATAAGGGTAACTAAAACAAAATACTCGATATTTGTTGATTGAAATCCAAGTATTTTGATAATAAACAAGATTTTTAATTAAGTTGCACAACTATATTATATACCCTACAAATCGACAAGGAACTTGTTAATAGAAATATAATTAGAGATGGTATCTTAATTAATTATATTTTATATTCTGGAGGGGGCCAAAGGTAAGTATACTAAGTTTGAGAAAATGCATGTAACAGGCAGGAAAAGGCGTTACTAATTCAATAAAGTATAAAATATATAAGTATTCTTGATTACCATAAAAAGCCAAGTCGATATTCCTATGTCCGTCTGACCGTCTTTTGTGTGGTTCCATACACTCTTTCAAAGATAGAGCCAGCCTCTTATATAAAAGTCGCCTTATACGATATTTAAGCAGATCAAGTTTGTAAACTGTTGTGAGTGTCACGCCCACCATACGGCTACTTGACACGTAGACCGGAATAAAGTTATTTCCTTTTCTTAAGTTTTTCCTTTTCTTCGTATCGTCGAGCTGATCACAACTATCAGTTTCCGGACCTAATTTTAGAAAAAATTTTACGAAAGTGAATCCGATAATTTGAAGTCACTTGCAATATGAATTGCACTTGCTCAATGCCAAACGCGAAATCAAATTGCGAAATCCTTCCATACGTGAAAAATTTAACTTTTTATCGAATTGACTTTCTGCAAATCTTCCCAAAAGTGAGAACCATAACAGACCTATATATATATATATATATATATATATATATATACTTTATTGGTTCTCCAATTTCTTCTTAGGTATGTTAAATAGATTTTGTTGTTCCAACAACTCCAATATACCCTGTCAACGAATATCTTTGTGCATGTTATGAAAAAGTGCAAAATATTATCACCATCTTATCTCATTTATTATACAGAAAATTGGTTGATTAAATAAATGATAAGTGAAACTAGATTCAATATAAAAGCTATTGTTTCTTACCGATGGAACTTAGTGGTATTTTAAATTAACAATCATGAAAGTACTTTTAAAAATTTGTTGCCTTTTGATTTGTCTGCTCATTGCAGCCTCTATTGAGGTGGGCAATTTTAATGAAAATCATTTTAATTTTAATCTGAACACAGCGAACATACCCAAAAATTGTGCTGAAGTGCAAAAGAGCGGAGTGTATGTAGTGAAAACACCACCGTATGTTGTCTATTGCAAATTAGATGGTCAGGATGGCAGCCGTTGGACGGTAATACAAAGACGAAAAGATGGTAGCGTTGATTTCTATCGTCCCTGGGTAGATTATGTAAATGGATTTGGTTACTTAGAAGGAGAATTTTTCATTGGTCTGGAGAATCTACATTTGCTAACGACATACGATGCTGTGGAACTGATGATCGTTATGCAGAACTATGGAAATATTGTGCAAATTGCTAAATACGATGCCTTTGAGATTGGCAATGCAACTGCAAATTATAATTTGAAAGTGCTTGGACTTCACAAGGGCAACAGCAGTGACTGCTTTGGTTATCATAGATCGTCTGCATTTGAGACCTATGATCGAGCTAAAGAAGTTCCAGCGTTTGGAAAATGTCCGCAAACATTTAGAGGCGGTTGGTGGTTTAATAGTTGTCAGCTAAGGTAAGTCTATAAAAAAAACAGAACAATACTCATGTAATGCATGTGTATTACATTAATATTTTTACAGCAATTTAAATGGTGAATATGGAGCAGGTAAAAATAAAACAGGCATCAAATGGGGAGGTCCTTTCGACGACAAATATGTTATGAAATTTGTGGAGATGTTGATACGTCCAAAAGTGGTTTGAAGCGAATAAAAAGTAACTGCACAAAAGTTTTTAATTTAAAGTGTTTAGATTATAAGTTCATACATATAAATTAGGCTGTTCCAACTTAAAATCATATTGGCCATCAATAAAATAATCAAGAAAATCGGTGAACCCAAAGCTTTAATATAGTATTATTGATATTATATCGAGATATATTCATAAATCGATATTTTTTATTATTGATACGATTATATTGGCGCAATATTTTTGGATACGATAATTTCAAATATCAAATATCGTAAAACAAACTAAAATTCATACAAGATGGATCTAAAACTAACCGAAGTTCTAATTTAAATCATATAACACGTAGCGCCATCTATTGAATGTTGACAGTGCTAGAAAGGTACATTTTTCTTCTTTCCAATGCAGCCAAGTTTGTGGTAATCGTTCGGCCAGGTTACAAAATGACACACGTTTTAATAACATAATTTAAACAGCTGAAAACGTTACAGATTTTCTTGATTCAATCTTAGCTGGTTACGAAACATAGTGTTTTATATATTATCCTGAAACTAAGCGACAATCTGCACAATGGAAATCAAAAAACGAGCCAAAACCTAAAAAATTGCGTTTTCAGAAGTCAAAAATCAAGACAATGTTGATAACTTTCTATGATTCCAAGGGATTCAAAGGAATTTGTTCCAGATGGTCAAGCATGATAATGCAACATCTCACAAGACCAAAAAAAAAAGTCAATGAATTTTGTATGAAAAAAAAATGGTTGTCTGTAAAGTCGGTTTACGGACGATAATTTTACGTGATAACCTCATAAGAAAACATTGATGAAAACTGATTACAATAGACTAGGTTCAAACAAGCTGCTGCCTTCGTGCTTCGTATTGATTCTGTTATTTCGCTTGTTCATTTTTACTTCGAGCCTGTTGATTCTGCCTAACTGTACTCTGGTAGACGTCGTTCTGTCCTTTCCCTTGCCTCTCCTTTCCCTGCCATTCCTTCCCCCTGTCCCTACTAATATAAATGTATGCTGCGAGAGAAAGAGATAAAACGCGTTTCTAAAAAAGTTTAATTTTTAAATATTTCAATTAAATACAACTACAAATAAATATTACTCGTGCATATTTAATAGTTGTATCTCGCCCCTCACGCTTGCATTTACATTAGTGAGCTCCTACCCAAACACTCTCTGGCTCTCACGCTCTTAATGTTCGGCTCGTATACGTGTTTGGGTGCGCAGCAAGTATTTTTGAGTGTCTATTAAGTAAGCAATAAAATGTAACAACAACAACAAATAAAATATACAAGAAAAGAGTGGTAAAGCAATAACAAAAAACAACAACAACAGCAACATCCGCCACAAGTACAAAAATAACAAGATCGTACATGACGTATAGCCGCACCCCACCGCGCGCTAGGTAACACTAATACTCAAACACACACACATGCATAACTATAGCTTTCACAAGCCAATGCTTCACACACAAGGCGCCTTCAGGCGGAACGTGAGGACATGGCTCTTTCGTATTTGGCGGCGTTCATCGATTTAATAGACGTTATCAAAAACCGATTTGTCTCATCAACCACCCTCCATATTCGCCGGATATATCACCGTGCGATTATTTTCTCTTCCCAAACATGAAAACTGCATTGAATGGAGCTTTTTACGATGACATTACAGCCATACAAGCAGCCGTGACACAGGTGCTAAAGAGCATCCCAAAAAGCGAGTTTAAATAGTCTATGAATAAATTGGTTGAGCGTTCCAAACATTGTATTGAGTTAAATGGATCGTATTTTGAATAAATATTAGTTTTGCTTGTTTTATTTTATAACTTAAAAGTTCGGTTATTTTAAAATCCGTGTATATCAAAAATATAGGTAGCAAAATAAAAATGTACATAGTTCTTGAGTATACCCCCTGTTCCGACCTTCGAATACGAATAAATTGTTCGGAAGTGATTTTGTTTGGATTGTTTTGAAACCAAAAAATTATTATTTCCATTAGAGTAAGAAATGCGGTTAGGTATTTCGAAATCGTGAGCTTACGTCTGCAGCAATTTCATGAAATGTGATATTAGGCAACTTGAACAAAAATTAATAAAGTTGCATATACATATGACCAGACCAGACCAGACCCATAATCAGTCGGATTGGCCGTATATTGCTAATGATTGCTTTTATATCATGCTAAATTGAAAATCACCTTGTGTATCTCACGACTTTCTGTTATCCAATGATAACGAAAATCGAATTAATCGAATTGCGCAAAATATTTCCTCTAGTCTGAGTAGGCCTTCACATTTTTACTTTATATATTCATTGCTAGTAAGGAAAAGAAAAACAACATAAGGGTTAATGCAAGCTTTTTTAAGCTTTTTAAAGTAAACAAAGAAACAGCTGAGGCAAAGCTCCGCAGGCAAGCTTCACAAACAGCTGCTCTTAAAACGTAGAAAACTGTCTATTGATCGAAACAAGATTTACATATGAAATACTCACTCATCAATTTCCTTCCTGCCCGCATGAAAATTTCTACCAGCCGAGATCATTAGACCAATTGCCAAATCAGCTACCGAGTTTTTTACTACGCCGGGTGTATGTCCCAATGGCATTTGACGACGCTTGAACTCGGCCACATCGACGAAATCGATGCCCGACGACATCGTTGAGACCGCTTTCAGTTGTGCACCCGCTGCATCAAGTACTTCAGCGTTTAGAGGCTGATAATGGGCCCAGAATATAGCATCCACGCCCGGCAGCTTCTGGAGAATCTCTGTGCATGAGGGGGGCACACTCTCGCAGACGATTGTCTCGCAGCCGCCGGAGCGAAGCAGTTCGAGCGCTGTGGGTGGCACTTGCGGATGAGAGACGAGCACTTTGAAAACGCGACGAGCGGCAACGCCGGACATTTTTTTATATAGTTTTTAATTTACGATATACAATAAATTTTAACAGCGGCGCAGCACTCTGCTATTTCCAAACGACAATGCCAAACTGATGCATGGAAATTGAATTACTCTGCATATTGCGGTAGTTCAGTTATTTATTAAAGAGAATAAAATTTGTATCTCTTACGCAGAGCCTACTAATAATTTACTCTTAAGCGTCGCACAGTGTGTCGCAACCATGTATATATTATATCATTAGAGGTCAAAGAAATGTTCATTGATACATTGATATGAACTAAAATTTTAGAAAGCAAATTGGAGAAGAACGTGCAAAATTTGGTTAAACGTTTTGTTAAAAAGAAAACAAGAAAAAACGTTAACTTCGGTCGAACCACACGAAATTTTAAATAGTATTGCAAAACATAAAAGTTGGGGTTTGAGTAGGCACTACCCCAAAAAGTGGGCGGCACACGCTCACTAGTAGATATGTATGAAGCGGTATAATAGATGTGTAAGATGCCGCCATATTGAATTTCAAGTTTATATTGACGTTTTCCATACAAATGCATAAAAGTGAGCAGTGGGTTTATGTGGGACTACCTCAAAAAGTGGGCGGCAGACGCCCATTTGTATATGTATATGAAGCGGTTGCCCACCAAAATCCACCAAATCAAATTTCAAGCTAATATTGATTTAAATGAAGAATTTTTTCATAAAAACACACAAAATTCCACGGTGGGTTTGTATGGGGCTACCCCAAAAAGTGGGCGGCCACGCCCATAAGTCTATGTATGTTAAGCGGCTGTCTATAAAATGGCACCATATCGCATTTCAACCTAATATTGACTTTAATAAAGAAGTTTTTCTTACAAAAGCTACAATGGTTTCGTCTTCTTGGCTTAAATGTTACGTTGAATTTTCCCTTTCATCATTTTCATCCAGGCTGGAAGTTAAAATGCAAAACGTTTAACTCGAATTTTTAAAATCTGTAGAATGAATTACTGATAATAAAATTTATTCGATATATCAAAACATTAACGCCAAACCTACCGTTTGATGCTCAAGACCAAGAGGGAAAAAGTTGGTTTAAATAAACGTTTACTTCGATGGAAACGATGCTTAAATACTCTTCACACTTTCCCTAATATTTACTTCAGTTCTTAAATTTTAGAATGGATATTTATATTTGACAATATTTAGCACAATAAAATATATTCGTACATTTTCGGATCCGGGAGAGGAACGTTTCTCCTTCCCCCCTCCCCCTACCAGTATTTTTGTTCAGTACAAAAATACTTTTTTCTGCATCACTTTCATCAAACCGAAAAAAAAAATTTGTAGAGTCCCTCCCCAAGTGTAGTATATTCCCCCCCCCCAAGAGAGGGCTCTGGATTCCCCGCTGAGACATATGTATGTATTCATAAATTGTACTTTTTCGTTGCGGCTGAGGATGGTATAGAGATTTGTGAATAATTTTGTTGCGTATAAAATAACACTACTTTACATACAAAAAAAAAAACAAGTTCATTTAATGCCACTATTTTTTTTTTTTTTTTCTTATGTATATGGCGCACAAAACTCGAAAATCATAATTAAAAGTTTTCTATGGATAGGTTTCCAAGATATACAGGGGTGCCACAGGAATCCATTCCGCTCGAATTCCACTTCAAGTTCAATCCACCATGCATCAGACCTCATTTACCAGCGAAATACAATTCGCCTGTAATTGAGCTAGCAATTTGACTAAATTCGCCTCTAAAATATATTTTGTAAATAAAAACGCTTATCGTTGCATATAGGTGGTACAATTTCTGATTAATTTACATCAAACCAATTAATAATTTAATATGTTTTAATTAATAAATTAGCATTTTACTAAACCAACTATGATTTCGCTAGTTGAATTTGCCAGTCACAGCCTACAGACAAGCGATTTGCATTTCACTAATGCCACTTTTTTTAAAAAGATTTTCGAACTTAGTTTTTAGTTCGGTTAGATGGCAACGACGCCATAGAAATGTCATTAATTATGAAGAGCGCAGCAAACTTTTATTAGCGTCTGCTTGCGAAAATGGGTCCGATGCACAACTGAGGCGCTTGCGGTCTATTGCCTCTCTTCTGAGTTGCCCCTTCCTTAACTCTTCGATCACATTGATCTGACAAACGGCATTTTTTTTGCTTTATTTGTTTATTTTTCACAATTTGCAATTTTGTTTTCACTTGTTGATTGCAATTCTCCGCGATTCATTTGTTTTTAATGTGTGTTGCCACTCACATGCCACCGTAAAAGTAGCGCACAGCTGGTAGAGTTACAATGTATACTTTTTTGTTGGGCGGGCAATAAATTTAAATTTTTTGCTTGGAAACTACAAAAATAATGTCAGCTAATTTGCATTTAACAAAATATCACTGTAAAATATCAATTTTTCCAATTTTTTCAATAATAAAGCGGAGCTAATAGTAGACTTATTTATTCTTCCGTGATGTCTACCCTATGATGCAAAGTTCGAAAAGGTTTGTGAAAATGCTAAAAAAAAGTCAAATCGCTCGAAGTTCTGTGGCATGGTGGAATTTTTTTAGCGAAATGGCAAATCACTAGTAGCCATTTTGCAAGTGTTTTCTGTGGCACCCCGGTATATGATCTTTTTGGCAACCTAATCGTACTATTATATTGTTCGATACAATAAATTAAATGCAAATTATTTTTGTATGGGAGTTACACCTCTAGTGGCCACATCACGGCCGTAAGAATATTTAAGCTTTGGTATCACCGAAAATTAGCGTTTTTTTCTTTGTTAAGTTTTCTCATGTTTTATCTATTTTATTTATTCACACATAATCATCACATAATCAATTTTAACAAGCATTTTGTGTTAATTTTATAACCATTTAGCACGCCAACTTCAACTTCAATAGGCTGGAGCGAACATGGGCTCGCCGGCCAGACCTCTCAGCACATTGTGGGCAGCAATCGTAGACATGTCATTTCGTGTACGTTCTGTGGCAGAGCCGAGATGAGGAATGACAACTGAAATATTATAATATCAAGTGATTAATAAGTTATTTTCAGAGTGTCATTTTAACTTTAAATATAGAATATAATTAGCAATGAATGACTTTGAAAGTCAAACGGGCGAATATTAAGCTGAATTTCTTTTCTTTGCTGATAAAAATTAAATTTGTTTGTGATTCCAAGCTAAATACACAATAGATAACAATATTTATAGCAATAAGTCAACTAAAAATTTTGATAACTCCAAAAAAAAGAAATCTTTAGCATGAAACATGAAAATACGTCAGAAATTTATACAAATTAAGTATAAGAAAAAACTACACATATCGCTATCAGACTAAGAAAAACACTAACACCATGTAAATTAGTTAGTATTGTTGGAACATAAACTGTTACCGTAGACCGATACACAGTAAACCCTGCTGTGATTCAAAACACTCTTCCTACCAAAGTTTTCACATAATTGCTTCATACACACCTAAGTTGGACAGCTTCAGTATGGGATCGTTAGGCGGCAGTGGTTCGGGATCAGTAACATCCAAGCCAGCAGCAAAGATCTGATTTGTTGTGAGTGCTGTGTAGAGATCTTGTTGGTTGACAATTTCTATTAAGAGAAGTGTATTGAAAAAAATGGCTTAAAAGATGACTCGTCTTCGAATATGTACTTACGTCCCCTGCCAATGTTCACCAGCACTGCGGTCTTCTTCATTTTCCCAAAGGCGGTAGCATTGAATACACCCTTCGTATCGGCTGTCAAGGGCGATGCAATTACAATGAAATCACTCTTTGCTAGCAGCTCATCGAATGACACCTTTTTGGCGTTGTATTCCTCTTCGATTTCCTTTGAAACACGTCGACGTGTGGTGTAGAGCACCTTTTCCAAATCGAAACCCGAAAGGCGCTTGGCAATGGTCTGACCTATGCCACCAAAACCGTAGAAACCAACAGTAGACTCACGTAAATCCCGTCCCAACAACCAATTCAGTGAAGAAACGTCCCATTGATTGCTATGACGATTTTTATATAATTAGTTAATATCTATCATGATAAGTGCAATTTGGAGGCTTACCTCTCAATCTTCTGACGTCCCTCGTGGAAACGACGTGCTGCAGCAATTAACAAACCCACAGCCAGATCAGCAACTGCATTATTCAATACGGTTGGTGTGTGTCCCAGCGGAATGTTACGCTTCTTAAGCTCAGCCACATCAACAAAATCAATGCCTGCAGACATGGTGGAAATGGATTTCAATTGCGGACCTGCCGCATCGAGTACCTCGGCATTGAGTGCTTCATGTCCGGCCCAGTAGAATCCATGCACACCCTTGGCCTTCTCCAGTATCTCTGCGCGTGTTGGTGGAAAACTTTGTACTTGAATTAATTCACAGGATTGTGAGAGTAGTTCGAGTCCCTCCTTTGGCACTTGAGGATGTGTTACAAGCACTTTGTATGGTTTCGATGACATAGTTGAGTTTTTTCTGCGCAACAGTGAAGCATCATTAGTAGAAATAAGAATTGTTAATACAAAACTAAGAAACACTACAGATTTTCTAAGCATTTTAGTTGCGAATTCAGTATCAACGCGTGTTATCGTTTAGAATAGTGAACTATTTGGTAGCGTGTCTCATAAGTAACTAACTAAATTTCTGTATACGCACCCCAACTTATAGTGACGCTCTGTGAATGGACCTACTCGTCCGATTGTAAAGAGCTGCGATAAACTTTTGAACTTGTTCAGCATTCGTTCGTAGACTTGGTACTGGTTTACGCACAAACTATTTCGACTAGAAAGAGAGTTTAGAAAGAGCAAATGAGTTCCCTAGTAGCTACTACTAAAACTGGTTTAATGTGAAAAACCTAATCAAATACTGTACATACTAGTAATGTTTTCAAATAATTGTTTAACATATTAATTATTTTACAATTAAGTGGAAAATATAGACAAAAAAACGTAAACATAAATTTATTCGTACCGTTTTAATGTGTTTAACAAAACAAAAAAAACAAATACGTGAATATTTGTATATGGTGTTGTAGGAAGTTTTACATACAAGATCAGTCGTGGGAGTTAAATCATTAAGACACTTTTGTCCAAAAATAAATTTCAAATACATATACTGAAAACTATACAACTTTGAAAAATGGTCATGAATTACGAGTAGTCTGCAGCGAGCAGTTTTCTCAATGTACAAGGTGGACCTAAAAATAACCGAAGTTCTAACTTAAATCATAGAACACGTAGCGCCATCTAGTATTAAATGTTGGCAGTGCTAGAAAGGTACATTCTTCTTCTTTCGAAGCTCGTGGTAATCGTTTGATAGGTTAGAAAATGACACACGATTTAATAACAGCCGTTTTTGTAGTTATGTCGTAAAAATATAAGAGCAAATATTAAATTCTGTTTTAAAATTGCTGACACTTACGAATTGTCATAAAAAAAAACGTGTATGATGATGATTGAATGCGTCGTACTCAAGTTTACACGTGGTTTACACAATATAAAAACGGTCGTAATGATTTAAATGAAGATCCAAGACCAAATTTCAATGTGAGAATGCTGGCAGAAGAGTTAAATTCATATTACTGTACAATCTACAAAATATTAACTGAAGATTTGGGTAAAAGAAAGGTGTGTGCACGAATTGCAAACACATCATTTCCATAGCTGGAAACGATCTAGATTTTCTTGATTCGATCATAGCTGGTGATGAAACATGGTGTTTTAAATATGATACTGAAACTAAGCGACAATCTGTAGAATGGAAGTAAAAGACGAGTCAAAACATAAAATATTGCGTTTTCATTAGTCACGAATCAAGACAATGTTGATAACTTTCTATGACTCCAAGGGTATTATGCACAATTCCATAATTTGTTCGAGAAGGTCAAACTATCAATGGAGAATATTATTTACAAGTTTTACATGGTTTGTAGTCGAGAGTTCTACGTGCTAGGTCCGAATATTCTAAAGGAAAGCAGCTGTTTTTATTTCATGATAATGCACCACCTCACAGGACCAAAAAAGTCAATGAATTTTTTATGAAAAAAACAGATTTCTCTCATCGTCCACTGCAATGAAAGGAGCGTTTTATGATGACATTCCAACCATACAAGCAACCGTGACACAGCTGCTAAAGAACATCCCAAAAAGCGAGTTTAAAAAGTCTATGAATGAATTGGTTGAGCGTTCTAAACGTTGTATTGAGTTAAATGGATCATATTTTCAATAAATATTAGCTTTGAAACCATGCTTGTATTATTTTATGTCTAAAAAGTTTAGTTACTTTTAAATAATACCGTGTATGTATACACTTTATACTAACGATAACTGTTTATTAAATAGAGTTTTGATTTTCTGAAACTCAAATCAAAATCTAAAGGCTAAACTTTTAAGAAACTTCTAAGAGAAGCACTTTACACTCTACTTAACTTTCTTGTTTTTATTTATCTTTTAATATCTTTTACACACCATCTGGAGTGTCACAGAAATCTCTTTCACCCGAATTCCAACCCAAATCAATTTCGTAGGTGTCAAAGAAATCTCTTTTAGACCGTTTCAAATCACCAGCATTTTGCTAGGTGAAATTGTTGATTACATATACATATAAACTCTTCAAATCATAAGGTGAAACCTTGTTTATGTGCTAGTTTAATGTATTTTCTTCGTAACTGTGTCTTAGGATTTAAACGTTTAGCACACTTTATTATTTAATTTAAATTTATAAAAATGTGTATTTATTTGCTGAAAACCGACCAGATCGGTTTACGCAAAAACAACAAAAAATGTCAGCTGATAATTTTTGAAAAAAAAAAAACGAACTAGTAAAAATTTAACTAAACGACAGAGTTGCCAATGAATTTGCCTTCTTTTTTTGTCAACATAAATTATAATTTTGTTGTGGGTATTTTTCAAAATCAATATATTAATAAATTATATATATAATTCATAGCCATTTAAAACAAAGGTAAGACTACACAATATATTTGAAGTAAATTCGCAATAAATTCCATTTATATAGCCTGCAAAATATTTTTTTTTATCTATGACAACTCTGGCTGTGCACTAAACACAACTTTGTCCGAATTTATATCCGAAAAATTAAATCTCGGCGATTGCCGTGACACCTACGAAGTTTCTCTGCGAAATTCAAATCACCAGACGGAATTTTGTCTAGAGATTTCTGACACCTCCGACCGAATGTGAATTATCCAATCAATTTGTATATGTTCTTGATCAGATAGACGAGCTAAGTAAATGTTGCAAGGATCGATCGTCTGTCGCTCCGTCTGAGTGTTGTAATTCACTTTAATGGCTTATATTTCGGAGCCATTAAACTTAATTAAGAATAAGTAAGAAATACACATAAATGGTTTGTTTTTTGAAGTTGTGCAAAAAAAAAACCTATTAAATACAACAAATTTCTACATATGTGGTTCTAAAATATTTCTAGACCGTCAAAAAACAACTGTGACTTCAGATACGAAATGCAGCGTATTTAAATATATGAATATGTACATAAATAGATTCCCGATTGGTCCTAACGATAACAATTAATGCCACCACCTCATACAAAAGTAAGTCTCCGATTTTAAGGGTGTTTATTCGCAATAACAAAAAATTTAGTGTACATAGAGTAATCCTCTCTTCGAAATCAAATAAAGTACTTCAAAATACAAAGTTGATCTACTAACAGCTATATTTTATTTTTTGTGCCAGTATTATTCGATGAATTTTCCGTTTATATCTTTATGCAGTACGTAACTATCTTGCTTTTTGTTTCCTGATTTGTAATGTCAAAATTAATTCGAATGAGAGATTTAATTCTAATTTGACATTTCGTTGACTACTCTTTTACTTTAACAACTACAAATTAATTAAGTCATTTAAGCAATTAAGCAAATGCTGAAAGAGCACTAAAACTGATCGAAACATTTCACATGCCAAGAGTACAGTCTCTTAGCATGTACGAACTTCTCTTACTATTCACTCTTTGTCACTTTCGATTCGAACTATTGTACCATAAAAAGCTCAGCTTTTTCATAAAAATCGTTTTCAAATTGACCTAATAGGCTGGTCTGTGTCAATAAAACGTCCTTGAAAGTGCAAACAGATGTCATTAAACTACAAATGTAGAATCACCTTTTTCTCTATCTAATCACAAATACTTTGAGTGTTCATCCACTTAAATGTTCTGTGAGAAGATAAACATTTAGTTCTTGGCTTCTCTTCACTTTTGCTCACCTTAAACTGCTCCGGTTTGCACGACTCGCTCTTAACTAGTTCGAGTTCAACGCTCGACTGAATGTATGAGGGAAACTTTTGCCGGTTTATAGTCGCTTAGCTATGAGTGCAATTCGGTTAATACATGGAATGGTTTTGTATGTACTTATTACAAAAACAAATAAACAGTTTATCGCATATGACACAAAATGTAATTCATACATTCATACATATACATTATTCCCCGGTAGCGACAATGAGTGTGTTTATAAATTATTCGAATTTATGAATTATTCCGTGTCTGGTTTTCGATTTCAAATAAATTGTTCGGATTCGTTATCGTTAAAATGGTCGGCATTTCACTTGAATTTATCAGATCTTGAGAATATGATTTCGATAGTGCCAAATGCAAGTGAATTCAAATCGCGAAACTCTTCTAAATGTGAAATACGCAGCATTTTAACGAAACCGAAACCGAATCCGAATCCGAACAATTTATTCGTATGCGAAAACCGGAACACGAGAGTATATTTAAGTTTTAATACCATTCACACATAGTGTACAATGGCATTAGTTTGTCTGAAAGTTTGTAACGCTTTAAAGGAGACATCATAGACCCCATAAAGTATATTTATTCTTGATCAGTCCGTTCGTCTGTTCAACTGTCTGTCTGGTAGTTGTTGCGCATTTCTTTGGTATCAATTTTTAATATATTCAGCTATAAACCGGCACCTAGACTTATTTTTATTGCAGTTAAATAGAGTAACAATATTGACATGCTACATCCAATTATTCGGATCCAAACCACCCGATCAATTTTGACTTTTTGTATGAAAAACCTTTTTATTGCAAACAACATTGACTAAAAATGGACATAGTGGTTTCTTATCAATAGACGCTTTACAATGCGTGTGATCCCCTGGCCTTTTTGGGGTAGCCCCATAAAAAACACCCTGCCACTTTTGACTTTTTGTATGAAAAACTTTTTTAATTAAGTCAATATCAGCTGGACATTGAATATTGTGGCTTCTTATACTCGTTGTCAGACACTTCACATAAATATACTAATGAGCATATGCCGCCCACTTTTTGGGGTAGCCACGATACAAACCCACCGCACACTTTTTTGCTTTTGTATGAAAAACTTTTTTATTGAAGTCAATATCAGCTTGATATTTGATATGGTGGTCGCTTCACACACACATATACTAACGAGTGCCCACTTTTTGGGGTAGCCCGCCACCCATGTTTAAATTTTTCAATACGATTTGAAATTTTGTGTGTATGGTATTTGAGCTTCGGTTCAAGCGAATTAAACATTTTTTCTTATTTTTTAACACGCAAAATATGAGTTTCAGTCAAACCTTAATCCCCTTCTGAATCTACTAAAAATGTACACTTTTTCTTAAATAACTTTTTCTCCCTTACATAAATTCATAAATTACATGAAATAAAACAACGATTTTTAAAACATAAAAGTGGGTGGTAAGTTTATATGTGGAATGCAAATAAATGTAGGGCACTTTCTTTGTTATATATGTGAAATATCCATCCATAAAAAACCACAATATAATTTTCAAGTTTATATTAACTGTTAAAAATAAGTATTTCATACAAAACCTAAAATTGTTTGTATGAGTACTGCCATTAAAAATGGGCGAAGTTAGCTCAATAATGAAAATATATATAATATATGAAAAACAGCCGTCGTTAAGAAGCCACTATATTAAGTTTCAGGTTAATAAATAAGTTTTACATACAAAAACCTAAAAGTGAGCGGAGGTACTTGTCCTACAAAAAAAAGGCATTTTAAATGAAGATTTAAAATTCTTGTTTTTACCCGAATGCGAACTTTAAAGTTTTGGAACTAGGGAACGTCCACCCCTAAAGTATTAGAGCGTTCTGTATCCGCCCCTGGATTAAACGACATCAAAGCGAGAACGAAGCGATAAAACAGTTTCGAAAATTCTTCCTCGTCCCGCATTGGTTTTAGCTTTGTTCTTATCGTTTCGCATTTGCATGATTTTGTTTGTCGCTTACACTCTGACATCCACTAGCATTGCTTAAAGCGTGAAATATGTATTATCGCTTCAGGCTTCGTATTGCTTCTAGCGCGCATTCTGACGTCAGACTAAGGCGATACGATACGTGAAGTGTTAATATTTCGTGCTATAAGCAATGCTGGAAGATGTCAGAGTGAAAGTGATATGGTGGAGCGAATAACTGCGCAATTAATAATTTTAGTCAATTGCTGCTGCTCATATAGTAACAACGATGTACACAAGATCAATATTTTAATACACAACACTAAAAAATGCCATGATTCTAAAAAATCCTGCAAATATTTAACGATAACAATAATGCAAAAGCAAAGCAACCTGCTATCGTATCGCCTCTAGTGCAAACGATATGGCGAGAGCAAGGCGAGATAGCAGTTTGAAAACTGGTTGTCGCTTTGCTTTGCTTTTTTATATTCATATTTCCACAATTTTGTTTTTGTTTATGCTGTTGTTTTTACATATTGCATATTGCTTTTATTGCTGAATTTTCATTTTATTTTGGATTTGATAAAAAAAAAAAACTAAAGTGAAAATGGAAGTGGAAAATACAGAAATTAAATTAACCTAAACGTGGGTGGAAAGTTTGTTGGGGACTACTCCTGAAAATGGTCTGAATATGCGCCTTGAGAATTATGTGTGTCCGTCCATAAGAAGCCGCCATATCAAATTTCAAATTAATTTTACCTGTAATGAAAAATTTGTTCATGCAAAATCCAAAAAAGGAGAGCGCTACCACCCTTAGGTTCTGAACCGGTTGCAATTTAATTTGGCATTCTGTTTCGGTTAGGTATTCTGGTATTTTAGTTTCGGTATATCAGTACGGTACCGGTACCAGTCAATATTAAAATTCTTGGAAAAAAGAAGAGAATAATTTCAATTGCCAACTTTCCAAAGACCATACCTACATATATCAAATTAATAATATATTATTTAAAATATTTTAAATGAACCATTTATTGAAAAGTAAATATACTTAAATATTTAAACTCTTCAATGTGAATAGTATTATAATAATGTTACAGAGTTTGTAAAGCTTTAAACGAAGCATCGGAGATCCCATAAAGCTATTTTTGATCAAATCGCCAACAGGCAGCGAACTAGCCATGTCCATCTGTCTGTCTCTTCTCTTTATGAATTAAAGCTAGTCCCTCAGTTTTTAAGACATCGTTCTGAAATCGGGTATATACTTTATAGGGTCTCCGATAAAATGGTGAACAATCAATCCTATTTTCCTAGGCTGAACTAGCATGCGATGCTCACTTTTAGAGGTAGCCATCATACGAGTACAAACAAACCCACCGCTCACTTTCTGAATTTTGTATGAAATGTTTTTGCGACCAACCGATTCCCAAGCGGCTTCATAATAAGCTTGACGCGTGAAAACAATCGCTCTACACTTATTTGCGTAGCTGGAACTGCGAGGGTAAGTTTTGACAATTTGAATAGCTCTGAGGAATTTCTGAACTTTTCTAGCCACATATGGTATCAGCTGATTTTTGTTTTACTTTGAACATTATGCATAAGTACATTATGCATAAGTAAACCTTTTTCTTAGAAAAAAATAAAAGTGAGAACCGAAACTGTACCGGTATATAATGTTTTGGTTCCTTTACGGTTCTTTTATATTATTTCGGTAAAAAGTTCTGGTTTCTCAATTTGAATCGGTTAATTTTGGTTAACGGTTTGCTTCCGGTTTTATACTCTGGTTTATGTTTTTTTTTTTAAACATATGTACATATATCTACAAGTTGACATTTTTACTGTGGTTCTATACACGTGACACTCTTTTGCTTCGGTTCGAGAAGCACTTATTTCTCTATACTAGTTTCTGACAATGCTTTGCAGCCAGACTAACAGACGTATGTAAGAAGCTCGAGTCGACTTGTTAGGTGATCAATAATGCCCTTACAATTTTTAAATACATACATACATATATGTATGTACATATTTCTGATGTTCCTTGGCAGGCTTTGCACGCTTCGTTGTAAAATTTAAATACTCAAACAGATGTTAATACAGGGTATACAGGGTTAATTACCTCATGTGTGATTTTAGTACGATATTTTTATCTCATGTGTGTTCAAATTTCTTGTTTATCTTTTGTCTGACCTGACTATCTCGTTTTCCTTTCGTCTCTTCTGCACCACTACTTATTCCTATGCGTATTTTTCATTCATTTGTTTTTATTTCGTGGTTTGGTTTTTTTCCTTTCTTTTTTTATTATTTTTTTGTTTTTATTGCTTTTTCCCGTTTTGTTTGATTTCTTTTCTGTTTCTTTCTGTTGCTGTTCCGTAGAATTCCGACCCGACGAACGCGTCTTGTTTGAGATAGACCCGCTTTTGTCTTGTTTGCCGCCTTCCACATTCTGTTCGCCTGCTGAATATACCAGTTGGGGATTTTTCCCCATGTGACTTTGGAAGCGGTTGCACCCACGCTGACTAATAGAGGTACCAAGTTGGGGCCAAGTGCCAATTTATTCCATGCGCGACAAAATCACATACACTCGTCGTTCTTTGGGTGCCAGTCGCTACGCCACGTTTATGCGCTGACACGCGGTTGAAGTGATACTGGGGGAGAGGCATAAGATTCACACAATTCACATACTTATATACATACATACATACATACATACATACATACATACATACATACATACATACATACATCCATACATACATACATACATACATATATACATACATACATACTTATGTCCGTACATAGGTAGGTGCTATATGGCATATGTATGTAAGTGTACATACATACATATATGCATTTCGAGTAATTGTTCGACTGCAGATTTCAAACCGTTTGTCATTTGGAGTAGTTTTTGTGAGCGAATTTGCTCAATTTGAGTCCGCAGCGTATTAGGCGCACAGCAACTGGAGGTGGCGTGTGTAGAGTTTGCTTTGGCCAAAGATTGAGATTGTCGACAAATGTAGATTTCTTTTGGTACTTAGGCATAAAATTTCTGTTACTCTGCACTCGTAAAATACTCGTTTGTGTGTGTGTGTGCGAGTGTGCGAGTGAGTCAGCGACTAAGCGAGTGAAAGAGTGAGTGAGTGATTATGAACCCCTCTGAGTGGTTATAGATACTTTTACTCGATGAGATAATGGAGAACTATGTATTTACATATTTAAATGACATATTCAATGGTATAAAGTAGTATTGCGTTTTAATTGTTGGATAAAGTCATAGTATATAAAATATCTACTTCAGGACCTTTAAGCAATGCACTCAAATTCTCCTATTTAATTGAAATTTAACACTTATTGACATGCATCTTTTGTCTTATATTGACTATATCAGTTCTATTTTTTTTATATTTACATATGTATGTACATTATGTTCGATTTCACGACTTATAAATACCCTACCGCATTTGATAATCTAATGCAAATAATTATAACCTATACTGATGGTATAAATAGGTATATTACGTTTGTTCAAGTCTATGTTACAGGCAGAAGGAAGCGTGGCAGACCTTATAAAGTTTATAGATGTGTTCTTGATCAGCATCGGAAGACGAGTATAGATTTGTCCGTTTGAACGTCTAAATATACGAACAGATTTTGGAGATTGTGAGATAGAGACTTCAAGTTTAAAGTCTACTTTTCAGGTAATTAGTATTAAATATTAACTAGTAACTAATATAAAATAATAATCCCCATTTTGAGGAGTAGCTTTCATTCAAACCCTACCCCATTTTTAAGGTTTTGTATGATATTTTTATACCATTCACATTCACTATTCGTGTATCATACGGCCACAAATTTGGCATACTTTACGTCAACATATATACATATATACATATATATCTAGCCATGTCCGTCTGTCTCACTGTCTGGTACTTGTTGCACATTTTTGAGGGTATTCAGCTGTAAATCGGCACATAGACTTATTTTTATTGCAGTCATGTAGAGTTTCCATATTGACATGCCACGTCGTTTTTTAAGGTATCCCCCATACAAACCTTCCGCATACTTTTGACTTTTTGAAGGAACAACCTTTTTCATTGCAGCCAATATCTACATCAAAATGCGCACGGTGGCTTCTTATAGATAGACGCTTTACAATGGCTATGATCCCCGTTTTGGGGTAGCCAGCATACAAACCCCGTCCCACTTTTGACTTTTTGTATGAACAAATTTTTATTGCAGTCAATATCAGAATGAAAATTAATATTATTTATTTATTTAAGACATTATCACCCAGAAATGAACGTGTCCCGTCCACTTTTTGGTTTAGCCCCTATACAAACGCGCCTCCCATGTTAATGTGTTTACAAGACGATTTTAAATTTGGTGTGAATGGTATAAGAGCTTCGGTTCAACCGAAGTAAACATTTTTCTTGTTTTTAGTTTTATTGTTTATTACGCTAACAACGCCAAATTTGTTGTATCCAACGTAAATCCTAATGAAATATACTGCATATGTCCAGAGCAGACCACTGTAAGGGGCAGTACCTACGCAAACTTGACCTCCATTGTTAAGTTTTTGTTCTTAATTAGGCTAGAAATGCTAATTTCAAAACAATGAAAGGGAAAATATATGCTCATAAACTATTCGTGTAGCATACGGTCATAAATTTGATATACTTTACGTCAAACATTACAAAATATACAATATACATGTGGGTACACCTCGGACATGAAATTTTTTTCATTTTATTTTTTATTAATTCTAGTATTTCAAACATTCTAATAAAATATTCCATATATGTCTAGATGGGGACCATAAAGAATATAATTTAACGATAGCTTTTATATCATGCTTAATTAAAAAACGGCTTATGTATCCCACGGATTGCAAGGGGCTATCCCTTAAAGTTGTTCTATATGCAATATTATAAGGATTAACGTAATATTATAAGGATTACGCTAAATTTCGCATTTCTACCTTAATTAAGAACAAAAACAAAAAAATGTCATACAAAAACTTAAATATGGAGGTCAAGTTTGTATGGGACCCACCCCTTATAGTAGACCTTCAAGAATTAGGATTTACTTTGGATGAACCAAATTTGGCTTTTCTTGGGTAAAAAATAATAAGCCCAAAAAAACTTTCATACAAAAACTAAGAAATGGTGGACAAGTTTGTAGTGGGGCCAGGGATGGATGAAGAACGCTCTCTTTTTGTTGGGTGCGGCAGTGTTGGTCTATTATAAAACAAAAAAGAGGAAACGATATCTATACGTTTCGTTAATTTCAAGTTAACATTGACAATTATAAAATAAAAATTGTATAAAAACCGAAAAGGCAAAAAATATTGTAATAATATTAATAATAATAACAGTAAGTAGACAAGGGCTGCCTCAGAACCCAGTCTCAATAAAAAAAGATCTTACATAATTTGAATGTTCGGAATTCCTTTGCTCATAATGCGATTGTAACGTTCCGCAAAACATTCGGTAAGTTCAGTTATATATTTTGGGTTTAACTCGATGAGATGCTTAGATAGGAGAAAACCTAAATAAAAGCTCTTAAGGACTTGCTCTGGAAAACGTAATTTAAGATCTTGCACTTCAATGATTGGAATATATGCTGTTAGTTTGCAGTAGTGTTCACAGCTTTATGATGAATGGTTATTTATGTAATTTTGAGGACCATAAGATCTATCCTTTTTTGTATAAACATCCAATTTTTCAGCTATCTTAGTTGCCTTTAAATATATTCAGTGGAAATAATCATCTACGTCGCTTCTTTCCACTTAGTGTCGATACTACTGATGTTGTAACTTCGGGCGACTTTATAAAGACGATTGTATCTGTTTGAAGAATCACACTAATTAGCTAAGTAATAAATTATTACTAAGGCAATATTATAATCCAACGATGAAATCAAAATTACAACCATGTTCAATGTTCTCCATTCACCTATTCTCAATTATGTTACTACGATTTCTGCTTAATGCTTGTATTACACTAGTTTACACCAAAAAAAGAAAAATTGGAAACTTTCTCTTAGACTTTTTTAGACAAATTTGAGTGCGCTGAACATGAAAAACATACTGTTCTGGGCCATTCACCTATCTACTGGCATGCGATGTTTTTCCCTTTACAAAACTGAGAAGTAATTTTAATAGATACATATTAAGTACTTACTAATCCACGAAGAAATTTACCAAAGTATTCTATCACTACTATTTTCTGAGATAACGGTATATTTGTGTTCTTCGATTTTAAATTTTACTTTTTACCAAAATATATGACATAGATTAAAATGCGGTACACAACTCATTACATTTTTTCAACAATAAATAATGGCAATATCTCAAATTTCGCATTTTTAACTGATAGTTTGTGCAATTCCAACAAAAAAACTCCATAATGTCCCCCAGTTCCTTCCTATGGATCCACCAATGATTGGAGCTACCTCTT
Organism: Leucophenga montana; assembly: GCA_035044765.1. Taxonomy (NCBI): domain Eukaryota; kingdom Metazoa; phylum Arthropoda; class Insecta; order Diptera; family Drosophilidae; genus Leucophenga; species Leucophenga montana. The sequence continues at coordinate 41,072 of JAWNNQ010000801.1, forward strand.
ATAATGGGGCAATCGGAACCAATACAGTATATTTTATTAGGATTTACGTTAGATACATCAAAATTGGCGTTTCTAAAAAAATTGGACTTAAAAAAAAAAAAAAAAAAAAAAATTTCATACAAAAACTTAAAATGGGGGAAGATTTGTATAGGAGCTACCCCTTAAAAATCTTCCGCAGAGAAGAAAATTTATAAAATTATTTCGAAAGGTTAAATCTGTTTAGTGTGCTATTATTAAGAACGAGCGCCTGAACTTCTTTTTTTACCAATAAAGACGTTCGTTAACATTAAGTTAACATTTTCTCTTGTTTATTCTGTTGCAGTTGGTTGCGATTATGGCTATTTAAAAACTTTAACAGAGTGACGCCAAAAACTTGTATCGGTGACATTCACATTCAGGACTCCAAAAGTTTTCTTTTTATATATTGTGAATTATAAGAGTGAACTTTAATGAACTTCCTGCGGAAGGTTTTTTAAAAATAATCTTAAACTGATGACATTTTCATAATTTCAATAAGAGGCTCATCGCGTAGAACCATGTACAATATATTGAATTAAAGCAGGAAAAGACATACCTCGAATATACGTATGTACATATACTCCATGCCACTTCCATAGGACACCTCCTTTAGCCTGTTTTCTATCGCTCACTGCTCCCAAACCAATCATGCTAGAGACTTATTACTTAGACAGAAGTAAGATTTAATGTTAAACGTTTAAGTATTAACAAAAATTTTTTAACCAATGCATTTAGTTTGATTGTTATCTTTGGTACGTGGACTCATATTACATATTTTTCGTTGATTGAACTTTTTTGTTAATTTCGACTATTTAGTATAAAAAGAAAACATTAACTGGGTCGAGGAAAAGCCTTAACCGAAACGGAAAACGGACAAATTAAAGCTTACAAGGACGCTGGCCCATCTATTACCAAAGTAGCTAAGAAAATCGTGAGATGCCGATAGGTTATAAGTTAAGTCATACGTCTAAATATGGAAAAACATGAAGTAATACTTCTAAATATGGAAAAACATAAAAAACAGCACACACTGCGTGCCTACTGATGCTTAATTGTCACTTAAGAATGCTATGCATTTAAAAAGACTAAAAATCAAAAAGAACCCACCCCTTTACCCGGTTCGAAAAAGGCAACGCCGACATGTGTCCTGGACTTCTGAGTGGCATTGTGTGGTCTTCTCAGATGAAACAAAAATGTAATTTGGAAGGCGACGATGGCCATAGCTATTATTTCCATGACCTCCGCAAAGAAACTCATCATTTGGACCGGCTACATAGCAGAGTTGGAGGTGTGATGGTGGGGAGGCCATTTCGTATTATGGCATCTGTGAATTAAAATTTTTATCAACCACAATGAATGCGTTGTCTTACAATGTTATATTGAAAGCGGTCTTTCCATACTTTCATAACCTTTTTGGATCTCTGTCGTGGAATTATCAACATGATAGTACATAGTACACAATGCAAAACTGTGGCGTTATTAAGCTGGCCACACTACACATCGGATTTTAATATCATTGAAAATGTTTGGGGATGCTTCACACACACAGCCTTACGCTAAGAGTCGACACCAAGTATTGAGTTTTTGGAAAAAGTCGATTTTAAATTTAGTAACGAGAGAAGCTGTTACTAAAATTTTAAAGCGGAAATGTACTATTTTTTACCTTTTATTTGATTTTGAGAAGCGGAAAATGTAATTTTTTTTGCCTTCTATTTGATTTTGATTTAGTTGTCAAAAAGATATGTGAAACAAAAAACAAAAAAAAATTGAGTAAACGTACAAAATTTTAGACGCCAAACAAAATTATTTGATTTGTTTGTTTTTTCTCGATTTTTTACAATTCATTAAAATCGAGACTAAAGTGATAGCCGATACTAAGAAAAGTCAACTTTTTCTTTTGATGATCAGGATCACAACTAACCCAGGCCCAGGAATTAGCTTGGAGCTCGATTTCGCTAAATTATTCGTTCAATTTGTATGCATCGCTTCGAAAAGGTGGCTCAACACATTATTAAATATATTTTTTTTTTAAATCTAAAATAAAGGTAATTGAACTTAAATTAAAGCAATGTTTGTGTTAAAAAGAAACAGAATTCTCTCAACAAATTTTATTCGTTAAAGTGTCCTATTCAAGTGGCACAAAATTAGGACCTAGCATTATGCCAATCTTTGGTTAATAATTTTTTGTTATACTTAAAGCTTTTGCATTAATCTTCTGGTCAAATTACATCAATTGAATGAACTTTAATTTAAAATTAAGTCTCTAGCAGGTTTGGTTTTGGAGCAGTGGATGATAAAAAAACAGTCTTAAGGGGGTGTTCTATTCAACTGGCGAGCAGTGTATGTAGTATGTATGTACATATGTAAATGTTTATTGTTGTTGCACATTTTGGAGTTTGGCACAGGAAATAAGCAAACTTACAGACTGATAGATAGACAGACAAACAAATGAATGACAGACTGAAAGACAGACAAACGGAAGGCGCACAAAATAGCAAACAAATGCATATGTACATATGTACTTACAAACATACACACACTTGCATACATATGTATGTACATAAATGCGTTTAAGGCAAATTGAAAATTTCAGCGCCAAAATGTGTATAAAAGCAACAACAACAATAAACGTGAACGGTAACGTAAGCGGAAATAAAGCGCAGTCAGCGACAGACTTCGGTCTTATTTGTTGTTCTGTTGTTCTGTTGTTCTGTTGTTCTGTTGTTGTTTTTTTTTTCTGTTTATTACTTATTTGTTGTACACTCTTCTTATGTTTGTATTTTTTTCTTATTTTTGTTGTTATTTTGATAATTTCGTGCAAAAGGAATTCAGCACAAAAGAGTGAGTGAATAAGTAAGTGACTGAGTGAGTCTGAGTGAGAAAAGGGCAAACAACAAAAGAACAGGGAACCAAATTATACTCTCTACTGCGTCCCTCTTAACCACAATCATTTCATTGAGTGCAGTGCAGCGATAGGCGACCTGTGTGGTGTGTGTGTGTGTGTTTGTCTGTTTGATTTTGTTTGCCTACACTCACCGCTAGATGGCGGTGGTCGGCATTTGTAGTCATTATGATTCTTATTGAAATTCATGTTTTCCTGTTACCAAAACACGATGCGTCATTTTGACAGACACAAACAGAGACAGCTGTCATGTTCGACCGTCGCTGTCGGTCGGTCGGGTCACAGCGACGCGGTATAAAACTGACAATTGGCGGCCATTTTTGTGTCGCGAAGCTTTGAGCTCCACCATTTCTGCTAAATCGATACTTCGTCTTTGAACATTTTCGCGCGCTTTTCTTTTCTTTTCTTTATTTTTTTTTTTTGTTTTTTTTTTTTTTTTTTTGACGTTTGACGTTTGAAGCAGCCACCGACGACCACAGCAAATAAGATGCTCGCGCTAAGGTGCAGCAGCTAATTTTAGAGTTAGACATGACAGCAGCTGTCAGCATGTGTTCCGTTAGGTTAGTTATCCGTTGGTTATGACCGCCTAGAAATAACTTGCGCCGCTGCCATTGCCAGCATTGCGGTTTAACGAACAAGTGCACAGAAATATTTGACCGTTGTCTTGGTTTGAAATTCGCGTATCGCGCTGCAAAATTCTCATTTAAACGTTTTCTGCTTGTGTGAAATCGGTAGCGGTTCGGTTGGCGAGAGCAGAAAGTGTAGATAATGACTAGTCACTAGTGCGTTTTTGTTTTTGTTGTTGCTGTTGCTGTTTGTCGTTGTCGTTGCTTGAATACATCATAATAAACTTGCATATATGAAGCGAAATTATTCTGTATACACAAGAAGAAATTAAAAAAGAAAACACGAAGAATCGTTAACTTCGTTTGATCCGATACTCTTCTTGATTCATTCATTATAAACGAAATTTTTCGTAAGACCTAAGAACATAAACGTGAATAGGGACTACCTCTAAAACTAGATGCAGAGAGATAAAAAATCACCAAAATCAATTATCAAAATAATTATTTCATCAAAAAAAGAGTTAATCTTAGAGTCATGGAAATGATACTATGCTTGAAAATATCATTTTGAAAATTGCGAACACATATAACTGATACTATTTATGGTTATGGGAATGGTTTTAGGGTACAATAGACAACACCTTATGTCGCAGTGCCCATTTCCGTTAGGATTGCCCTCAAACATTCTAGCTCTGACACTGAGTCTTAGGTAGCGTTACTGGCTGATTGAGCCTGTTTCGTTGTGACCACTTGCTTGTCATGCGGCTCCGGCCCAGATACTACGTTACACACTGGTTATGGTTAACTGATATTATTTAACATTTATACAACATTTAAAAATATATATACAGGCTTACATCAGGGGCGGGTCCAGAACGCTCTCTTGGGGAACTGTACTACTTTTTGTTTCGAGGGAGGGGGCGGTATGAGTTATGCATCTACTAAAAAAAAAACCTATTATTTCATGAAAGTTAACCGAACAATTTTTTGATTCGCCACATTCCGTTTATTTCACCTATTACACTCACACGTATTATTTTTTGTCTTCGTCTCTTTTCGGTTATTTTCGAAGTGACGAATGATATGAATTCTGATCAACATGATAGTTTCCATTCTAATTTGAAACGTTTTCATATAATTTCATGATATTGATATGAAAAATATCATAGTGATCTTTTTTAATGTCCGAATGATATAATGCGACAACGTCAAATTGATACTGATCTTTTTTCTCTGTGTAGGACGTCCCATCTGTACATTATTCCTCAAAGCTGTTTTTGTTGTCACGTCATATCTCCCTTAATACTTTACCAAAACCAATGATTGAGCCATAATTTTTAAGGTGTACTACACTGAATAAGTACATAGGTGGTGGCACGCAACCCCATATAAGCGAAAACCAAAATTGGTTACATCTCATCGACTATTTGACCAATCGTAAAAGTCAAAGAACATGTTACTATCGTTTAGGAGAAGATTTATGGCTACACATCAATTAAGGAAATTAGGCGGTGCCACGCCCCGCCCCATACAAAAGCAAGTCTGTCTTTCGAATATTTTGCAATTAAACATGTTGTACATAATGATAAAGAGCTTTTACAATGAGACTGATATTTATTACTATGTCTTAAAATAAAATATCTTTCATTAATAAATACTGCATTCATACGTATATTACCATTCGCGGTCACCGACCAACATGCGAATTATTCGGAAGAGTCAACTAATTAATATATAGCAGTGAAGCTTCATAAGAAACCACCATATTCAATTTCAAGTTAACATTGATTATTTTTATTATTTACAACACAAAAGACCACGCCTATTGATGTATACATATATGAGGCATCTGTTCTCAAGAGCGCTCCATATAAAAATGTTAAAGTTGACATCCACTGTTTCATACAAAAAGGCAAAAGTGGGAGGTGGTTTTGTTTGTGTCTTTCCATAAAAAAACAAGCACGTTACCTTCGGTATAAGCGAAACTTTAAATTGTGTACTTAGCCATTATTTTTAAGGCCATCATTTTTAAGGTCCTTCCAAAATTAGCCATCACATCGAACTTAAAGTAGATAAGTGTAATAATTAATTTTTTCATACAAAAACCCATAAGTGAGCTTTTGTATGGGGCTATCCCTAAAAGTTTTGGGAAACCTCCTTTGATATTTGTGTGAAGCGTTCGTCCATAGATATTAAGTTGATAATGACTGGAATAAAAAGGTTTTTTATACAAAAAGGCAAAAGTGGGCGGGTGGTTCACACTGTGGTGGTCCACTGTGGAGGATCACACCCAATGACATTTACATATGTGAATCGTTCGTCTATAAGAAGCCATCTTGTCAAGTTTTAGCTATAAAGTATGTTTTCATACAAAAAGTCAAAACTGGGGTATACTATACCTCCTTTAATGCGTTGCAAACTTTCCGACTAATTGATAATACTATATCACACTTTGCGTGAATGGTATACAAAAATAAAGAAAGCCAGCGATAAAACTATGCTAATGCTATACTGAAGACCATTCAAACAATTTATTGAAACAAAAACCCGTACAATTAGATTACCGGCATTCTGCCACGAAAAGTTTCTAGAATATTGTCATATATTGACACAATTTTGATTTTAAGAAGTGTTTCTTAAATTAAAACATTTTCTTGGCAGTTTCAGCTCGACTCGAAAACGAAAACATTAACATTTTTGTCAGTAACCAGAAGATATTTATGCACTTATGACTACAACTCTTAGCGTGGGTGCTAATAATTCCAAAACTATAGTGAAAAGTTATGAACTTTAAGTAAAGTTATTTGTAGTTTAGTGCCCACGCTTTTCTTTGTGGTCAGATCTGCATAAAAAGCTTCTGCTCTTACCGCAAATAATACTTTTTTTCATTTTACTACGTACGTTGTTTCACCAATTTGCTATTTCCATTTTAGCCTTTTGATTAAATTTTACTTTTATGATCGAATTCTTTTTTTTTATGATCTACAATTAAAAGTTTTTCTCAGCTTTTTAACTTCTCTGCCTATTATTCGCAGTTGAGTCATTAGAAAATTTAGAAAATTTATATAGTGTTTTACTGTTCAAATAATACGCATATTGTAAGTCTGTATCGCAATGCTGAGTGCTTACAGTTCGTTCTGCACTAGATTTATAACCAACTATAACTTTCCGGAAACAGTTCCGGAATAACACAATGACTATTTCTAATAAAAAAAAAAAATGGAACATCTTTCAAAGTCTAACATTTCATAAGTAACTGATTTATTAAAATTCTATATAACCATATCAATTTTTAGCTTGTTCAAGTTTTGCATTAACAAACTGCCTATTAATTTTTTACAGTGTATTACAGCAAATTTTTTACAGCATTTGTGCCACAACGTAATAAAAACAACAAGAAAAAAATTGCTTAAGGTACTATGCCACTTTCTGCAGTACTATTTTCTGAAATCTTCATAGAATTGTACAGCGCATACAAAAATGGTGGATACCGAAAGCAGTGTGAACCTCTTTTAGCCCTGAAAAAAAGCACTGTACACACTGCTCCAAAATCCACAGAGCGCAGAAATTGCAACGCTGCAAGGAAAACCAATGTAAGTACAGTTCGAATGGAGGGATTTATATGAGAAGAGCCGAAAGCTATTTTTTAAGCAACGACCGACTACAAGCAGAACGGAGCCTCTGCCTTTGCCACGAGAGGGTC
>JAWNNQ010000802.1:0-75287 GCA_035044765.1 Leucophenga montana
GGTTTTCAACTTGACGTTATTAGCCTATTCACAATAATGTTTTAACGTTGAAACGTATGACAATTTTAAAACTGTATTGCGAGCACACACACGCGGTCAAACGCTTGAGCAACATCAATGAAAATTGGAGAGTCGTATTCACGGTGTTCAAACGCAGTCCGAATCTCTGAAGTGATACGGTTTACTTGCTCAATAGTGCCGTGGTTTACACGGAACCGAAATTGATGTGAGGGAATAGCTTCGCTTGTGTGTTGCTTGATTCGAGAGAGAAAAATCTTTTCGAAGAGTTTAGATAGGCAAGAAAGTAAACTTATGGGTCTGTACGATGCCGTTTGTGTTTTATCTTTTCCACGTTTCGGTATCATTACAATAATCGACTTCTTCCAATGAGTTGGAAAGTGAACATATTTGAAAATTCCATTGAAAAGTACTGAAATATAGATTACTGCTGGAGTAGGGTGTTCAATGATCATTTTAGGAGTAATTAGGTCATGACCTGCTGCCTTTTTTGGGTTGAGTTGCTGTTCTATAACTTTCTTAACTTCATCAACATCAACTCTTAGAGTTTCAATTTCAGTTGGTGAAGAGAGGGGGTAAGCACAAAGCGATTTGTTAGCGGATTTGACTGGAACACATTTTTAGATGTGCTGCAAAAGCTTTAGCCGTTTCTTCGTCAGTACGAGCCCATTTGCCTACAGTATCTCTAATGGGTGAGGCTACGACAGCGGGTGGGTGTATATTTGGATGAGCCCTCCATAATGGATATTTTGTGGTGGTTGGAGAAAGATGTTCAGTGCATCGCTTTAGTGCTAGCTTTTCTTCATTTTTCTGGGCTTTGCTAAGCTTCCGCGTTGCTGTGGCAAGGGACCTTAGAAATTGCCATTCTCTGCGTAGTTGGCGTTTTTCCACAACTAGCTGCTCTATTTGGGTGTTACTTGCAACATAGTTCATGGAAGTAGGTGTACTTCTTAGTGGTGTTGAGTGTTTAGGACACTGACAGAGTTCTCAATGTCCATTTCATTGCTTATTGACGGATTTAGTTCAATATGGCTGCTTATATACGTTTTATAAATTAAGCCAATTCGTTTTTCTTGTGAGTTTACGAGGGTTTGTTTCCTGTTTGGAGTACTCCAGTAAATTAAATATAATTGGCGAGTGGTCCGATGAAAGTTCTGCAAGTGACTGCAGATATGAGGTTTCGAGATATTATTCTTGTAACGGCAAAGTCTATTAAGTCGGGTATTTTTGTTGGATCAGCTGACCAATATGTGGGACTACATGGTGAAACATAGTCTAGCTTGTTTCGTGTTGTTACAAGAGCTTTATATCGTTGCTTTCCTTTTGGATTTGATAGCCGGAAACCCCAGTGCGTATGTTTGGCATTATAATCGCCTGCTGCTAAAAATCGGAAATTTTTCTTGTGTGTGTCCCTATAACATTATAGGGACACTTTCCTGTGTTATCTCAGACAGCTCTCCTAGTGAAAAAAAAAATATTTTGGATAATATTCTAGCCATGCTATAAAATATTGTGAACTGTCGGGAACTTGTCTCTCCAAGGATATTTCTTATTGTACAGTGTAGCGCTTCGCAGAGAATATTCTTCAAATTTGTTTTCCTCAATAGGCTACTGCAAGAAAGAACTTGTAATACAATTTTAAATCTGCTAATGAGCTCTAAAGTCAATACCTGTAATCTCGCTGGACAGCTCTGGGCATTTCCATCAATGGTATTGCCCTCACCTACATTTGGCTGATCTATTATTATCCATATTTTTATAAACACGTCCTGAACATGTTTTTTATTTAAGCTTTTTTATACCATTCACACATAGTGTGAAAAGGTATTATCAGTTTGTCTGAAAGTTTGTAACGCATGTAGCCATGTCCGTCTGTCCGTCTGTATGTTGTTGCGCATTTTTTGGGGACCAATTTTTATGCTATCCAGTTGAAATTTTACACATATACTTCTTTTTATTGTAGTTTAATAGAGTATCAAGATTGACCTGCCACGCTCACTATTTGGGGTAGCTCCCATACAAACCTATGGTCCACTTTTGACTTAAAAAGTTTCGTGTAAATGGTATTAGAACTTCGGTTCAATCGTTTTTTCTTGTTTTTTTTTTTTGTTTGTTCTCCTTATCTCGTATGGTAATAGTCGGTCCAAAGTGTAGCTTATAGCTGATTTTGAGTAAACCTTACCCTATATGATGAATATGAAGTGGTGAAATTCCCAACTCGCGTAAGCCTCGGAGTGGTCAGGAGTTGTTAAGAGCTTTTAGCTTAATTTGCTTGCAAATAATGCAGGAAGATGTATCCTTTGTGTCAGTCAATGCTTGTGCAGCTTTCCCATCCATCATTGTTAATTGAAGATTAAAAGCAGTTCCTATAGTCTTTACATGTGGCTGAAGCTGTTTAATTTGCGATTTAATGTCGCTGGCCTCTCTCTTAACCACCTCTGCAGACTCCTTTTCGAATATAAATTTAACTGACCTACAGAGTTTTGTAGACGAAGGAGCATGGTTTTTCCATACATCAACCTACATCTGAATTGGAGCTGGATGATGGCTCGTCCAATGTTAATTATTTAAAAGTTATTATGCATTTACCTGCTACACTACATCCAAAATGAACTGGAACGACTGCGTACCCAAAAAGTTTCCAACGCAATGAGTTCTATCTGCCTTACTATTCTTCTTCTTTATGTAAAACAAACCCTGACTTTTACAACTTAAAACACTTTTTTTTCAAATTGGGTGTCAATAATTATTAGGCTTAAAACTGTTCACGATAGAAGAAGATACTATAAATCAAAATTGAAAAATAATCTTAAAAAACGTCTTCTTTCGGTTTTTTGAAAAATTAACGAAGTTTCAAAGGCTGTAATATTTAAAATGGTAAATATTGCTTAGCAATAGCTTGGCTAAATTACTTTATGGATTTAAACTGTCGAATAAGCTAACAAAGAGTACACTTCAAAAAACAAAAAAAAAACTCGAATTTTGTCCAAAGCAATTTGGATTTGAACCATTGTGAGACGTCTTAAAAAATTTCCTATGACGACTCGGCAGGTATTCTCCATGATGGCTACCATTTCGTGGCGGATATTTTCTTTTAATTGTGCCAGGGAAGTCGGTTTCTTTCCGTAAACTTTAGATTTGACGTAACCCCACAGGAAAAAATTCCATAGGGCTTAAATCGGGACTTCGTGGAGGCCAATTTGTGTCACCTCTCCTGGAGATAAATTTGCCAGGAAAAATTTCATGAACTCGTTGTAGAGACCTGTTGGACGTGTGTTAAGTTGCCTAAAATGCGGAACAATGATGATCTATGCACGTTTAAAGCAACATCACGCTTCCGAATCGAAAGGTTCGGGATGTCACGAACAGAGTAACACTATCTACGTTTTCGAACGTTCTCGAAGACCTTGGACGCCCGGATTTTTATTTTTCCAGCGTTGAACCGGTCTCTTCAAACTTCTCGATCCATTTTCCAATGAGTCGAGAGCTGGCGCATCATTTAAATGACGAACATGTCGAATACTGCAGAATTTTCTACGCGTTACAGTCGCTGAACTACCGGTTTTGTAAAACTCACGTACACACAACGCACGGTCCGCTCCCGAGAAAAGCTCCATAGCAACTAAATTCCAAAAAGCTAGGCAACCGAGTCTATAAGAACAGATTTGGATTTTTTTTTAAGAAGTCAGGTAATTATGCGCTTCCTCAAAACATCATTGGGGTCCACACCTATTTCTTCACTGGAAGCTCGGCATTCTAATATCAGCCCAAGCATATAACAGTTGCTTAAACACTGCACCACGATCTCAAAGCACCTTCAGTTGCAGATGAATTGAAAAGGTACAACACAAAATACATACAACTCCCGCTGTAGTTGTTGGAGTTGGAGAGTTGTTAACCAAAGTGTGCAGATTAATGAGTAATTAACGAATCTTGCCCCAACTTGCCCCGTTTCAAAAAAATTGTATTTACTTGCAACAAATTTCATGTTTCATGATCATGCAGCGCTTGTTGACATTTGGAGTAGAAACAATTAAAGACGCAGTTAAATGGCACATATTGGTAAAAATTAAAACAAAAAACTTAGATGAAGATCATTCTATGTTGATAACGCCAAGAGTCAAAGCCTTCGTCAATTATGTTAAAAAGTAACTGCCAAGATAAAACGCTCAAAATGACTTGCTTCTAACACGATAATTGAAACTGATGGACATTTTAAGTGCCTGAATAAAGCTGGTTGCCCTAAAATTGATTATAAGAACGTTGGCTCTCGGCTAAAAAGAAAATTAGCTGCGAAACATTCGGAAGAGTATAACAACTCAACGCCTTTACTCATACACTACGCCACAGAGTCAGCAGTGCAAATTTTTTTCAGCTTTGGATTTGAAGGTTCCTCCGGCCACAGCATATACAAACAGCGTTTTAGTAGTCTTCCACTTGATAGTTCACAGTTTGTAACCACAGTTGTCCCATTAAAATTAATAGATGATGTGCAACAGCTTAATTGGTTTAATAAGACGCCGCAATGCGTTCGATTTTGCTGGCCTTTGAAAATAGAGTTGGTCAAGGAAAGTACCGCTCTCATATTAAAGAAAAATGAAAATTTGGAAACCGAGATCAGCAACCTTCAAGTATATTTATATAAATACAAGGGCAAAGAAATTTATTTGGAATATACTGGACAACTGACACTGATAGTAAAGTCTTGAATGTATTGACAGGAACTAACTCTGACTGACAGTCTTGTCCAATCTGTAGAGCGAAACCAAACTCCTTTTCTGTTTAAACTTTATTTGTCAAGGATGCCTCTTCCCACTCCCCATATAAAACTAGTGACCTATGCAGATGATTGTTCTATCTTATACTCGGGCGTGAATGTCGATGATATCTGCGCGAGAATTAACAGCTATTTGGATAATTTATTAAATTTGTGCAATGCTCGCAACCTTAGGCTCTCAACTCATAAGTCATCTACCTTCATTTTCACTTCCTCGACTAAGGAGTTGAGGATGGAACTAGATGTATTTGTTGGAGGTCTAAGGATTCCTACAGTTCAGTACCCAATAATATTAGGAACTACATTGGACCCATTGCTTATATTCTCGTCTCATGTCACCAAGACAAATAATCGTCTCAAGTCGAGAAATAAAGTGCTGAAAGCGCTTGCCGGATCTTCTTGGGGTAAGTACATGGAGACTATAATAACAACTTATACAACTAAATCCTAAATTTCGCTGCTCCTGCCTGAACCCCTGGCCTAAATAAGACTCAATGGCAATGCCTGCACAGTAGTCAGTATAGTGCGCTGAGGACTGCCACTGCTTGTCTGCAGATGACACATGAGGATCATTAGCATGATGAAGCGATGATACTACCTGTTCACCAACATAATGAGCTGCTTTCGAAGCAGTTCTTGTTGGGCGCGTACAGACGTGATCATCCGAACCATAGCACCCTCACTACATCAGCGCCTATCCGAATAAGATCTGTTATCAGGACATATAAGGCGAGTATAAATCGCTTTTATACTGATAGCAACATAGAAGAGTATGACTATACTTCTGGATGAGCCCAATTGCATAAATATAATTGAACATAATTGAACAAGCTATACGCTCTTATAGGGACAATATTATATTAGGTGGAAGATCACCACCTATTAATGAGAGCGAAAAACAACTCAATCGTAGCACCAGGACGTAACTTGCACAGTTAAGATACGGATGGAGCAATGTATGCTCGAGTGCTACAGGGAGAGAATTGGGATAAGCAATACTAATTGCTGCTCCGAATGCGGTCAATCACCGTATGGTAAAATTCATTTGTTTAACTGCACGTGCCATCCGACTCAATTGAGCCCTTTAGACCTCTGCTTACGATCAGTTGATGTTGCTTTTTTCCTGGACTTTGACACCTAAGGTTGCATTTCGGTCTATATTCGTCTTACATTCAAAAAATCGCTTTGCACAATACATTCCATTCCATTCATAATATAATATATTGTGTATATAGTATATTTCCTGATGCAGCCCAAACGAAGCTGTTACAACAACAACAACATATCTCTCTCTTAATATAAAATATTTGTGGTAGTAGCACAACGGGCGTCTTTGGCCATCATTTAGATGGTAGTTTTTTCTTGCGAACGACCTTTCAACCTAACCTAAACAGAAACATTTATAAATAAAAATGAACGTCACTTCAACATTTGCTACAATAAAATTTATTCATTTTGAAATTAATTTGTATATATAGACTTTCTTGTTAAATTTTCAATTAAATCATTTATTATATAATAATGTAATAATTGTCATTTTTCTTTTATAGAGTTCTTTCATTTTAAAATGCCTAATTGTCTTGTTTTGTTAATTTTTTGTTTTTTTTTTTTGTTTCTCTTGATCATCCCTGTTTCGACACGAAATCTTCCTAGTCATACTTAAATAGAACTATGTAATATCAGACATTATCCAGATTACAGATTCGCTCTCACGCTTTATACAGTTTACTTTATACACATACATATTTTTATATATATATATATATATATATATATATATATATATATATATATATATATATATATATATATATATATATATATATATATATATATATATATATATATATATATATATATATATATATATATATATATATAGAGAGAGAGAGAGAGAGAGAGAGAGAGAGAGAGAGAGAGAGAGAGAGAGAGAGAGAGAGAGATATATATATATATATATATATATATATATATATATATATATATATATATATATATATATTTATACCATTTCTATAATTTGTCTGTTATTTTTTTTTTTTGTTTTTTTTTCATTTTCATAATTAAAGACTAATGTACACACACAAATAAACATTAATTGTAAATAGTTAATTAATACAATATATAATATTTTCTTATAATTTTTCAAAGTTTTATTGTTTTTGCGTTAGATTTTTTGTTGTTGTTTTTTTTTTTTTTTTTTTTTGATTTTTTAAATTAATATCAATAATCTCACTAAACAAAAAACACACATATAGAACATAGAAAACAATACTTAATTCTAAATACAATTTCTAGTTATATAATATAAAAACAATTTGGTTATGAATTAGCATTAAAATAATTAATAATTTGCGATAAATGTTGCACAATAATTTTTGTAAAAATTAATTTATAATTATAATAAAAAGAGAAAAAAAATGGAGAAATGCTACACAAGAATAGCTTTCGAGTTGGATTGTGTTTTTATTTTTTGTGTAGAGTGGTTTGGTGTTGGCTCTCTGTCTCTATCTCTCTGTTTGTCTAACACTACGTGTTAAACACACTACAGCGGCACACTCTGTTACCGGAATCTAATTTGGTGCATTTGCTGTGCGCAGCTTGGCACGCACATTCAAATACTCCGGATTCACATATTGCCGTTCGTCATCGGCCTCGGTATCCTGTTTCTGTGCTGCGGCCTCATGTTTCTGTGCACGCTCCATTATGACACGTCCAAGTTCACCATGTAGCGCACCCAAACCGCCGCCGTTACTGCCAAATTCTGAGGTGGGTGAATGTTGTTGTTGTTGTTGTTCGAGTGCAGCATGACGTTCCTTTTGCTTCTCGTAGGCACGCTGGAGTTCAGTTTTCTGATTGAGTACACTCTTGCCGCTATAAGAAACGTTAAGCATTAACTTGGTACTACAATTCTCTATCATAAATTTTTTCAAAATAACTTACATGCGATTATTAAATTTAAGCTCTCGATGCAATTCTTTGCGATCTGTTGATTCCAGACAGGGATTTATGATTTTCTTTGGTAGTATCAGTCCCTCAGAATCGGTCTGTACGCCTGACTGTGGTGGTGGAGACGATGACATCATCATTTTTGTTGTTGGTGTTGTTGTACGTCCGTATTCGTTTGTTGTGTCTGAAGTACTGCCAGAAGAATGTTCTTCAATGTTCTCCGTTGCTGTTGTAGCTGTTGTATCTGAAATGAGAAGAAGAGTATTGTTAATATTAAAATCAATATACTATGTACGACTGAGATTCTCTAAAGAATGCGCATGATTTATGCACAATAAAGGCTCCAACAAAAGATCAACGTCAACAACATGACATGAACAATAAAATTAAAAATCTTTCATAACTAGCTACTCTTTTCGCTACTGATACCCTTCATATATGTTGTGTAAAAGAGTATAATCAGTCGATTGAAAAGTATGAAGCGCAGCGAAGATTCTGTAGTGTATAGTGGTGGATAAAATAATTTTCAATTAAAAAAAAAAAATAAATCTCACCCACACTTAAATAACACAAATCTATGGTAATACAGATCCAGACTTTTAAAACGGCATATTACTTTCACTTTTGTAAGGATTTGTAGACTGATAAATTCATAAAAAAAAACAAATTTTACCTAGTCAAAAAATACTTTTTATACCATTCACACATAGTGTGAAATGGTATTATCAGTTTGTCTTAAAGTTTGTAACGCATTAAAGGATTCATCGTAGACCCCATAAAGTATTTATATTCTTGATCAGCTCGACGAGACGAGTCGATCTAGCCATGTCCGCCTGTCTGTCTGTCCGTCTGTATGTTGTTGCGCATTTTTTGGGGACAAATTTTTATGCTATCCAGTTGAAATTTTGCACGTATACTTCTATTTATTCCAGTTTAATAGAGTGTCAATATAGACCCGCCACTCCCATTTTTTCCTATGAAAAACTTTTTTATTGTAGTCAATATCAACTTAATAATTGTTATGGTAACTTCCGGTGGTCGGATGGTTGACATATACATTAATGTCAATATTTGGAGTAGCCCCCCTTACAAACCTACTGCCCACTTTTGACTTCTTTTATGAAAATTTCTTTATTAAGATCAATATTATGTTGAAATGCAATGTGGTGCCGTGCCTTTTTATGGTCAGCCTCTTTACATAAATAGACTAAAGGTTGTGGCCCGCCCACTTTTTAGGGTAGCCCCATACAAACCCACCGTGCAATTATGTGTTTTTTATGAAAAAATTCTTTATTTAATTCAATACTAGCTTGAAATTTGATTTGGTTGATTATAGTGGCCAACCGCTTCATATACATATGCAAATGGGCGTGTCCCGCCCACTTTTTGAGGTAGTCCCATATAAACCCACAGCGCACTTTTATGCATTTGTATGGAAAACGTCAATATCAACTTGAAATTGGATATGGCGGCATCTTACACATCAACTACATCGTTTCATACACATATACTAGTGGGCGTGTACCGCCCACTTTTTAGGCTATTTAAAATTTCGTGTGAATGGTATTAGAGCTTCGGTTCAACCGAAGTTAACGTTTTTTTCTTGTTTTACTATCAACGTTTCATACCGCCATGAAACAACCATGTTACTAGACTTCCTCTCACAAACCAAATCCACAATGGGCCAACAATGGGCTAATCTAAGTAAATATTAGCTTGAAATTATATGTGGTGACTTTTTATGAACGGTCCCCAAAGATCCACCGCTCACTTTTATGAAAAACTTTTGTATGAAAAACTTATTTAATAAAGTCTATATCGGCTTGACATCCATATGGTGGCATCTAATCAATGCTCGCTTAACATACATATACAAATTGGCATGTCCTTCCCACTTATTGAGGTAACCCCATATCACCACCCGTTTTTCACTTTTTGTACGAAAAACTTCATTCTTTAAGTCGATATCAGCTTGATATGGCGGCTTCTTATGAATGCTACTTTACATATATACTAATGGACTAATGTCCCACCCACTTTTTGGCGTAGCCCCCATACAAATATACCACCCATTTTTGTGCTCTCGTACGAAAAACTTCTTTAGTCAAATCAATATAGTTCTTTATGGTAGGTTTTATGGTCGCTTCACATAAACATACTAACAGGTGTGAACCACTACTTTTTTCGGAAAGCCCTACAAAAACCCACTGGTTTATGTTTTACAATGAAATTTTGTGTGAACCATATTAGAGCTCCGAGGTTAAAGTTTTTCTGGTTTTCTTATAGATTTTGACCTGCTGAACACAAAAATGGCAATCAAATTTTTCGTTTTTCGAGCTAGTCTTACATATTTTAACATATTTCAAGCAAATCAAATTTAAATTGCCCACAGTTCAAGAATTTGGTCAACCGGTTCGTTAGTTTTGGAGCAATATGAAGTAATATGGCGAAAAAAGCCATTTTTTCTGTCAAAATTTAAGTCGAAAACTTATTAAATCGACGAGAAAAATCGGTAAGGGGTAAAAAATGTTTAGTTTATAATTTTTTTTTACTTAAAGAAGTAAGTTTTATGGAGAAAATAAGCTGATGTTGAAGAAAATCCATGGAAAGAAAACGAAATTATGGATAATTGAGTGAAAGTACCAACATTTCAAAAAGTTAGAAGTCTCTAGAAAGCTAGCCAAGTGAAGGTCTAACTGCATACTTCTGCCTCTAAAACCTAAAACGGTCTTTTGAAGCGCATTAAAGCTCCGGTTTAACAAAAACTAAATACCATTGTTATTTTTTTATTGAAGACTTCAGTCGTTTAGCTGCTAAGCATCAATATACAAAATCTTATAAAAAGTAAAGACTGAATAAACTGAATGGTCGAGAGAAAAAGAAGCCGCGCTTCGAAAAGCAAAAGTTAATTGGCACTTGGCCTTCCTCTTGGACTTATGCGCTTCTCTGGCTTTTGGAACCGCAAAGAAACATTATAAGCGCTGCAGACCCCATAGTTCTTTATGACGCCGTCGCATAAATCACAGTCTACACTACTAATAACCAAAGAAAGAGTGAAAGAAATACCAGAAGAAATCAAGAAAAGAGTCAAGAACAGCATGACAAGAAAAAGTGCTATAAAAATGCTGAAACTCTAAAAAACAAAAAAAAAAAACAAAAAATGAATAAATAAATAAAATAAAATACAAAAGAAATAATACGAAAAGTGTAACGTTTTATTAAGGTTAAATATTTCATGTCATTGTCAATTTGTTGTAAAAATAAATAAGCTACAAAAATTTTACAAAAGGCAGACAAATGCTTGATTCTTTGCTTTCAGCTTTCAAAAATGTTAAGCTTATTAGAAGAGTCTTATGTTGGCTGCAGAGAGTTAGGAAAACGTGTTAAAAATTAGTCGGTTTTTTAAGCTAGAGAACTATTTTATGATTTAACAATATTTAATAATTTATCGGATATACAATTTTCATATCTTGCTAGTTTATATAAAAACATTGACTATAAAAAACAAATCTAGGTCTAACGTCTGCCAGACTGCTATAGAGATATTGGAAAATACTACAAAAACTACTCGCGCAGTCACGTGCACACACGATGATACGCAAAAATAAAAAAAAAACTTTATCACGTCAGCATTGGGTACAAGCGTATATTACGTTTAGAGAAATGTAAAGGGAGGCGTAACAGATACAATAGAGAAATATACTTGATCAGCATCAAAAGTAATGGATGGGCCACATAAATCTTCGGCATCTGGCAACCCTATAACCTTCACATATGTTTTTATTTCGGCCTATGACAGACTCTTTACGACCAACGGGCCATAACGATAGTTTTATGACATTGCGGGCTGATATTGGCATGGTTCCAACAGCTAAGATAACCCGATCGCTTTATTTCGAAAAATTGAAATTTTGACTGACTTCTCCCCTTTGCAACGAGACCGGCTCGAGGTCAGTACGTTGAGAACTGTCTACGCTACAACACGTTTCGTGAACAATGTCAATCCAGTCTCCCGCCAAGTGCGAAATACGCGGCGTCATCCTTTATCCCGTTTGGAAGGGTAAATCTCCGTTTGAGATTTATAATGAGGTGAAAACTGCATATGGTGATAAAGCTATGAATTGTACGAGTGTGTACAAGTGGTGTCGCGAGTTTAAAAACGGACGTACGTCTGTGCATGATGATCAGAGAAGCGGAAGACCTTCAATTTTGACTGACGTAATTTTGGAAAAAATCGAAAATGCGCTCCGTGACGATCGCAGATTGACTGTGGATGAACTCTCCAGATTTCTACTACACGGAACAATCACAGAAACCCTCGCATATCGGAAACTGGCCGCGAGGTGGTTGGCTAGTATTTTACCGCTCCCGAGTTCATCCTGTTAAGTTTTTAGAAGCTTATAATTTTTGATCAGAACAAATTAACGCACGAACACGTCGTGTACATGCGTGATACGATATGTCATGACAAAAAGCCTGCCCCACGCGCACCTCTAGTATCGCCCATACAAACCTACTAATATTATAAACGCGCAAGTTTGTATGGATGTTTATTACTCTTTCACGCAAAAACTACTGAATGGATTTTAATGAAACTTTACAATAATATAGTTCATATATCAGAATAACATATAAGCTATAATTTATGAAGATTAAATTACCGCATTTATTTAATTATTTTTTAAAACAAACACAGTGCAAACATTTTAACCACGGCGCCTATATTTAAAAGTCGGCGGGGCAGGTTTATGTGAAACGTTCGTCTCTATGAAGCCACCATATCAAGTTTGGAGCCAATGTTGATTGTAATAAGAAACTGTTTTCTACAAAATTTTGTATGGAGACTATATCTACAAGTGGGTGTGACATTTTTAAGTTTTTTATAGGGTGCAAAGATATACTATTAAGCATCAAAAGTCGAATCAATACATATATGACTTATGTCCGTCCGACCGTCTGTTTAAGCAACGAGACCTTGGAGAGCTAGAGAGTTCAAGTTTGGATATTTAGATCTCTAAGTACCGCACTGTTACAAGAGTAGCTTGAAATTTCAAAACTCGCAGCCGTTGACCGTAGCGGTAATAAAAAAACTCAGTTCTTTAGATCACACCTTGTAGATTCAGATCGGATCACTATAGAATATAGCCCCTCACATAAAGCTATGGTTTAAATAAAGAATCTTAAAAAAAGGTAGATGGTATCTCGCATATACGATATAAATGGATGAAATATGTTCCTTGTGTAACTTAAGAGAACAGGAAAATGCTAATAATATCTGAACTATCTGCCCAATTGGTGAACTAACGCCAGCTGAGTATATAGAAGCGTTAAACGGCTCCAATTAGATTGCTCTAACAAAGTTCCCGATTAGGGTATAACGACGCAGAGTTAAAATAGTAAATGAAATACTCTTGGATAGTGTGGTTTCCGGTGGTTTTTAGAGCCGATACGAACTTCGCGCCCTTCAATTACAATAATTGTTTCAATTACTTTTGTTAAATAAAAAATTTTATTTTATTTAAATTTTAAATAGTAAACTTACTAATTGAATATAAACTTTTAATAGGTAGACTCATCTTTCTATTCGATTATTGTCGACTCAAATTCATGGCAAATTACAAGTTATTTTAAAATGATAATAAACGCTGGTTCCTTTTGACCAGCGGTGAGCAAGCCCTTGCTCTCGTTGCCCCTAGTGCCAAAACCGCTAATTTTGCATGCTTGCGATTTTCAACGCGACAACAACAACAACTTTCGGCGCACCCGAAAACGAAACCACAACCACACACGATTTTCGTTGCGACGCGGACCGTCATAAAAGTGTTCATTTTGCTATGATTTATGACTTCTGCCGCGTCTTGTACACTGATTTTACGATTTTTACTAAGTGATTGAACTGCGGTTTGTAAATTTTTCAAAATAAAATTAATAATGGCTGAAAAAATGGAATTCTCCGTGTTTGAGACTCAGTATTTTAAATAATTTGGAAATGTTTAAGTGCCTTTTCTTGCGGAACTGTAATAAGTTTTATATAATTCGTCTTCTTGGAGCCCATTTTGGCTTAATTGGCCGTTTAAGCTGTTAACCTGTCGTTGTGAAGTGTGAATTGCTTATTTATCGAGGTTTAAACTAAATTATAAAGGTAGTAGTTTAAACGACTGCATGCTACACTGTGCATCATTTTAATACATCACAGATCTTAGAATCAAAATATCAGACACTTCTGTAAACTCAAATGTCAATCAATCAGTTTAAAGCCAGATCATTAGGCGCTTTATTTTGCAATGAGTTAATAGTAGTATTATAAAGTTTCATTAATTTGATTTTATATAAAATTAGTAAAGTCAACATTTTGCCAATTATATACGAGGTCAAACGATTCAGGGTTAATAAGATTGACTTAAAAACCAAAAAGAAAAATAAGCCCTCATCATATTTCGATGACATTTGGACAATTAATCAAACTTGTTTGTTCGCACATTCAACTATTTTTTTTTTCTTTTATCAAACAAAACTGAGCTATACAAAGTCTGGCTCAAAATTTATGCAGACCTTCAAGTTATGTGCATTACAAAATCAAAATAAATATCTATATAGTATACATATGCTAATAATTGTAGCCGCAGGAAAAACGATTCGAAACTCACTTTTATTTATTGTTAAAAATTTCTTTAACGATTTCACATGTTTCTTTGTCATTTGTCAAGAGCTTGTAAAATTTTTATTATTATTATTGTATTATGCATTTAATAAAATTTTTTTATGAAAGATTTTCATTGAAAATGCAAGTCTTCAGCTTGAATTATGGTTTGTATAGAAATCGTTTACTACGGAAATGCACTGGCAACAGCGGCGGCAGACATAAAATGATTTGGTTACTTATGGGTAATAAAAAAATTTCAAAAAACAAGTCAGCTCTATGACTTATGCAAAGCGCTTTTCATATAAAAAAAAAAAAAAAAAAAAAAACATGACAAAGTCACAGTCATAGATATGCGATGCCAAACTGGGTATCAGTGACTCCACCCAGCCCAGCCCAACGCAGCGCAGTCTAAATGAAACAAACTAAACTTGTCTATGTTGAACTGAAATGAACTCGAATGTCTAACAAAATGCTATGGACAATTAGTACATAAGTGTATAAAGTGTATAAAAGACCTATGTATGCATATGCGGAAATTAAACGCGCCAAATGTGGGTTAATACAAAGAAGTGCCTTCAAGTTCCGTCGTCGCATAGTGGTTCAACAGCAGCTTGCGTTGAACATACTTCGACTTTTTTGTTGTGGCTGACAAGTAGAACTTTTTAGCTTAATTGTCAGTTTAAGTCTACAAAATTAGTTAGCCAAAAAATTGTTGGGAAATATTTACAAATTTAAATTTTGTCAATCTTTGACCAATCAAAAAAAAAACAAGAAAAAACATTAACTTCGGTTGAACTGAAGCTCTAATACCATTCACACGAAATTTTAAATAGTATTGTAAAACATATAAGTGGGGATTTATATGGAGGCTACCCCAAAAAGTGGGCGGTACACGTCCGCTAGTAGAAGTGTATGAAGCGATGTAGTAGATGTGTAAGATGCCGCCATATCCAATTTCAAGTTGGTATTGACGTTTTCCATACAAATGCATAAAAGTGAGCTGTGGGTTTATATAGGACTACCACAAAAAGTGGGCGCGACACGCCCATATGTACATGTATATGAAGTGGTTGTCCACTAAAATCCACCAAATCGAATTTCAAGCTAATATTGATTGAAATTAAGAAATTTTTCATAAAAAACACAAAAGCACGGTGGGCTTGTATGGTGCTACCCCAAAAGTGGGCGGGCCGTGCCCATTAGTCTATGTATGTTAAGCGGCTGTCTATAAAAAGGCACCATATTGCATTTCAACCTAATATTGACTTTAATAAAGAAATTTTCATACTAAAAGTCAAAAGTTGGCAGTAGGTTTGTATGGAGGCTACGCCAAATAGTGGACGGGTCCCACCCAATAATGTATATGTCAAGCAGCCGACTACTAGAAGTTAGCATATCAATTATTATGTTGATATTGACTACAATAAAAAGTTATTCATACAAAAAGTCAATAGTGGGCGGTGAGTTTGTATTGGGGCTACCCCAAAAAGTGGGCGTGGCGGGTAAATCTTGACACTCTAATAAACTGGAATAAAAAGAAGTGTATGTGCAAAATTTGAACTGGATAGCATAAAAATTGGTCCCCAAAGAATGCGCAACAACGTACAGACGGACGGACAGACAGACGGACATGGCCAGATCGACTTGTCTCGTATAGCTGTTCAAGAATATATACACTTTATGGGGTCTACGATGCCTCCTTTAATGCGTTACAAACTTTTAGACAAACTTATAATACGATTTCACGCTATGTGTGAATGGTGTAAAAAACATGCTTTCAGATTCATAAACTATGCGCACGTAGTGTGAAAAGTCTTATTGTTTTGTTACAGAATTTGTAACGCAGTAAATAAAGCATCGAAGCGAATTTAACCAGCTATGTCCGTTTGTCTGGCTGTCAGTCCGTCTTTCGCCTATCTGTGTGAATCAAAACGAGTCCCTCAGTTTTTTAGATATCGATCTGAAATCAAGTATGTAAACTTTATATGATCATATGCAGAACATATGTCGCAATGGTCATGCCGTGTCAACTTTTAGGGGTAGCCCCCATACAAATCCACCGCCCACTTTTCGGTTTTTGTAAGAAAAACTTTTTTTATTTCAGCCAGTATCGAGTTGTAATTCGATATGATGGCTTCTTATTAACGGAAGCACCACATACATATATTTACGGCGGAGGTCCCATACAAACCCACCATCCAGATAATGGTTTTTATTTGATAAACTTTTTGATTTCAGCCAATATCAACTTGAAAATCGATATGATGACTTCTTATGGACGGATGCTTCACATATATATTAATTCGCATGTCCCGCCCACTTAAAAGGGTAGCCTTCAAATTTATTTCGAAATTCGTAGTTCAGTTCGGGAATGTTACCGGGCACTACTTCAATTCTACGGTCGACATAATCATCCATCTGAGTGACTAATTCGATTAACCATGTATCATTTTCACACCTGGTACTATAGTCTAAATGATAATGATGTTACCGTGGGCTACGTTCATTTTATATCGCGGTCTCCATAGACGGACATGTCTAGTTCGATACGCTTCATCGAGCTATATATACTTTATGGGTTCTCTGATCCATCCATCCATTTCGGCTGGACCGATTTTGACGGGACTTTATAAAGTCCGAAACCGCTCAACCGATTTTGATCAAATTTTGTGTCAATATTCAAAATAGTCCCGTTGGTCATCCTGTGAAGTTTCGTGGCGATTGGATAATACAATTAGATTTTTCTAAGGGGAAGGAGTGGCAGGGGAAAGTGGAGTGCCGCGTACAACGTCGCGGGGACCATCTAGTTTGTTATAAATCAGTTTTTGCTGTCATACAATTTTTCAAAAGTAAATACTTTGTTCAAATTAGTTCACACACAATGCGTCAGTCACTGTCACACACATATATCAGTCTCCCTTTCTCACATCCTTAAAAAATGTGTACAGATTTTAGTAGTATTTATTAGCATATCTTATACTTTATACATACTTGTATTCAAATCCGCTTATATAGTATGAGCGTGACTCGGCTTGCTTATCCATTTTCACACATTTTGCTTATAAGCAGAGTGTAAAAATATAACTACCCAAATGATTTTCTTTAAACATTCAAAATTATTTAAATAAATGCGAAATTTTATATGGGAGCTTTATCTAAGTGAAATTCGATTGGCTTGAAACTTGGCAGACTTTTGGCAAGAATTAAAAAAAAGAGCTTAGTATTTAAATTAGTTACTGGGGCTGACAGCTGCGCTCAGGTGTACCCAGGTGTGAACAATTGTGCATGCTATTGAAACACATCTGAACATAGAGCGATTCAATTCAAAACTGAAACGGCATACATATCATAAAATCTTAATTAATATGTTAATTCGACCAAAATCAGCATCTTAGCTTAATTTATCTGAAATGTAAAGCTATAATAGTTAAAATTTATTACGAAATTCTGACTTTGACTCTCTATATCTTCGGCATTTTGTCGAACGTATAACGTTCTTGAACCACTGTACGTTGCTTCGAAATCGTGCGGATTCGACGGGTGTTCCATTCCAGGCATATCACGTTTTGTAGAGAAATTACATTAAAGAACCATAACTAATTACTTTCAATTTATTTTCTCTTTATTTTTTTGATTAGTTTAGTCTTTGCTGCTGGTTTTGCAGCTCTTTATTCACTCATTTGCTCGTTCATTCAAAAGGGCACTCAAAAGTCTCCACAAAGATGTCGCTTTATGAATGTCGGTCGTTCAGTGTTTGGGTCGTTTCACAGTAGCTTAGTCTTGTGTCGGAATTATTATATACCAGTTATATACATTTATTTCTAGTTTTTTTATTTTCTTTTCTTTTCATTTCTTTAGTTTTTTATGGAAATATGAAAATTGAAGATTTTTTAATGTAGTTTGTAGACGAATTAAAGCTAAGCGCTTGTTAAACAATTTTCACCAAAAATTTAGTTTGAAGTTATGCCGAGCGCGCTTTCGAATATGCTGCAAGTTGTTGTGGCGTGACCCTTAAAATTAAAGTAAAATTTGCACAAGTAAATATGTCTCGCTCTCGAGTTCTATAAAAACAAAGTATCTACTGCAAGCTAAGAGTGTAAACTTACAAAGAAACAGAAACGAACACTTCAACGAATATCCTTCTGTAACTATTTCGGTCACTTGAACTGTAAGTAGCAAAACTTTTACAGATGTAGTAGTACGAGTATACGAGAACAGTTTTATGAGTTTTTGAGTGGTTGAAAGAATGGAACAATCCGCCGTTCGCAATCAGAGCATTGCACTGCCCTTGATGCATTTCCTCGACAGTGTTTTTTGTATTTCGGTGGTAATATAGACCGCATTACGCACTCGCCGGCGAAATCGTTGAACCTTGTACGTCTAACTTGGTACGAACGAAAAAACTTAATATTACAGCTGGAGAGACGCTTTTCGCCAGAAGAAGCAAAAGGTTCTGCTGATTGTACCCAATGTAATATATATGCATAATATTTTGAATTCCGAATGTCGGATGGTATTTGAATGATAACATAAACTTTAGAAATGCTGAAAACTTCAGTTTACGAAATCGTTGCCGAAGACTCGAAGATAAAGTTTATATTTGTTAAGCATAAAAAATGTACATGGGGTGTGCCATTTAGACGTGCGGTTCTTTGTATTTAAATAAAATTCAAACTGATATGCATTTTTGCAATTAGTAGTTTATGGAAAACTATTTTTCGTACATTTTCTTCACTGACAACGGCCTGCACGAAGTCAACCTCGACGAAAATATTTGAATTAAATAGAATTTAAAACTCTAGTAACATTTTCTAGAGAGGAATGAATTTAAATGTTACAAGAAACCATTCGATAGCGTGGTTGATAGTCGGAATCATAGGGCTTCTGCAACAGGGTATGGGTTCCCTCCAAAGATCTTGGAAATTGAGGCGGGAACATGGTATTTTAGGTAGTCATCTAATTTGTATATATTCCATGTGGCGTATCTGTTGAAAACCGTTAAGCACCCGACCGCCATTTCATTTTTCAGCCAAGCATTGTACTGACTAATCAGCCTATTTAACGCAACATAGAAAGACACATCTAAAGACAGGAATAGAAGTATTACGCCATTTTCATTAGCCAAATCCATTGATGCGACGCGTGATTGTGGAGCAAGAAAAACGATGGACGCTTTGCTGTTGCATCCGGACTGGGATTGGGACGGATGCGACTGTCAAGATCTGCATCAGCGAATTATCCGCAAAAATTTAAATAACTGCACATCCCATTTTTCGGACAACCGATCGAAATGATCATGTTTTTTCGAAATCGTATTTACATTTTTAAAAAACTGAATATCACACCTTTAAAAGTTAGAGGTCAATAACAAATATATTTCCTACTTCTTTTACGTTTGCATAATTGAAATGATATTTTTTGCGGGAAAGCTGTTCCAAAATTAATCAATTAAGTTCATTGAATTGGATTGGTAATATCTTAAAAAAAATGGGCGTGCTATGAATCAAATTTTAAACTACATATTTGGAGAGAAACGAGGCATTTGAGAGGAAATTGATGATAATCATGTTTAAGTCCATAATATTCTGAGTTCAACGAAAAATGTTTTTGCTGTTTGGTGTTTTTATTCTTTTTTTATTGAGGTTGGACTGGCAGGTGAACATGGCTAGATCAGCTGGTTTTATTGAGCTGAACTAGAAAGTAAATACGTTATAGAGTACCCGACGCCTACATCACTATATTGTACACACGCTTGGAAGTTCAATAAAACTAAAAATTCAGCAAAATCACTTTACAAACGTGGGACACTAAATAGGTTTCCGGAACTGGCAAAACTAATGTTGCCAACTAAACTCCGACTTTTCTATCGTAAAGTTTAGCATTTCTTGGCATAACATACCCAGAATTTTTTGAGCATATGCGAGTAGCATCCCTTCCTTATGGAAGAACGGCGAGTAAGCGGGGTGTTCTATAAGATAGAGAAACAGTCACGTCTCATGGGCCTAGCCGTGAACGAGTACAAAACGAATTACTTGGTATCCACTTCTTGGACGGTCTGTGAGTATGGAGAATTTCAACTTTAATGTTGTAGAAAACTTCGTCTATCTGGGAACAGAAATTACCAGCGACAACAATGTTAGCCGAGAGATCAGACGAAGAATCACGCTTGCTAATCGCTGCTACTTTGGGCTCAGCAAGCAAATTAGAAGTAGAGTCCTCTCTCGAACTACGAAGATAAAAATCTATGACACTGATAATCCCGGTCCTGCTGTATGGCGCAGAAGCATGTACACTGACATCAACGGATACAGCATCAGCTTACACGCATGTACACTGACATCTTCGTAGGATTTTTGGTCCCCTTAGAGTTGGCGTTGAGTTTAGGAGCTGTATGAACCATGAGCTGTATGATGAGGTTGGCATAGTCCAGCGCATTAAATTCCAGCGGCTGCACTGGACTAGTCACCTCATCCGGATGAACCCCGAAGCTCCAGCACTAAAACCTGAACTTGATTGGTGGACGGAATCAGAGAGGACGTACGAGCTTAAGATGGCAAGATCAGGTCTATGATGACCAGCGACTGGCGCCGGCGGGCACTAAACTACATCGAATGCGAATGCGCTTTCCTACGTGCGGCCTTAACCGATAGACGGTTGAAGTGCCACCTAAGCAAGTAAGTAACTTGAATAATTTATCTCGGCTCGTGTGAATTGGTGCAAACAAATGTTGAAAAATACAAGAACGCTACGTCCACAGGTTCAAATCCCATGAATATACGCCAAAAACTGTGACGCGTGGATCTTCCAGGACGATCCACAACCAACTAAAGTTGTTCGTTCTTGGAGCGCCGAAAAGCAAATTTTCAGTTCGTTTTTCAGAAGAATGGGACATGTGGATACAGTAACATTAGAGAAACATAAGACAGTGAATTCTTCATCTGTTTGCAGCAATGGCAGCTCTCACACAAGAGTCTTACTTTGGTCTTTTTGGGGATGTAAAAAAATTAAATTGACTGATCACGCGCCGTACAGCCCTGATTTGCCACTTATTTAGACTTATTGACTTTTGCTTAGTCCCGAATGTCAAATATAAGTTGCGTGATCTATGATCTGCATCGCCACAAGAAGTCGTGCAAATTACATGTTTTGGAGATACCAACTTCAGAATAGGAAAAATGCTTTTCGAATTGGTTTGTGCGCGTGAAAAGTGTGTTTATGATCGTGGAATATATTTTGAAACCAATAAAATTGCTTAAAGTATACGTTTAATGTAAAGTAATAGGACCCCGCGAAGTTGAAGGCGCACTTTTGCAGTAGTCTTTATTTCTCCCGGTGCACATTACATATTTATCAAATCTCATTTATCTGCTCCAAATAGTTGTACACAATGACAAATTTGGTTTCACCCTTTCATGCGGTATATTCACTTTTCCGCCTTCTCACCAAAAGGACGCAGCTCAACGATAGGCTAAAAAAACATTTATGGCTTATCGGTCGAAGGCCAACTCTCAGGCTGAGAAGCAAGCTACTAGTCTATAAAGCAATAATAAAGCCTGTATAGACCTACGGAATCCTGATCTGGGGCACTGCCAGCAAGAGCAATTGCTCTATTATTCAAGTTCCAAAACAGGGCGCTCAGGATTATTTCCAACGCTCACCTGTGCCACACCAACAAAATGATACACGAGGAACTCGGGCTACCTTGGATTCACCAGGAAATTGCAAGACTAAGCAGCATTTATCAAAATCGGCTCAACAGGCACACCAACACCCTCGCCATCAGCCTGCTCGACAATAGATCCAGTATAAAAAGACTCAAAAGGCCTCACCCGCTTCATCTCCCTCATGGGAGGTTATAACACATTCACTTTTATTTTTTTTCTACTCCATTCCCTTCCCCAAAACCTTCTTATTCCTATTCCACAACGGCTCCACCAACACATTGTCAACTATTTCTACAGATAGATTCCAAATAAAAGAGCACTTTCAGTTTTTCAAAATTTCCGGGAAACGTTTCCAAATTTACCAACGAACATTCAATTTGAATTTATCTAGATATATATGTGTGTAGTATTAAGAAATCAATGGTTTTTCAAATCGTATATATCCAGTTCAATAATGTAGTCGTCATTTGAGATTTTATAACAAACACACTCAATGCAGAAATAGACAAATAAACCAAACCAACTGAAAAGAATTATTTTGGATTTAGCCACAAATTCTTCATCAGCAGTTTTTTGTTTACTACATTTGCTCACTTTTGACTTACATAATACTTCAGGGTGAATAATTAAGACATAATAATGTACAACAATGTTTTTGTTCTCTTGGTTAGAGTTAGACTATGAATGCAGCATCACAGAAAGTTTATGTAAATAAAATTCTTTATAAATACTTTCTTTAACCACTGAGCATCTAAAAATAACTCAGTTATTTACGTGGTTTTAACAATAGAATGATTATTGTTTCTTAAAATAATACACCAAGTATTGCATCATCCATTATATAGTATATGCATATATACATCATTAGTGACCGACTACAGCAGCAGCTGTCTGAAAAGTTAGACTGAGTGAGTCAAAGTGCGCGCTAGAAGCGAAACGATGTGTGAAGCGATAATATTTGTGCTAAAAGCAATGCTTATTTAAAAAAAAAAAAAACATTTTATAAAGAAATATTCTCAGAAATATTGCATAAAGAACAACAAAAATCATGCAACGATAACAAGAATATAAAAGCAGAGCGATAAAGCAGTTTTCAAACAGTTATCTCGCTTCGCACACGTTATATCGCTTGCATTCGCTTTCTAATTCGCTTGTAGCGCGCACTCTGACTTCAGCCTTATTGAAGTTGTGAAACAAATAAACTCACTTTCAAAGACTGCCATGCGACTCATAATGCCCGATGAAATATTATGCGTTGAACGCTGCATTGTCTCAAGAACTTTTAGCTAAATTTTGAAAACAAAAGGAAAACACTTTAAACTGATGTTAAGTGCTGTCAATACAACATCTAATGCCGCACTGAATTAAAACACAAGTTTAATAGAATTTACAGAACATGGCGAACTGGGCGAAAAAAAAAATATCTATAAAGCAAACAGCAGCAAGAAGAAAAAAAAAACTGCTGCCTTATACGCGTATATACACAATACTATGCTATATATAATTTTATTTATTTTTTTCTGATATTATTTGCACTTCTCACAGGCTTATTTGCCTTATTTAAACAACTCGTTCTTTTCTCTTTTTTTTTTTTTTTAAATATTCAATTTTTATTTTATTTTTTTTTTTTTTCGATTCACGTCTTAAAGTCGTCGTCGTCGACGTAAACCTACTCGCGACATTGTCTCAACTGCTCGATTTGCAACTGCTACGAGCTGCAGCAGCGGCAGCAGCATTCCACAGCATTTGGCAAACGCAGCTCGACTCAACTATCCGAATTTGACTCGACTCGACTACTCTCGGCTCAGGCTGCACGGTGAATCGATAATCATGTGCACAGCACAGAAACATTTACCCACCTAACCTACCCACCTACATATATACATATATATGTATATATAAATAGTCGTACTATGTAAAAAAAAAAAAGTATGTTGCTATTTTTGGCTTCTTCTTGCATACGAAACTGGCTAGGCCACGTCGGGCATGGCCGGGTAGCACCACGATAGCACGATGCAACTGCAACCTAAAGCTCATGTTAGGCGGCGTCGCATGGTCTGCTTGGGTGGGCGCAGCAATGGGTGGTATTATGCAGTGGATAGATACTACGGTTAGATGGTTAGCATAAGGTATAAGCCATGTTTGACTGACCTACATACAGTTGCAAATATTACGTATACGTCGCTATATATTACGTATACGCCGCACGAAAGGCCTTTGTAGGCTGCATGCAATTTCTGATATAATCAGTTGAAAAGCGAAAGTGAAAACAGGAGAGAAACAAATATACAAAGTAGAGAGATAGAGTCAGTGTGAGAGAAAGAGAGAGCGAGAGAGAAAGCGAGCGAAGCAAGGATAGAGCATGCAAGTTTTAAGGCAACCTTAAAACGAAAGCGAAACGAAAGTAATGCAACTACATACAGACATAGTACAAACAATCGATAACCAATATTTGCATAGTGCAGTCGCAGCCTCTCATACGTGAGGGCTAACAAAAGTTCAGTAAATGCTCTTTTTAAATAAATTCAAAATCTCTACCAGTTTCCTACTCTACTACAAAAGTACAACAATCTCGGAAAAGTGTTTTAACATCGATTTTTTTTTCGATCTGATTGCACTTTCAATTGTAACATGTCGATTTTATAGTTAAGGTATTTACACCTAGTCGATTAAAAATGAGATATGAAAAGTAGTCACACAGCCCTGCGAACTAGAGCTGGAAAACTATCGATAGTATCGATAGTTTTTTTTGCCCAGCACTATCGATACTTTTTTTCACTAACGATTATATCGAAACTACAAACCATTTCGAATCGTTGAAGACAAAGTCTTTCAGAACTTCGTACACTGTTTAGATGCTCAGTATACTCTTCCCAGTAGACCCACTTTAAAGAATGTGCTACTGAACAGTATGTAAATAAGTTAAAAACTATTTTTAGTAGCGTTGATTGTTGCACCATAACAGGCGATGGGTGAACATCACGATCAAATACTTGACTGTAACATGTCATTTTATCAGAAACGACTTCAAACCGCGTTCGCGGTATTGTCAACTATCAAAGTACTGGAAGATATTTACCAAGTGTCACAAAACATCGCCGATTCACTGCATGCTATAATATCGGAGTGGTATGTTCTTTGCAAAGTTGTTTCAGTTGTAACAGACAACGCAGCATTAATGATTCAAATTTGACAATTACTTAAAATAAAACATTAACCATGCTTCGCTCACACTTTAAATCTCGTTATGCAGCATACTATATCACTTAAAAATATAAAGGAGGCCGCCATGACAAAGTGTATGATCATAGTCACGTACTTTAAAAGAATCCAATCGCATATATAAAATTGAAAACAGCACAAGGTATTAAAACGCCATACGCCGTGGAATAGCGCATAAAAAATTATTCAACGTACAGTGCCTTCAAAACGGTGCACTTTCTTCTTTTAAGTACTTCAAAGGCACCTCAGCCACTTACAGCGGATGATATAGAAGTACATATTAAAAGACTAGGTGGACTTATTTCGACTTTGCTACTACTCAGGCATCAGGGAGTAACGTTGCCACGATTTCGCTAATAATTCAATTTCGTACGATCTTTCTAGTAGATGCTTAAATGCTACAAAAACCAATATGAAAACTTTGGAAGGCGCAGAGATCTGTACATATCTGATTGATCGCCTAAATCGTCGGTTTTTTTCTGATGAAAGCCGAACAGTGCCGCAATTTGTAAAAATTGTACAACTTCTCCCGAGTTTCTAGAGCCGCCAATACCCAATGTACAAAGCAATCCACAACAGCATATATACAAGTATACAGCAGCAGCGTTTCGTCTCCTTTTTTTTAGTAAAACGATAGTATATAATATCGATAGTGACGATAGTTTCGACTATCGTTTGAAAACTATTCATACTGTGCTCTACACTGTGAACTTTTTTTCAACTTTACTTTCTCTCATTAGTTTGAATTTCTTAAACTACGATTGTTTCATAATTTTTGCGCGTTTGACTGTGTTCCGATCCCACTGTTTCATCCTAATAAATACCATACTGATTGTCGATTTTAGTTCAAATTGAAAGTGTTGCAAAGCACTTTAACGCTATTTTTTGACAGGCAAAATTGTAAAGCACCCTTTACATATATTCTCTTTTTCCATATATTCACTTTTGATGTCAAATCTATCAAATGAGAAAACTTATATCAATGCCCAAACCATTTCTTCTAGTTGCAATAATATGCTACGTAGAATTTTTCCCGTAACTTGGTTTTCTTCTGTTTCAACTGTTTCTTGGTTTCTGCTCTGTTGTAATGGATCCATGTCTCGTTCATGGTTACGAAACGGCGCAAAAACGTTTTAGTAGTCAGTTGAAAATCTCGAATGATTTTCATTACTTCTGGATGTCCGATCTCGTTTAAAGTTTAAACTATAAAATCATTCACCCAATGTGCCACTGATCTAACTCGGTTCAGATTGCTTTCGGAGTTTTGTGTTAAATCTCAGCGCGAAACTTGTTTTTATCATTTTCTAAATATAACAAACGTTGTTTGCTTCAATCGTTTGTAAAAATTAATACGACTATAAATATTATAGTAGTCTAATGATAGAAGTTACTTATCAGTAATTAACATATTTAAAAACAACTCCTCTATTTTGAAAGTACTTTTCAGCTTGCTCCTGTACTTTTCAGTGAACACTTTAAGTTGACAATTAAATCCAAACATTCTCTTTTTTCCAAATACAAATAATTTTTTGTTTTTGTTTTATTTTCAAAACAAATAAAACAACTGACAGCAAAATTGGCGGGCTGAATGCTCATGTAAAATTATGTTTAAACACTCATCTGAAAATATAAAACGCCTACTAATCTAGTCAGCTGATAACTCATATTAGAACTCATGAATATGAAAAGGCGGTTTAAACAACGGTAGAGGATGTGTTTGTTTAATTCTTCACAGAACATTTGGTTGTTGGAACATACTTAGTTTCTCATCCACTAAGATGTTAAAAGACTAACAGTGAATACTTTAAGGTATTTATTATATCCATTTTAGACATTTAGTCATTAACTTTTTTCTAACAATGGAATAATTGCATTTTAAAAAATTCGAGATATCCGTTACCTTGTGTAAGGATCTTTATTTAAACCACAGTTTTGTATGGGAACTATATTTTGATCTAGAGCTATGTGGGATATTTTATTAAAATTGATTTGATATACACCAAATTTTGCTTTCGTAGCTTAACTTAAAACAACCAAAATGGGATTTGTATGGGAATACCCCACTTTGTATACACTCTATCTACTCATGAATGGGGAGTGTCTGTATATCCACAATTGAAGGCTCCATATCTTAAAGCCTTCAAGATCTCGTCATTTACACAGACGAACAGGCTATATTGATTCGAATTTAGGATTTTGATCAGCATCAAAATCCGAGTCGATGTAGCCGTGTCCATCTGTTTAAGCCAAACTACAATATAAAACTATTCCCCATTTTGGTGATTTTGTATGATTTTTATGATTTTTTATTGCTAATCACGTTGTGAACACGTTATTTGGCGTGTTTTACGTCACACCTAATAATATGCCAATTTTGGATATATAGTTCCTGTATATCGTTCTGCAGCAGCGCATTAATGGTGCTGAATGGCTATTTCATAAACTAATGGTGTCTCTCTCGTAGCATCCATCTGGCTCTTCAGTATCCAGCGTGTCCACTAAACGATGTTGACTCTTAGGTTTTACTGATGTTAATCAGTTCCCTAAGAGTTTCAGTCTAATGCCCACTATGGTTGCCTCACTTTGTATTTGTAAATCTGTTATATTTCTAAATAGCAAGAATAATTTCGTTTGGCTGTGTAGATGCAGTGACCGTAGGTCAAGACTGGCCTAACAATGGTAATATAGAACAGGCATGGACGTAAAGAGAACAAATGAAGTGAAAATAAAGCGACGTTGCAAGCATTCAGCACACTGATTTCCTATTTCTCATTCTCTTAAGCTGACTTCGGCATTCTGCAATTCGTGCGCGTGTAAGTATTTGAAGAGAGTTCGGTCGTGCCGGTCAACTGAACCCATTTCGAGGTGCTATGAATCGTGTGCAACTTTTCCATGTCAAAAGTTTCATAATATTGAATTGTCATCGGATACACAGGTGTATATTAAATTAAAGCTCAATTTGGTGGTCCAAAATAGTGTTTCAATTATTGTATTTCAAACTATACCCAAAACGTACTTTTTAGTTAAACAAAGAGTTATTCAATAGAGGCGCAGCAACGTTTGCAAATTATTAATGATTACCTATATTCTGAGTCGGTAGACGCAACTTTAAGACTGTTGACTCCAATTTACGTAATAACCGTTCCACCAGACATGCTGTGAGTTCTATAGCATAAAGCAACCTACTACAGCATGCGTTCGTTCGTATGTTTGTGAAAACACGAACTTGTTCGTCCCCATGGAGTTATGGCTGGACAGCGTTGATTTAGAAGTGCAAACATTTTCCCTGACAATACTGTATTATGGATATTTTTATTATTGAACAATTTAAAGACAAAAGGTCGTATATCAACCATTGGGAGAACTCTAGTTAAATAAAAAGCTTCTACAGATTTTGTGAATCCGAGTAAACGAAATTTTGTAAATACACTCGCTACAATACGCTGCCCTGCTTTATACACACTCATCACAGCATCCTTGTCAAGTCAGTCCTTGACCCGATTCAATATGGCGTGCGCGCACACGAAGGCCAGCAAAACAATAGCAAAACTGATGTTGTCAAATACACACACACACTCGACAAATACAGTTAACTCTACTCGTGCACTCGAAGTAAGAATGCGCTTCGTTTCATTTTTCAACTTATCTACCTACATAGTATGTCGGATGCTGTTCGTTCGTACTGTCGTCCTTTTGTTGACTGCTTCGTTTAGCAATTCGGCAGCAAAACAAACGCTTTAATTCAATAATGCCAAACAAAACAAAGCAAATCCCTTTGTCGCAATTGCTGCTTGCCTGTTAATAATTGGCTCCATGGAGAAAATGGCCGCTTCACAGCAACAACTACAACTACAACTACAAAGCTACAATGAAACGCACACATATTAAGCATAAGTGTAAAAGAGAAAGTAATACAATTTAGTTAAAGTTTACTACAAATCAAGCCCAGCTCGCTGTCAAAGCACTCTAATTGGTGCAGGCACAATCAATGTTGACTATAATATACAAGTATATAACACGCCTACACGCAGCAACAAAACGAATCCAATTGGAAAAAGTTATTTAGAGGCCTAAAAAGGATAACGTCGACGCCATTACTTCCAACTCCTGGGAGTAGTACACACGTTGCTGCCAACTTGAGCTATTATTCGCTGCTGCTGCTGCTGTAGACTGCTCTGCTGAATGAGTGTACAACTCTAACTCAAATACTCCGCCTCAAACGAATAGGCGCACATGCTAAGCAAGCAGACGCCCGACAATCGAAGTCGGTATGAAAAAGAAGAAGAAGAAAAAGGAAAATTGCCTGCAAGAAAACCTGTAGTGGCGAAAATAGGTGGCTGGCAGCATTGCGTTACACAAGTAGCAGGAGCCAACTGGAATATCCACACAAAGATACAAGATACAAATTACACACACACACACACACACATCTGAAGAGCAAAAGCAGGAGTGTCCGTACAATGTATGACGTCGTTATATTTTTCTTTTTGCGTGTTGTTGCTATGTTCCTATATCTTGTACTTGAAAACAAAATGGCGTCATATATGTATCGTATTTACAAATGTCGAGCGAACGACAATGACGCACAACGCACATTTTCAATTGCATACTTAAAGGCGCACGTGCAGCACGTCGAAGATGACAAAAAAAAAAACAAAAAAAACCGAAACAAATGGCGTAGAAGCCAAAGTAAAACGGTACATCCTAGCTTAGCATAAACGAGGGTAATTTGATAATTAATAAGCCTACGTTGCATGTTAACAAGCGTATTTAGACCATGTGGCACATAGTTATTGGAAAAACTGTCAACATGTTATATACATATTCAGCTGTTCATACGAATCTTTAGAAGTAGTAATTAACAATCAGGTGGTTTACATTATAACCGTGCAAATCTTATGAACACTATCATTTGTCCATATAATATCACTATTATTATTATTATTATTAGACAAAAACAAAAATAATTTATCATGCCTCCACTCTTGCTTTATAGTATAAGTAATCATCATAAATATAACATAGTTTAAACTTGATATTTTCCCAACATTCTCCCAATAGCTATGATAATATGTTCATTAGCAGCCTTACTAATAACACAGGTCAACATGGTTTAGTTGTTGGAAAACTAAGTGTCATTTTCGAAGTAATTTGCTGCGTATAATCCGAATCCGGGGTCAGAATTGACCCACCACGTCATTATTTTTAATTCAGAATAAAGCTTAATTCTCAGATCGATGAAAATTTTTGATGCCAAAAAACTTTTATATAAAAAAAAAACGCTTTCATACAACAATCAAAATTTTTCGGCACGAACTGTTTTTCATCGATTACTCAGATAACAAAAATGTTTGCTACCGAAAATACTTTTCATACTCAAAAAACAGGTGATAAAGAGTGTGATCTTTTGCATTTCCGTCAGAAAAGAGCAAAGAAAAATAAATATGTGTGGACTTTTCACCTAATAAATATGATTTTAGTATTTCATGTTGATTTGGGAACACTGTTTTTTGTTTGTTTGATATCATAGCAGTAATAATCTACAATTTCGGTATCAAAAATTGTATATCTATCTCAGTATTGGGCTTAAATAAAAAAAAAAACAAAACAAAACTTTTTGAGTTCACAGTGTGGACCATCACCGATTTAAGTTTTTTAATGTCACTCTGTTAAAGTTTTTAAATTTTCACAAACGCCACCAACTGCAGCAGAATAAACAAGAGAAAAATTTAACATCGGTAGAACCGGAACTCCAATACTCTTTACAAATCTTCATTCAAAGCTAGTCCTTGAAACGGGAGAGCTTCCACTATATATAATGAATATTATATGAAACACAATGGATAAATTGAATCTTTGGAAATCAATAAAAATTAAAGAAAATATCTTCCCTGCGGAAGTTTTTTGTCCGCATACAAGCAAATATTAAAGGAACCAGCGGGTTGATAAGACTCTGAGATATCGTATGATATAGGAGATTACGTATTTTATTTTGTATGCACATTGCTTTATGTGATTTAGCCCAGTCATCTTACTTAAAAATAGGGGTCAACCTCAGAATGAAAGATAATAAGCTGTAAATTGGTATAAAAACCTTTGTTTTGGCGTTCTATATGTTGTCTCAATAGTCTCATATAATATTGTGTTCGCGTCTGAGTCTTTTGAGACAACATATAGAACGCCAAAACAAAGGTTTTTATACCAATCTACATCTTATTATCACTCATTCCGAGGTGAAACCATAATATGACTGGGCATAGTACCTGATAAAATAGCAATAACACAAACTTATAAACGCAATAATATACAAAATTATCCCTACATTAATAGTGATGTCATGGAAGAGTAAGCGCGTTCATAATAACGAAGACTGTCCCTACTAAACTTTATGGTGGTCGATGGCGTTTTGCTTATTATAACTTAATCATCAACAATATATGCTATGGTTGAATAAGAACGTATTTGTGCATTATTTGTGATGTACATTTTTCTACATTAAAAGCGTTCATTGTTGTAGTTTGTCAAAATCTTCGGAAACACAATGTTATAGAAATTTTATTCTTCGTTGCAGTCGAAATGTGCTGGTCTACGTAAAATCACTTTACTCAATCTAATGATGTTTATGGGAGCTATAAAATTCTATGTAGGCTATATTGTATAGTGTTCCGAGGTATAAATATATGTATAAAATTTTTTATTATAATGAACGAAAGACCTGGCATTTCATTCCATTTTTGCTAAAGTACTCCTCCGGAATAATATGTTTAAAATGTACTTTTTATACTTATAACTCATAGTGTAAAATTGTATGACACATTAATTTGTCTGAAAGTTTATAACGAAAATATAAACGAAGCATCATAGACCCATAAAGAATACATATTTTAGACCAGCTCGTCGAGACGATTATATCTAGTTATGTCCATCTGGATGGTGTTGAGATTTTTTAAATTTTAAATCAATTTTTTATATAACTAGTACGGACGCTTATTTCGATCGTAACACCATAGAATAGTAAACCCCATACAAACACAGCGCCCACTTTGGGTTTTTCATTCCATTTGCAACAAAAACTTTTTTGTGACAATAAATATCATTTGGATTCAATTTTATATGATGGCCGGACGCTTCACATATAGAGATATCAATGGATTTGATCATCATACATTTAGTAGTGGCTGCCATACAATCCATGCGAATTGTTTTACAAAAAACTTTTTCATTACAAGCAAAATTCACTTAAAAATTTACATGGTGGCTTTTTATAGTCGGTTGCTTTACACATATGTACCTACATTCATAGATGTAATCCCCCCACTCTTGGGGGGATTAATCCCACATTCATGTCAATGGTATCAGAGCTTTGGTTCCACCGAAGTTAATTTACATTTTTACTATTTTTTATTTCGAACTTCTCCGAAACTCGCAACTTTTTGTTATCGATGTGTTTCATTTCCAGAGCGTTTTTGATAGATAGATTGCTATAATATATGGGATCTACGATATTATCTTTAATGCGTTACAAAGTCCGTGACAAAACACTACGTGTGAAGAAGTATAATAAACACAAATATTCGAGAAATTATTGTATTTAAATTTTGGCTGCAACAAACACGTTTAGACGCAAAACAGCTGATTGCATCGAACAGAGTTGCCAGTATTGCTTTGTTTAGAAAAAAGCATTCACCTTTAATGTACATGCATGTTTCTGCATTAAACTTTGGTCTTTTAATTATTTAAACATTATAATTTCCTTAATAAAAATATAAATGTAAAATAAACTTTTAGCAGTGTTCATAATTTCGTTTGTTCAGTTAGTAAGGCAACCATAAGAGACTTATCGAATATCGAACGGACCAAGTTAATTTATCGCACAAACCAAATCGCAAATTCTTGTTAGCTTGATGTTACAGTGAGATTTGAGGTATGATCAGTAAAAATAAATAGCAAAATTTGTACGATTCGAAAAACTGGTGCACGGCTGTTTGATTTCAAAACGATGCGTTTTTATAATATTACTATAAAATTTGCATTCATCTACTCTTTACAATTTCTAAAAATTTATAAAATAAAATATGAATTATGAATTTTCCTAGCTGCGAAAAGTTTAACCAACCCTCGTACATGCTGCCAAGTGGAAAAGCAAAGACGAAACGCATTTGGCTCATTGATTTTTCCACCAAGTGTATATATTTTTCTTTTTCTCCCTCTCTCTTTCTCTCTCTCTCTCTCTCTCTCTCTCACTCACTCTCTTGATAACTTATGGCGGGAGGCACGTCTGCAAATAGCAATGACGACAATGACGTCACATGTGAAAACTCTCTAACTTCTTCTACTCGCTCTCACAATATCACCCTACCCTGTCTTTCTTTGCGAAGCAAAAACATCAATAAATAGATTTCCCTGATTTTTCAACAGGATAACAGCAAACGGGAACAAGCGACAAACGCAATTGATTTTTTATATGATTTTATTACGATATTGCGCTGTCGCCCTACACTACGTCTCTTTCATCACCATCCACGAGCTTCAGTTTACTTCCGGCGCCATCATTTTGGACACTTGTAAATATGTCTAGTGTCGGGATGAATGTGTGAATGAATGGACGTTCAAGTTGTAACAGAGGCGCTTCATGTGAGTGTGTCTATCAGTGTTCCATTTGCGACGACATTGCTGTCATAAAAATTTTATGGATGTGATACCTATATACCTATATACATATATATATTTGTTTTTTCTTTTTTTTGTCTTTCGCTGACTAAACGCATTCTAATCATTGCTATTAGTTGGTATTATAGCTATCTGTGTTTTGTTTTTGTTGTTCTCTGGTAAACAGATTCCAAATATTTATTCATAATATTGTTTTTTGTTATTGGTAATTGTGGTTGGGTGTGTGGAGGATTCTTCGGTTATAGCCTTAGTTATTAGTCATTCTGTCTCATGGCATAGTATAGCGGATAGGATAAGGTTCAATCAACGTGCTTCGCTTATTTGGCTTCATTTATTTTTTTTTTTTTTTATCAAGGCGGCTATTGTTATAGATCTATTTATATGTTTATACTATATATACGGATATACATTGTTTTTGTTGTTGTTGTTGTTGCTGTTTGTTTATTTAGCTGTCATTAATAGGTAAATAATTTTTTTACGCATTCGTTTTTTTTTTCTATTTTGAGAAGTGTGAAAAACACATTGTTGATACTATGTACTCACTCGTATGAGAAAGTTCCAAGGCTTCACTTACTTATTTTGAAGGTCACATTGTAGCTAATTAACTTAAATTGTGTTGTAGACGCAAAGTAATTTATGCACTAATTACGTAGTACAAAATAGCAAAACAATACAAATAACAAAATACTCAAAAAACTTCAAGTGCATCTACTTAGTTCTTCATGAACTTCCATACTGTAATCTTAACGAATCTTCAAAGTCTTTAGCGGAGTTTTTGCTTAAATATTGCATTCATTGAGCAATTATCGAGCAAAATATTATATTGTATGCTGTTAGAAGTTAGAGTTTTTAGCAAAAATGTAACAATGAAGCCAACTTAATGGAAAACACTTCTCATTTCACTACTGGAAATAAAATCTGCAAAGAATTAAAATAATTTCCCAACAATTTTTATTCAAAATAAACTTTTCAGAAGTATGAGTGTCGGAGATTGCAGCAGCATTTACACTATCCCTACTCCTATACTGCCAGCGCATATAGCTTATTGCAGGATTGAAGGTGAATGTAGCTTATGGAAAGTATTTAAATTTTTAATTCTATATCTCACATATTGGAAAGATTGTGATTGATAAAAGCTTTTTGCAAAAAATTGGGCAAGTAGAAAAGGAGCATGACTTTCATACATTTCTTTATGGATGAATTTTTTGGGTAACAAGAAAAATGCTTATTATATTAAGATGGCCAAATTAATTTCTGGAGGATAATAAAAATGATGGTATGCATTTTCATTTGGGATTCTTTTCAGAAAATCTCAGTTAACTCAACTCAGTGTGAGATTTTGGCAATCTAGGACGTCAAAATTCAATTTTAGCCAAAGTTAGATAGGGTAGGTCTAGACTAACAAAAAATTGTATGGGAGATGGTGGAGAGTTATAGGGTTAAGAAGGTGATCGGCAGTAGTTCTACAAAAAAAAAAAATGTTCACGCCTAAACGAAAAACCTTATGGAAAAATGACCTAGGGAGCTTTTTTAGCTAATTGTATAAGCTTTTTAGAAAAAAATATTTTGGGTGTGGTCTTTTAGTTTTACGGGAAAGCTGGGCATCATAAAGTCAAAATTTGAAGAATTTTTTACCCTTGTTTTACTTTGGCGGCCATTTTGAAGCAAAATCAAAAAATTTGTATAACATATGTTCAGCAAATTTGAAGAAAATTTTATGAGGATTTAAAAAAAAATGTAAAAACATAGGATAATAGGACCTTTTTTAGACCAAAATGGCCACCAAAGCAAAAAAAAAGTGTCTAACATTCTTTCACAAGGCTCCTCATGCAATATATCACTTAAGTTGAAAAAAGATGCCTTTGTGCAAAAAATGGGCAAGATATTACTTTTTTAAGTCTATTGTATGAGTATGTACGCTAATCCTGTATGCTTTGTCGTAACCGAACTACGCCGAACTTGTAAGTCATAGTCTATGAAAGATTCAAGATTTATGAAATTTATCTTAACTTTTAGCTGATTATAAAATAATTTAATTAAAATACTTAAGTTCAAATGTAAGGGTCGTATATAGCACAACTTTTTAGTGAAAATATTGACTTTTAATACAAAAAACCACTCAAAGTTTTGTTATCGATGCAAGCTTGCAAATTTGTTTTTGCATGCATGTGTTTGTTAGCATGTGTTTGATAGCTGTTATCATGCCAATGACAATTCTTTCATTCTCTTTTATGCTTATTTTCGTAACAATTGTGGTATTTTCTAACAAATTACAAAAAAAAAAATATGATAGATTTTCTTTTCATTTTGGCGTCCTAGATTGACTCAATCTCACATTGTGCGACGGACAGGCTAAAGGATGCCAAGAGTCACCAAGAAATATCGGCATTAAAAAAGCGCTTCGAAGAAAAGAGCCAAATCAAAATGCTAGCTAATTACTAATTAAGACAGAAACTCACGATTCGAC
Source organism: Leucophenga montana (assembly GCA_035044765.1). NCBI lineage: Eukaryota > Metazoa > Arthropoda > Insecta > Diptera > Drosophilidae > Leucophenga > Leucophenga montana. The sequence goes on from JAWNNQ010000802.1 coordinate 36,411, forward strand.
CAATACAAATAAGAGGCCAAATAAGCATTTTTAACCAGTTGCGTTTAGCTGAGGATTATATAGTCTGATCGACATAGTTCTTCTTCTTGCGTCTGTTGACAACAACTGATGTTGTTCTCTTCTCGATTTGCCGTTTAGCATAGCTTTACACCGTCAAATACTCTACAATACATAGATCAAGATCCAAACATAGCTCCATATACGCATGTACCATTGGGTGTATTAGACCCTGGAGCGTCAAGAGTTTATTAAGTTTGTGCAAAGCAGTAGTATTCGTGATAGACCCCATAAAGTATATATATTCTTAATCACCATCAAATGTAGATTCGATGTGGATATGTCCGTCTGTCCTGCGTATATATGTAGCATATCGATGTGGATAATAATACACTCCAATATATATGTAGGCTTATTTTATATATAGTTTCTTTATTATAATATGTAATTGAACGATTAAACAATATTAGTGTATAGTTAATTCTATTTTTCAGCCAAGCTGACGCCAACGACTCGCGATTAGTGTCTTCTTTAAGGTAATTTACAAACTATGCGCAGCACAACACAACCGATCGCTCTCACTGCTTAAACACAACTCAACTGCTAGTACGTCTTGCTTCTATTAACTTACTCTCTACGCATTGTCCGTCTGATCAACGCTCGCTTCCAACATGCGACGTGTTGCTCCGCTGGTCTGTACTGCTTCTACTTATATATATGAACACCGATATTTCGGAGACGATAAAACATAGAGTCATTAAGCTTGATTTTTTTAGATTCTATACTACGCCCACAATGGAGTTGTAGTATATCCTTTAACCCTTTGACGAACGCTATTGAAACGTTTTAAAATTCGCGAATCCGCCACCGGATTCGTGTGCCACGACCTTAAATTACTAAGAAAAGTGTTGAGAAAAAAACATTGCGCGCAAAGATGTGTAAAATCGCATTTTGAATGGGATCTATATGGCCCAATGGTGGTCAACGGTAACACATTTATTAAACTAGCCTTACGAAAAATATAGCATAAAAATATATATAAACATAGTCAAATTGGTTGGTGGCATATGTGATATATGTGGACTGTGACACTACTTTTTCTTTTTTTGTTGGAACAAGGAAGGTTGCCCGCAACTTCTCCAAAAAACTTTTGACCTGTAGTTTCACCCAACTGCAAAATATTGTAGCAAAAATGGAGAGAAGAAGGATGAGTTTGCCCCTGAAAATTAGGTATTTTCTGACAGCCAGATTCATTCCCTATTGAATTATACCTTGTTGAGGAAAATCGACTCAATAGTTTCTCCAAAAAAAAATCAATGGTAAAAGGGTCACCGGTGTATCAGTGGTCGTCAAATGTTTTTTTTTTTTTAGGTAAATCACATTTTGGATTTTTTTTGGAATTTGGAACATATTGGAATAATAAAAATTTTCTAAATTTTAGAATTCGTGATCAGCAAAACGAGTTTAGTCGATCCGCCATGTCTGTCTCCCCGTGAGTTTTGAGTTTTCTGCTCCATATTACGTCAATCTTTGAGGTATTGGCATGAAAGTTGGTATGAATACTTTTTATAGCCATAAGAAGAATGACCGCAACTTTGGCATTGCTTTTATAAGCTTTTTCTAAATTTTAGAACAAAACTTCTTTAAATAAAATTTAATTTTAGGGTTACATTTGCTACAAATTTTTAGACTATTTTTACGAGTGTAATCATTGAACTTTTGAAAATAAGCTGATGCTTACTTTTCACAAATGAATTCGTCGGCATCGTGATGAAGAACTTAGGGATGAAACCAGAAAGAAATTCCTCATCTTCAGATTTTTCGTTTTTTTTACACGTTACCGGTTTATTATCGAATAAAAATTGAAGTAAGAAACATTAAAGAGTTAAAATAGAAAACTTTAAGATCGTTTCTTTCCTGAAAATGTTTCTAAAAACGCTTTGAAGCTGAGTTCAGTTAAATCAAATATTGTTTCATACTTGTGTATCCAAACATCTAGTAGCTTCTTGATGCGTGATATTTTGATTACAATATCTCATAGAGCAAAAACTTCACAGCATTTTGACTTGACTTGACTTGAGCTTGAGGCCGGTTTTTTGATTGCTTTGCCTAGCGTTTCTTTATAGTTTTTCATTTAAAATTACGCAATTGAATTACGAATTACGAAGCGCAGACTTGAGCATTATCGTTGTTGTTATTTGAGTTGTTGTTGTTATTGTTGTTGTTGTTGTTGTTGCTGCGGTGGTTGTCAGTTTCTGTTAAAATTTTTAAGATACAAAAACTTGCAAAGTGTCCAAATAGGCCGGTTTTGCCATAAGTCTTTGCAATATTTGAAGCCAGACAGCCAAGTCAGCCTCAACGATGTCTTCAGAGTGCCAAGCAATTCAGTGAGTGCGTCGCCACTTGGCAGGCAGCACTTGGGGTCGTTTAAACGGTATTTGAAATATGGGTATTACATGCAACACAAACATCGCAGCAAAATGTGTTTACAAATATGGCCTGAACGAGACTAGACGAGACGAAACACGGCCTGCTTTGTTGCAACAAGTTGCTATAAGTAAATATTTGCAATGTAGAAATTTAATAAAATATTTATGCGTTTTGAGTTGACCAAATAAAACGAAAAAAATGTTAAGTTCGGTGGAACCGAAGCTTTAATACTCTTTACACTTCATCCCTTTTTGTTCGGCAATGCTGGTGTTTTACGTCAGTTTTTAAATTATTGAATGCATGCTTTGATTTGAAATTATTTTTATTATATTAAAATTTATGGTTAATTTTGTTGCGCATGAAATTATTGGAAAGAACTAAACTAAAATTAAAAGAAATTTTGTAACGAACGGGAGTCAAACCTAGACGGTTAGGTACACAAATGTTTACTGATACATTTGGAAACATATTTTGTATGTAGTTGACCAATTTAAAAACAAATATTATTTCAGCATAAATAATTGTTTTAATTCAAACATGTTCGATACAACAAAATAAATAGAGTGTTCTTGTATGGGATCTATACTTTCTACTGGATAAATCGCTGTCATTTCTGAACTTGTGTTGCTTCTGCTAATAAAAAGTCTTCATAGCAATTTTTATTTAATATTTAAAAGATAGAGGAAATAGGGCGGACATAGCTAGATCGATTCGTCTTGTCATGCTGGTAACGAACATATATATATATATATATATATATATATATATATATATATATACTTTATGTGGTCTCAGATGCCCACTTTAAGATGTTGCAAACACTGTGACTAAATTATAATACTATTTACACTCGAACAACTAATGTAACCAATGACTAAGATGGCTAAGGCATTGTTATTTTGCATTTTAGCCAATTTCGAACTTTCCCGCCGCTGTGCGCTATTGGGGTAGCTCAACAACTGCGACTGCCACATACATCATGGCTCAGCAAAAATTAAAAAGGCGTTGCTGAGATATCCCGTGGCGTTTACTTAATTTAATGAAATTACAATTGGAAAATAATAAACGTTTTATTAAGACGACGCAATGCATTTTATCTAAATGCAATTTAATGTAACTATAATGAGGAAGTTGTGCTTACTTGCTTGGCTGCTTGGAATGTACTGCGTTTCCTGATTCGTTTAATTTTATTTGCTACTGATTGTATGACAAAATAGTGCGACTAAAATGGCATGCCGTGCAATTAGATAATATTATTTATGCAGCACACTGAACTAGTTACGCACTCTATTATATCACCCAACAATAATGTAAGCAGTAATGTGGGACACCGTCTGCAGTTAATGTCAGTTTTAGGTGTCCAAAAACAAAAAACTTCCTGTCTCTGTGTAAGTCAAGTCATTTCAACCTACATTTTGTGCATTGATTTACAAAATGTGTGACATAATTTAAACAAGGAATTTAAGGCGGAGCATGGAGCACAGAAACAGGAAAGTTTTACCAAAAATACTCTAAAAGTTCAACAGCAAATATAGAGTCTATACGAGATATGTTCAAAAAGTAAGGAGACTTTTTATTTTTAGGAACAAAATATTTATTTATTCATCAATATTTATGTTGTCCCCTTCAAAGTTATCCCCTTCAGATACAGTACACTTGTGCCAACGCTTTTTCCAATTCTCGAAGCACTACGCCACGGTAATCGAAGAAAACAGTGAGCAAAACTTTGACATTTAATCGAACTTGGTGTGCTTTTTTCGGTCTCGGCTCACCTGGGCTCTTCCATTGGGCCGATTGGGCTTTGGTTTCGATGTCATAACCATATACCCATGTTTCGTCATCAGTTATGACCCTTTTGAGCAAATCTGGATCGTTGTTGACGTCATTCAATAGCTCCTGAGCTCTAACCGTTATCTAACCGTATTCTAACCATTATGCCTCTCACAAACAAACTAAACATGCTACATAACTGAAACTGTAAACGCATGTTCGTGACGAGTGCACAAGCACAACAAAACAAAAGAAAATCGATAATCGTTTGTACGTTGCCCGCGAAATTTGAAAAGTCACCTTACTATTTGTATTAAATTATGTAGATCTTGTCTGGTCGGAGAACTTTTCTCTCCGACAGACATACACTTGGAAGAACGGACATAACCAGATCGACACGTCTTATCACGCTGATCAGGAATATATATAATTTATGGAATAACCGATGCTTCTTCGCTATTTTACATACGGTGCAACAAATCCAATATACCCTGTTATAAAAAGTAAATACATAAATTAAATTAATTTAGTAAATACTTACTTTGATTTGAAATTGAGCTTTGATTCTTCCGCTGGCCGATTCTGTGCTAGCTTGATAATAACACAATATTTATATCATCTGGAGCAAAACTCATAGAAATACTGCAAAGATAATAATTTAAAATGAACAAATTAATACTTTATGTTTAGCAGCAAAATATTTTTCTCACATGGTACAAACGTAGAATATTCGTTAAAAATTTTATACATTCATTACATGCATTCATTTTGGTTATGTTTTTATACACCGCCCTGGCGGGTATACTAAGTATGTGCAAATATAACAGGTGCGCCAACGAGACCTTCGGTATTTCAACATTGAGTAACTCTGACATTTTTTAGCCGATTTCGACAAATGACCAAGATTTATTTAGGGCATTCTTGATCATTTATTTCAAATCAGTTTTTGAATACAATGTCGATTAAATGATTGCTCTTTTCGGGCATTCTGCAAAGCATTGGTCAGAATTTAGCAGCTATTTTAACTTTGAGATCGCATGTTCGCTTTGAGATCGTCAATGGTCTTCGGCTTGCTGGCATAAACTTTACTTTTTTAATAACACTACAGAAAAAAGTCTGGTTGAGTTAAATTGGGAGAATGAAGAAGTTAGTCCAAATCACCGTTTTTCGACAAAACCTATTTCGGGAACTTGGCTGCAAGAACTGCATCGTGACAAGTCTGTCTTGTTGAAAATAGAAGTTTGTCTGAGCTTTTTCAAGCACATGTGGACACAAAGTGCGCCAACATCCAACGACAGCGTGGCGTCGTCGACGGTCTCTACAACTTTGAAGAAAAATGGTCGGATAATGGTTTTTTACCACACTCCGGCCCAAACAGAGGCTTTCTCATCGTGCAGTGGTGTTTCGTCTATTACTTGTAGGTTCTCTGTTTCCCAAATTCGACAGTTTTATTTATTGACTACGCCAGTGAGTGTAAAAAGAGCGTCGTTCGTCATCAAAATTGCGTTATGACTTTTAGACGTTTTAGAATCCTGCTCATTTGTCGAAATTGGCTAAAAAATGGCAGTGGTTTACAATTTTGAAGTTCTAGTTGGCACACACTCTATGTAAAAAGCAGAAGGATCCCATAAAGTACTATATACATTCTTGATCAGCATCAAGAGTCGAGTCGCTCTAATTTTGCTATAAGATAGTTGCATTTCAATCAGTAAAAAACTACTGAAACAAGTTGAATTTCAAGCTTCATCCTGTATAGTAGTTGAGTATCTGGACAACCACAGGTCCTAAAAATGTATTATGTTATTGTATGGAATGAATGAACGATAATTCCAGTCTTACGGGGAAAACTGAATTAATGTGATTATTGTACTTGCTGGCGACTGCCTTCAAACGTTACCGGTTATTACTAGATCAAGAATTTCTGATAAACTAAATGCTTGGTTTAAAGCATCGTCATTTTGGAGTGTAATTTTCAATACAACTTTGATTAAGAGATCCAAAATGATGCAGAAAACAATTTAATAATGTAGACTTCAGATTTTTGCAAAATTATGTCTTTGCTTGAGAAATTTGGTAGATACTGTTTTCAAGCAAATCAAAGGTGGTTACGAGACCGAGCTAATCCAGCGCCGAAAAATACATGTCTTAATGAAATTAACACAAACATTAAAGACCAATTTTCAAGCCATTAGAACCATCCTTAGAACATAAAATTGGAGATCCGTTAATACTTTTATAGAAATCGGACCCACTAAAGCTCTGGAATGGAACTATGATGGTTGAAAAGATAATGCTGCCAAATGTTACTGAAGCAACTATTCTTGATTGTCTGCATACCACGAATTCCAATGAGTCCTTCGGATGTGCCCATTTGAATTTAAGAGATTTCAGTTGACAAACGTTCAGAGTTCATTTGAAAACACAATGATTTTCCCATGGTCAACTGTAAGTAGTTTGACCCTGATTTGTTACTTATGCACCGAACAGAAAAAGGAATATTGTGTACCAATTAGATGTACATAATTAATGAGTAAATTCTTTTAAGTTAGTTGATTATAATATAAAATTTTGTTATTTTATTTAAAGTAAAACACCATCAAATTTACACCAACAACAGCTGTTTTGAAATTCTAAAATTTGAGTTGAAATACGCCGGGTGTTGTAGCTGGTATTAAACACATACTATCTCTCGAAGCGGAGTTTGTACCAGCAAAATTTTAAAGAACAAAGCAATTGAAAACACTGACTTAAACACCTCAAATGTTGCACTACACTTACTTTGGTCAAATCTTTTAGCTTTTAGCAATTGTCGAAAATCCGCGCGAAACGTCAATTCACATCGAAAATGCTTTCAATTGAATTCGAAACGTGCAACAATTTGAAATCAAGTCAAGCGTTTTCTTTCATTCACTGAACTGCGACAATCGAACAGACGCGCACAAACTGAAAAATCAAAACCAAAATTTAGTTTCCTCAAACAGAAAATGCTTTTAACAATTCGATTTGAAGTCGATTCGAGAGTCGTTTAAAACTATTCGTACATTCGCAGTCGTTCGTACTTTGAAACATGTGTGCATTGATACTTTTTCTTCGAAGAAAATCCATTAATGTTTACATAACAAATGCTGAAGTAAATTGAATATATTAAACAAAAATTTAATACTAAAATCAACGGCATGGGTCGCGACACAGACACAGACACAGGTCTTATGTATCCACTGCGTTGAAATCTTTAATGTTGCTCCCCCTCAAGTATTTTATTTCCACTTTTTCCATAAACAAAAGTTCTGATAAACAAATATATAAAAAAACAGCAACGCAATAAAATATCTCTGAAACGATCTGTTCTATTGTAGAATAAAACATAAAAAACGTTAACTTCGGTTGAACCGAAGCTCTAATACCATTCACACGAAATTTTAAATAGTTCTGTAAAACATAAAAGTGGAGGTTTAAATGGGGGCTACCCCAAAAAGTGGGCGGTACACGCCCACTATTAGATGTGTATGGAGCGATGTAGTAGATGTGTAAAATGCCTCCATATCGAATTTCAAGTTGATATTGACGTTTTCCATACAAATGCATAAAAGTGAGCTGTGGATTTATATGGGACTACCTCAAAAAGTGGGCGGGACACGCCCATTTGTATATGTACATGAAGCGATTGTACACTAAAATCCAGCAAATCGAATTTCAAGCTACTATTGATTTACATGAAGAAGTTCTTCATAAAAAACACAAAATTGCACAGTGGATTTGTATAGGGGCTACCCCAAAAAGTGGGCGGGCCACGCCCATTAGTCTATGTATGTTAAGCGGCTGTATATTAAATGGCACCATATCGCATTTAAACCTAATATTGACTTTAATAAAGAAGTTTTCATACAAAAAGTCAAAAGTCGGCAGTAGGTTTGTATGGGGGCTACCCCAAATAGTGGGCGGGTCCCACCCAATAATGTATATGTCAACCATCCGACCACTAAAAGTTACCATGTCAATTATTAAGTTGATATTGACTTTCATAAAAAAGTTTTTCTTACAAAAAGTCAAAAGTGGACCATAGGTTTGTATGAGAGCTACCCCAAAAAGTGGGAGTCAATCTTGACACTCTATTAAACTGGAATAAAAATAAGTATATGTGCAAAATTTCAACTGGATAGCAAAAAATGCGCAACAACATACAGACGGACAGACAGACAGACAGACAGGCCTAGATCGACTCGTCTCGTCGAGCTGATCAAGAATATATATATACTTTATGGGGTCGACGATGCTTCCTTTAATGCGTTACAAACTTTCAGTCAAACTAATAATACCATTTCACACTATGTGTGAGTGGTATAAAAATAAAAATAAAATAAAAAGAGAGCGCAATAGCAAGAAAAAGTGTGTCAGAGCGAGAGGCACAATGCACAATTATGCAAATTGTAGTTAAAAACTTTGTGTAAAAATTCCTAACAAATTAGCTTATCTGAGACCTTCGGAATTTATTTATTTGTATTTTTTATGACGATAACACTTGGCGGCTAATTTTCTCCGCACGTTTCTGACATTCAGAAAGTTCATGAACAACTAAATTTAAACTAAAATTGTAATCACATTTGCGCCTTAGCTCCAAAGAAAGAAAGAATATTGCACTTTAGTTTTTGTTACAAAAGTTGTTTCTGAAACAAAAATGAAAAACTATTCATTAATGAAATAGCTCGCTCAGATTATCTTATATAGTTTCATAACAATCTATATCGAGATACGGATATACTCGTAGCATTTAAATATTCCACAAGACTTATCTCGCAAATAAACAAAAACGGAATTGAGATAATGAAAGTGTAGATAAAGTCATTTAAAGTGAACTATAAATTAAGTTAATCATTTGACGGTAATTAAAATTTTTAAGAAATTATGAAAAATAAGTGGTTAGATAACAGGGTCGACCGACCTTCGAAAGGGTTTTCCATTAAGTGTGTTTGAAATTTAGAATTGTATAACGAGTTGTGAGTTAGATATGACGGAAACCTTTATTGCGGTTTTATAAGTGCATTTAAAAATATTCAGCTTTAAAAAATGATGTCAAAGAAAAGGCCTAAGCGCCTTCGTTTACAGAATTCAATCTGAGAGCTCCAATTTTGTATAACTCCGTTGCATAAGTCGGACTGGATCTCACCAATGGTTTGAATGAAGTTGTTCTTCAGTTGTTCAATTCTTATTGATTCGTTGTCATAAACCAGCAACTTAAATTAGCCCCATAGAATAAAGAGCCTTAAAGCGAACTTGGCAGCCATTGAACAAAAAGTGAACTCAACTGGAAATAACCCGTTCTAAGAACTCTTCTTGCCTTAACTCCAATGTAACGACTGATGTGACCCACATGTCGTTCAGGTCCATGTCATCTAATTGCCACTAAAAAAAGTCATGGTCCGATTGACAGTCCCCATGTGGTCATTCTCGTTTTGGAACATGTATGGTCCATTGACGCAGATGGTCCAAAATCCAAACCAAGCAGTAATTTTCTTCGATTGAAGTGGAGACTATCGTAACTGCTGCTGATTGCTCTCCTCAAAAATTCCGCAAACTTCACTTGTTCACAAAGTAGTTCAACCAAAAATGTGCCTAATCACTGAATATGATTTTTTCGCCAATATTTGGATTGGTTTCCAACTGGTCCTTCGGGCTTAGTGATCTTGGGACTTTAGTTTTTGTGTCAATTGGATCTTAGACGGATGCATGCTCAGCTCTTTTGTCAAAATACGCAGAAAGGCCAACTCCAAGTGCACGACGAGGAATCGATTGGTTTTGGGTCTTCATCTGAACTTTCTGCAACAGCAGCAATATTCTAACTTGAACGCGCGCTCGGCGTGCTGCAGGGACTGCTCGATTAGCAACAAAACCCCTTTCTTTTAATTTCTCAAAAATTTGTTGAATTGATCGCTTGGTTGGACGGCGTGTTGTTGGATGGTGTAATGGGGACTATGACAGAACATAGAACGTCAAAGAATGGCAGTGTTGCCACCTTAAACGCGATAACTATTGAACAACCCATATAGAACTACGTGCTATTAATGACACTATTGAATTCAGGGAAAATGTATAGCTTCAATTTGGATCAACGTCTTGTAATACTGAAAATTTACCATCTTTTCGGATGAAGTGCATTTTCATTTATTATTATGCATTAGTTATGGCAGCAATCAAAACTGTAGGATTTTTAACCATTTCGGAGATAATAATTGAACACCTTAGGGTTGCGATTTAACACCACTAAATGTTGAAGGACAAAATGAGGACAATCTCCAAATAATTAATCACTTGAAACAAAATATTCAAGCTTAAATTGCTCAAATAGAGCAGACAACTGTTGATAAATTGGTTTTCCAGAATGGACTACTGCCGAGCAAGTCACTTCATTGCAATCTTTTTCCATACTTGAACGAAGAACTCAAATAATAAAATAGTCTCCACACAAATCTTTGATTCAACTAAGTTACAAGGTACAGAGTACCTCGAAGTGCAGCACAATGAACTGCAGCACTCCTTCTTGTCAATTCTGTGCTTCTTTGAATACTCAATACTCAACTGAATAGATAAGTTAGCAAGAATGATATAGCCACCGAAATTTTAGCTAACAGAATTGCTTTTCAGTTAAAAACAAGTTCTGTGAAAATAGTGAGTAGATTAAAGTGTGCAAAATTCTAATTGGTTCCAAAGTACTGAATCTATTTTTTCTCAAAGATTACCATCACAAAAAAAAAGAAAAATAAATAAATAAATAAATTTCAGCCAAGAAAAACTAGTCATGAACAAAACAAAAAAACATCGCTATAAGTATTTGAGCACTATTAAAATCAAATAGCTTTTTTTAACCTTCCCAATGGCCTACAAGTGATTAAATAATAAAGTGAACTACCAAAATATAAAATGCTTCAAAATATCAACATAATCCGATTAAATTTTTATAACGAAAAATAACTCAATTGAATCCATGAAAATGGAAATGACCTTGATTACAATTATGAATTATTTTATTACATTTATTTATCAAAATGTTTCCCCCTTTTTTATACATAAACACACTGATATGAAATACAATAATCGTATGCAATGTAGCGTTAAAATTCAAACGAATGAAACATTAGTCAATCTTCATTATCCCAATGAAAACCGACCAAATAATTTGCAGATGAAAAATATTTTTTCGCTTTTATACCCGCTGAGCGTAATGGGTTTGAGTTAAACGAATTTTAAGCAGACGCCGCAAGAGCATGCCAAATGATTTAACATTTTATGTAATCGTATAAAGTATGTACTATTATCAACCGAGAAAAATAAAAAAAAAAAACAACAAAACAGGTTAACTTCAGTCGAAACGAAGTTTTAATACTCTTCACACTTGCTCTTTTTGCTTGGCAAACGCTGATGTACTTTAGTTTTTAAATTTTGGAATTTAAAAATTGTATATACTATAGTGTGTCTTTTTTAAAGGTTCCATTTTCCGACATAGATTAAACTCAAATCAAATCTGGCAACGCTATTGTCATTTATGTTCAGTTTTGTTAGCCATTTCATCATGAATGACACGATGTGATCTAAAAATAACCGAACTTTTTAGTTATAAAATAAAACAAAGCCAATACTTATTCAAAATACGATCCTTTTTAGCTCAATACAACGTTTGGAACGCTCAACCAATTTATACATAGACTTTTTAAACTCGCTTTTTGGGATGTTCTTTAGCAGTTGTGTCACAACTGCTTGTACTATGGCTGGAATGTCATCTTAAAAAGCTCCTTTCATTGTAGTTTTCATTTTTGGGAAGAGAAAATAATCGCACGGTAATAGATCAGGCGAATACGGAGGGTGGACGATGAGACAAATCTATTTTTTCAACAAAAAATCATTGAATTTTTTGGTCTTGTGAGGTGGTGCATTATCACACAATAAAAACAGCTGCTTTCTTTTGGAATATTCGGTCCTAACACGTAGAACTCTCAACCACAAACGATGTAAAACTTGTAAATAATATACTCCAAAGACAGTTTGACCTTCTGTAACAAATTAGTTGTGCATAATACCCTTGGAGTCATAGAAACTTAATTGTCAACATGATGTCAACATGATGTCTATGCGATTTTTTTGATCATCATTTAACTGATGTGGAACAAAACACGCACACACCTTTCTTTTACCCAAATCTTCAGTTAATAAAATGAATGTAATTCTTCGGCTAGCATTCTCACAGTGAAAATTGCATTGATAGCGATTATTTCAATTACTTTATCCACTAACACAGCACGATTAGATGCTTTGGGTCGTCCAGGTCTATGATTATCACATTTAAATCATGACGACCGCTTTTAAATCGTGTAAACTTGAGAATGACTCATACAATCATCATAAACAACTTTTAACAATCCGCAAGTCTCAGCAAATTTTTTAAAGAGTTAAAAGCAAAATTTTATAATTCGTTCCGTGTGTCATTTTGTAAACTGTCAAACCATTAGCATGAACTTAGCTGCTTTCGAAAGAAGAAAATGCGCATTTCTAAAACTGCCAACATTTAATACATGGCTCCACGTGTTCTATTATATAAATTAAAAGTTCGGTTATTTCAAGTTCCACCTTGTACGTACCACATCCCATGCCCAAAATCATATTTAATGACTAATGACATATAAGTATTTTCTAATAGAGCAAATTTGTAGTTTGAAATTATGTAATCTCAATATTTAAATTCAATTCAAAGTTATACACCTCTAAAAAAACACCCTATATAGAAATTCTGTCGCGCACTTAACAAAGAATATTTAATAACTATTTGTGAATTATGAAAACATACATGCCATTTATTAAATCGCGGTCATTTTGGAACTTGTGTTGCTTCTGTTTATAAAAGGTCTCCATACCAACTTTCAAATCAATATTTTAAAGATTGAAGAATAGTTCGACAGACAGACAGACAGACGGACACGGCTAGATCGAACTTTAGGGGATCTCCTACGATGCTTCCTTTAATGCGTTACAAAATGCGTGACAAAATTATAATACTATTCAAAATCTGTGAGAAGAGTATAAAAACAACAAAAATTACAGCACTTTAAATTGCAATCATTAACACAAACGATTAAGGCAGCAGCGAAGAGCTTAAGTAAAATTATATATATATATATATATATGTTCGGTCTTATATTGAAGTAGTATTTAAATCCATACACATATATATTCACTGAACTTGGCCTTTCACTAACTGGACGACACAGCAGACGATAGCGATTAAATAAAAAAAAAAAAAAATAAAGTCGTTTATCATTAAAAGAAATGCTTAAAAATGTACATTTTTAATAGCATGCAATAAATGTGCGAAAGATAGAAAACATTTGATTAGTTGTTCATTAATCGCTGTCATGCATGCGACATTTCAGTGTCAAGAACAAAAAACAGCACTCTCTTTCCCTTCCACTACGCAGTTTTTATCGCATGCAACAACAAAAAATGAAGCGCACAATAGAGCAATTAGAAAAGCATGCGAGAGCAAGCAGCGAAGATAGGCAGGCAGGCAGGCAGACAATAAGAATGCAACAACTGGATGCTGCAGGAAAAGTCGCATGAAAATATATATATATAGTATGTATGTAAAGAAAATGCGCACAAACAAGAAAAATAGTTAAGCTGCCACAAAATCAGGTTTTCATGTTGCCGCACAAAAGAACAAAAACAAAACAAAAACAAAAACAAAAAAATCGCACACAACACGTTTACTTTGCGATGCGAGATTTTTTCTTATTTGTTTGCATTTTCTTTACTTAAGCAACAAAATAGCACAAACACAATAATTTGCTTGAAAGAGCGAAAAGTAGCATGCAACAAGTTCCTTTCAATTCGAAAGATCCCAAACATTAACAGGAAATCATCAAAAAACAGCAAGAGTAGATCGAAGTGAAAGATACGCGACGCAAATGTATACACGCCACAGGCACAGCACAGCAAACAGGTACGTATTCGAACATACAAACTCGTAGATACAAATACAGAGTTGAGCAAAGCTCCCGCGCAAAGACTGTAAAATCACACACACACACACACACAGATACATTTATTCAAATACACATAAACGGACTCCCCAATTATTTGGTCTCCAGCCAGTATTTCATACAAAGTCATGATGCACACTCACACAGAGGCGTAAACAACAAGGGGGTGTTCAAATCGAATCATAAGTATGAATGTAATTAACATTTCCTTGATAGATAGTACAGGGTGGAGCAAAAGTAATCACCCTATTGTAAAACGCTATAACTTAGGCAAATGGCGCCAAATGTCACTTTCGGTTTTGACATTTGTGAAGTAAACAAACGCAGAATACAAATCGATAAGCCATGAATCGGTTTACTCTGCAAGAATGCTGAATAATTGTTTCCAATTTTTTGCGCAACAATTCGTCGGTTGTGGCGCAGCGTGAATTTCGTCGCAGATTTTCTGGCCGTCCGACACCAACTGGACACACTCAGCGCCGTTTGGCCACTCGCCTTGAAGAGACTGGGACAACACGAGATGTTCCCAAGGCTGGCCAGCCCCGGAGCAGCCATTCTGCAGAGAATAACGCTGTTGTTGCCCAAGATGTCGAAGAGGAGCCCGGAACATCGAGGAGACGACGTGGCACGCAATTGGGCATTAGGCGGCGGTCCCTACGCAGAATTTTGGTGAAAGATTTGAAAATGTTCCCCGCGCTACAGAGCCATGATTATCGAAATTTTTCTTCCTCAATTGGATGAATTGGGACTGGAGAACATGTGGTTCCAACAGGACGATGCAACGGCGCACACTGCTCGAGCCACAATCGATATTCTGATGGAAGCATTTCCGGGTCGCTTAATCTCTCGTTTTTGTGATTTGCTCTCACCCGATTTAACCGTTCCAGACTTCTTTTTATGGGGTTTTTTGTAGTCGCGGGTTTACGTCAACAAGCCTTAGACTCTTGAAGCCCTTAAGGAGAATATTCGCCAGGAATGCGAGAACCTGTCGCCCGAAGTTCTGGCAAGAGTGGTTGAAAATGCCATAAAACGGGCCCGTATTGTCATAAACTCTGGCGGCGACCACTTGGCCGATATTATTTTCTCTACTTGATGGAATAAATTCTAATGGATTAAATAAACAAATTTCACAAGCAGAACCAAAGTTTTTCATTATGAAAAAAAATTGGGTGATTACTTTTGCCAAACCCTGTATATGTATATTAGATAGTATCTATTAGATACTCTATTAGATACAAAGAAATGTTTAACAAGAGGCAAAGTTAACATCGTTGGAATCCAAATTTTATATTTGGGCACACAAATACTTGCTCTTTGCAATTTTATTTAAACTAGATTATTTTTTTGCACCTTTGATAAGAGCAAAAAAATATATTAGCGTCTTTTTGGTATTTCCTTTTATCCGTTCTGGCAAATCCTCTTTAGAAAATGGCATCAAATTACAAATATTTTACCATTTCATTGCAAGTTTTTGTAATATTTCTTTAGTCTGACGAGTAAATATCTCACTTGAATAATCTTAGAAAGGAAAAGAAAGTGATTACAGCAGAGTATTACTACCGAATATAGTCTTGTACTATCCCTACTCCTATATGGTAAAGAAGGGCATATTCTCAAAGAACATATTTAAAACTCATGTCTTTTAAAATCATGCCTTCCCACAGCGATAATCTGCCCATGTTTTAAAATAAAAAGCAAGAATAATCATTGTTTGATTTTTTCTTAAATAATTATAAATATTCGATAAAGATGTATTTGGTCTCTCATAGGGAAAATACACCGTTTGGTTTACTTAACATAAAAACCATAACCATAACCATAACCAGTGCGTGACGTAGTGTCTGGGTCGGAGCCGCATGACAGGCACAACGAATAGGGCTCAATCCGCGAGTAACTCTACCTAAGACTCAGTGTCAACGAAGGATGGAACGTTTGAGGGCCATCCTAACGGAAACGGGCACTGCGACATATGATGTTGTCTTTTGTACGCTAGCCCGGATATGGTTCCGTTAATTTATCTAGGGTCTTCTGCGTCTCTTTAATGAAACGGAGAATGTTCTTAGACGAGGTGTTTCTGATCTAATCAGATGTAATAAAAGGTTTGTTCATCTGTACAAACCTTAGCCTGGCCAAGGCCGGGCAGTCGCATAGCAGATGTAAACTAGTTTCGTCATCCTCAAGACAAAGTCTGCACTCTGTTTCTGAGGAGAGACCTAGTTTATTTAACTGATATCTCAGTGCATGATGGCCGGTGAGGTAGCCCAAAAGCAACCTCAGGTCAGATCTATTAAGATATGCGTTGGTTTTAG
Organism: Leucophenga montana; assembly: GCA_035044765.1. Classification (NCBI taxonomy): domain Eukaryota; kingdom Metazoa; phylum Arthropoda; class Insecta; order Diptera; family Drosophilidae; genus Leucophenga; species Leucophenga montana. The sequence continues at coordinate 52,942 of JAWNNQ010000802.1, forward strand.
GGTATAGAGGCCGGGTTAGTAGCTTGGTTGCCGTAGACCAGGATATTGTATACAGTACCGGGAGGCAGTGCGTTTAAACAGATCTACTATGAAAGATTTTGACTTAGCCCAGCTAAGTCCGCAAAAAGGCTCTGCTTCTATGAAAGAAGTTCCCGAACCAGTCCTGGCTAGTTCATCAGCAATTTCGTTGCCCTCGATTCCCTTATGGCCAGGTACCCAACAAATAGCGACTATACAGCCGATTGCCAGTTGTTGGAGGATGTCGTAACATCGAAGAACCAGTTTCGAGGAGAAGCTCCAAGAGGATAATGCTTTAATAGCCGCTTGGCTATTCACTTAACATACTTCTATCATGTGTTCTTCATAATAATTTTTTTAAATGAATATTGCATCAATAATCATTATTTTTTCGTTCCCTCCGATTCATACATGTACGAGTATGTAGTATGTAACTCGCCTTTTTAGCGCTTTTAGATGAGATAGAGGATTGGATATAATTTTTGTTGCGTATGAAATAATTAGAAAATTAAAAATTTACAAAAAAAATTTCTACGGAGCAGGATTTGAACTCTAGACGTCTGAGATGTTATCCAAATCTTTATTAATATGTGTAATATCTGCTATTGTTAATGGCACTTAATATTAAAAATAATCGGATGCACCTTTTGTATGTAGTGGACCGACCACTTGCAAATTTACTATATTCACAGTGTTTTTTTGTTGAAGCTATACCTTCCAGTGACCACATCTTAGCTATTTCGGTAAGTATTTTGCTTAAGGCTATAAAAAAAAAACTGCATAGCAACTTTTTAAACAATATCTCAAAAAAAATGCGTGAATAGGGACAGTCGCACATGGCTAGAACGACGAACCTTGTCGAACTTATCAGAAATATATGGGGAGAGTAACAAAAGTCTCTGATGAGTTGCTGGTATTTTATTTGTTTTATAAAAATCTCTAGAAATCGGTCGGTGATGTTCATCTCTGGAGTTACTAGTATACGAGTATATACATATGTACATATTTAACGGTTTTACAATGGAAACATTTTCGTTACATGAAAAGAGGTCAATAATACTTCATGAGAAATGTGTTCCAACTACGGCTATGGTGTTCTTTCGCTTCCACATTCGGTTGCCTGCTCATTCACTTACTTACTTGGTTGTTGTTGTCGCTATTAGTCATAGTACAACAGCTCGGAAGAGGAGCATTGGATACAGAAGAGAGAGAGAGAGAGAGAGAGAGAGAGAGACAAAGAGTCAGAGATTGTAGTTGCTATTGTTTTCATTGTTTAGGGGAAACAATTTCGATTTGCAAATAAAAAAAAAATTAGATGCGAAAAAAACCTCAAAGAGGAGTTCAAGCTGAATTGATGGATGCAGCAGCATCTTTGATTAAGTTGAAGAGTCAAAGTCAAGAGATGAAAGGAAACGCAGCAAGTAGAAAAACATGAAAAATAAATAAAGTTACAAAAAACAAAAACATTTTCTTTTTGTTTTTGTTTTCAGAAAATTTATTTACAAACTGCAGCAATAAACCACAACAACAACAACAATAACAGAAATTTCACTTTTCTCTGCCAAGTTGTTGACTTTGAAATACATTTAAAGCAACATACAACGACAGGAAGGTATGGGAGGGAAATAAATCCAAGATTAATTACAAATCACCGCAATTGAATTCGATTGAAAATTGAAATTTATTGAATTCAAACCACAAATTGCTACATAATAATTGTGAAACTTAATGGTAATTAATCAAGGAAAAACTTTAGCTAAAATGGAATCGATGCTTTTGTATCCTTTCGTCAACCAAAGGCTGTCGAGCGAAATTCCGGGCTCGGGACTGAAAAGTTATGTGTCCAAACTTTTACATTCCGCAGCAATTGCATTGCACACGTATAAAGTGAGGAATATCGCAGTATGACTCAATTTTTACCCAGCATTGCGAAATGTCACCAAGTTACGAGTTTAGGTTAAACACTTTTTGGATTTGTACGTTGAACTCTGCCTTTTTTACCCTTTAACAATACGCCAAAGGGGTACATTAAGTTTCTACAAATGTATGTAACAGAGAGAAAGAGGCGTGGCAGACTCCATAACGTATATACATAGATATGTTCTTAAACAGCATTAAAAGTCGAGTTGATATTGTTAATTCTTACATCTGATCGGTTCATAAGATATATGATCCACGGCACGCATGTTATATGTCATGATTATAAGTTACTAACGAACCAGGCGTGTGGTGTTTTGTAGCTAGAACATTACTCAATCAAATCTAAAACAAATTCCGTCTATTTCGATAAGTAACTTTATATCTAAGCTTCAAATGGATAGAAACGAGTGTGCGAATTTGGTTCAAAAAGCCTACGTGAAGGCTGAAAGATCGTAATGTTTATGTATACATCAGTAGTTGTGTGCCGCCCACTTTTTGGGAAGCAGAACACACCACACACTTTTGCTTTTTTGTATGAAAAATAAAAAATTTATAGTCAATGTTAACTTGAAATTGGATATTTTGGTTTCTAATGGACAGAACTCTATATTATTGCGAGTGTCCCACCCAAAAAAAATATTTTAATTGATAATTCTTTCGACACAGTGGTGGGTGGAGGAGGTAACTTGTGTCGCCGTTTTTGGTATGATAGATCTGGTTACCCTAAAAATACTACACTAATGTTCAGATCTAACCACAACAAGAGGTAGCTCCCATACCAAGTTGAGATGAGCTAATCAGTGATTTTTGAGTAGCAGTGATTTTCGTGACTGCATGTCTCCTTATATTCTTACTATTACTTTGTGAAAGGTACAGACGACCACAGACAACATAGCTTTTCACGTGCGACTTCTTTAAGGTTTGGGTATGGATACTCATTAGCATGCCACCACTTTCAGGGATCGGAGTTTCATGAAATGATATTTTCAACTAAATATCATTTAACCTCAACCAATCCGCGTGAGGTTCTGTGACCTTAGGTTTATACGTTGCAGCCATACCATCAAAAGCTGCCCCTCGATTTTTGTATGAAAACCTTGTCAGCTGTAATAGCCAATATGAACTTGAAATTCAATAGAGTGATTTTTTATGGACGGATGCCCAGCATATGTATATAATGAGCATGTCCCGACAAAGTTTGGATGTAGCTCCCCTACAAACCCACCTCTAATTTTGAGGTATGCATTTGTATGAAAAATATATCGTACAGTCGTATTACAGTCAATATTAATATGAAATTTGAAATGACTGCTGATTAGAAGAACGCTTTACATTGTTATCAATGGAGTGCCTGCCTGCCCGTTTTTAGGGCATGTTGGGCTTATCACTCAATACATGGAATGAATGCTTCAAATAATCACTGTAGCATTTAAAACGGTAAACAGTAATTTTTTTTATATGTAAGTGAAGAGTTTTCTGTATTCCAGTTCAACATTATAATAATTACTCCAAAGCGTCTTCTCATTTGTATTGACGGTATTTGGATGAAGTATATATTGCAACTGCTGTAGTCTATTGTTAACGGCTGCTACCAGCTTTTCATGAATTCAGACTGGTATCTGAACATGTTGTAGGAATTTTTTTCCCCCAACTTGAATTGGACTTAGGAGACATTTGGTACCAATAGGACGAAGGAACGGCTTACACTTCAAGATATCGTTGACTGTTTTGAGGGAACATTTCCAGGAGCGTCTTATCTATATAAGGACCGATTTGGCCGATTTTTTTAAATCCCGCGTTTATGGCAATCGCTCAAGGAATCTACAAGATATGAAGGTCAACATCCGTGCAGAAATTGCCAACATACCCGCTGAGATATGCTAATAAGGGTCATGCTAAACGCCAGAAACCGGTATATTCATAAAAATGGGTTTTATTGCGTTTTAAAAAAGGAAGTTATACCGCAGCACCCTGCGCAAAGTCCAAGCTCGGTATTCGCGACTACCCATTATCGCGACGGCTTAATTTTTAACATTGCAGGTTCTATAATCGCGACAGTTTACGAAAAACGGGGTTCTATTTTCGCGGCTTCTATCGTTTTTTTTTTAAATTTGATTACAATGTCTATAACCAAAAAAGGGAAATCCCCGTCTTTTGGTATATTAACCTTATTGAATGATTTTGATCTTCAATTTTGTCAGTTTAATCGTGTCATTTGCTGTGCAAATACATCTCTAAATATGGGAAAAGTTCAATGTATTTTAAAGCCAACAATTTCGCAAAAAATTAGAGATTTTAAAAAAATTTAAAAGTGGAGATTCATTCATAAATTCAATTTGCGTGAATTACAAGTTGCACAAGTCTTCGGTTTACTGCATTATAAAGCAAAAAAAAAAATCATTAAAAATGTTCGAACCTACAACAGAGAATTTTTGGCTTCAAAAGGTTTGTCGCAAAAAGCAATTTTGCAATTTAGTTTCACCCAGTTGAGGAACTAAAAAGTGATGACGGTTTAATTATAGCAATGAATCTACCACCCAATTGCACTGCGCTTATTCAACCGTTACATCAAAACGTTATCAACTTGGTCAAATTAAATTATAAAAAACAACTGCTCACCCACTTGCTTGGCGAGAAGGGAACAAATTTGGAGCTCAAACTAAAAAACTTCAATCTCAAAAATGCTAGTTACGTCCTGAGATAAAATATCAGTGTCCAATATCCAAAAATTCCTGGAACACCATGCTCGAATGCGGTAGTGAATGGAGTAAAGAGGATAACATGCCCTTAAATATTTTACAAAATATAATACAGCAAGAAAACCAATATCTTTCAACTATTGGTACACTTGTAGCTCAAACTGGTACGGAACATCTTTTCACGAATACTGACATAAATAATTAGATTCAAGAAGATTTTCATGTGGAAAGTAATGTGGAGCAAATGGAATTATCAGTTACGGCATCGGAGGTTTTATACGATAGTGGTCATGAAGAAAACAAAATTAAAGTGGACGATGCTATAACATCGACAAACATGTGCATACAATGGGCTTTGGAAAATGATAAGCCGACAACAGCACTATATGAACTACGTCATTCAGCTGTTATTTTAAAAAATAATTTGCCAAAAAAGCAACTCAAAATCTCCAATTTCTTTAAAAATGTTTAAAATGTAAATATATCAATATAAAACAATTCTAAATTTAAAAATTACATAAAATTTTTCAATAAAATTTTGGGTTCTGTTATTGCAAAAATTCAGTTTTCGCGACTGATCTGGTTTTTAATTAGTCGCGAAAATCGAGCTTGCGCTGTATAAGCATCTACATATACATACATATGTATACTTTATGGGGTCTACCACGTCTCCTTCTGCCTGTTACATACATTTGCACAAACTTAATATAGCATGTAACCCAATGGGTACAGGGTATAAAAAAAAAACATTTGTTCCATAAGACTTATTTTGGTGCAATTTACGTTAAAGACTTAAGAATTTATTTAATAGTTTATATAGCAAAATTTAGCACAAACTGTCACTCACAGCAGGACGCCACTAAAACTACATATGTACAAACATAAAAATACTATTTGAACTGTTTTCTTTTAGTTTCAAAATGTTTTCGTTCAAACACTCCTAAGAAAAACTACGTCAAATAAATTAAACACAAAATGAGTTTGCAAAAAAAAAAAAACAAAAACAAAAAAATAAAACTAGCCGAAAATAAAGAAAAATCAATTATACTTATTCGTCTGTGGAATCCATTTCACTATTTTTTTCTTTGTTTCTATCAATTAAATGAAGCGAAAAAGTAGCAGGCAGGCAACCAAAACAACAACAACAACAACAACAACAGCAACAAACATAATAATAATCATAATGGATTAGATTTACGAAAACCGCAAGCAAGGCCGACGTCGACATTGCCGCTTCCGCCCCCTTCAACGAAAATCAATTGCACTAAAAAGGCAAAAAAAAAATAAAATAAAACTAAAGGCAATTGAAATCGAGTCAAAGTGCAAAATTAGTGCGCGCGCGACGGAGATGCAAGACACGTGCGAGTAATATTGTTAAGAAAAAAACAAAAGTAAAAACAAAAACAAAAACAAAGTAAGAGAGTGGGGTTTAAGTGAGTGAGTGCAAACAATTGTATGGAAATTGGAAACGAGGCGAACAAAAAAAAAAACAACAACGAAATAAAATCTCTCAACGTTTGAGATAATAGGCGTGTGCGAGAAAAAGGGGTGGCAAACAGGGCGTGGAGAGATAGTTGAAATAAAAAGCAACAACAACAACAACCGACAGTAGTTAGCGACGTCGTAGTCGCTTGTTGTTGTTGTTGTTGTTGCTTTTATTGCTTATTATTTTGGCTATAATCTGCAAAAGTCGTTTGCCGCCGTCGTCGACGTCGTCGTAATTTTCTCTGCCACCATATATGGTATTGTTTTATAATACTCGGTAGTGAGCAAAATAAAATACATATATGTACATATCGCAGCGACAATAATAGTAATAATGCGATAATATATAATGTATAAAACACAGTCACAACAACAACAACAACAACAACAACGGCCAAGACATTGCATATTAACAATTTTGTATTTGAGTGAACCGAGCTAAGCGACATCGCCAACGGTGCATGAATGTATGAGTGACTTTGAATTGTTTGGTTAATGTTTATACGCTTCAAAGTAGGGTATTATGTAGGGTGTTTTGCAATTTTGCGTTTCTTTTTCATTAATGAGTTGTCCTATGTCATTATACAAGTTCCCCTAACACTGACACCATGCAATTGCCTAACGGATTTAATATGAGCACGTCATTGGCAGAGACCGAACGGTACAAAGTTGCATTACCGTTCGCTAGGCATTCGTTAGGGCGAAGGGGTTAGTCGTTCATTAGGACTAAAGAGTTAGCTCTTATTTAGGGAAAAGAGCTTAGCCTTTCGCTCTAAAAATTGACAAAAAAAATATTTTTGTTTGTTAGTTTTTATATTTTTTCAAAGTATTTTTTTTGTTTTTCTTTTCTTTTCTTTTCTTTCATTTTTTTTTTTCTTTGTCTTTTTATATGTTTATAGTACTAAGTTCTACTTTTATAAAATTTAATATTAAGATTGTTGTATTTACGAAATTTATGTATACACATGTTTTTTAGTATAGGAAACTGGTATTTTAACTACAACCAACAGCGTTGAGTGTAACATCTCAGCATCTTAGCTACTTCAGGCACACAACTCATCGATTTGCCGAATAACAGGCAGTTGGCTCCGCTTCTAGGCTGTCGCTGCCTAGTAAAAAAAATAGCTACCTGCATACACTTGCGTACTAGCAGTTACTATTTTAGGTTTTACCGTGCTGCAAACCTTTCCGCTAGCTAACCACTACCGACAAGTATTTAGTTAAATAGTTAAGAGTAACGACAAGTAGTTGGCAAATCGTGAGTACATTAAGACATCAAACCACCGCCCGAACAACTTAAAGTTCATGCAGCTTCGAAGCGAAAAATCTCTGCCAACTATTCTGGATTTGACATCATGGATTTCATCTGAAAATCGAAAACAGAATCAAAGAAACACTTCTAAGACTATCAATCGATGGAAACAATGTTACCTCGGAGATCTGTCAGAAACGTATCCATACATGGACGCAGCGTGCATCCCTAATGTCCATGCCAAGAGACGAAATGACATAGAGGAATATATTTTATGATCAAATGGTCCGACAAAAAATAATGGACGTCGGAAAGTTCATACGTACTAAAACCACACACCATCAAGGGATTCCTTGACGGAAGATGGTACAAGCCGGGGAGTTCTAGGCCCTAGGACTCACTATCAATGGGAAAACACACCAGTATCTTCCAAGTAGAAATGTGTGCAATAATCAGACGTGCGCAATTCAATCTAGATAGAGACTATCACAACTGTGATATTGCGATTCTATCAGACAGCCAGGCTGTGTCAAAGGCTCTTAACACCAACGTATTTAGGACAAAACTAGTGCTTGAAGCAAATGGTCTATTTGAAAAACTCTGTGAACATAACAGAGTCTCTCTGCTTTGGGTGCCGGGACACAACAATATTCCAGGAAATGAGCTGGCGGCCAGAAAAGGAGTGGCTACGCTTATGATAGGACCTGAGCCTTTTTGTGGCATCAGGAAACACACTATAACGAAAGTAATCTGCAAGGAAATGAATATACGGAAAGAACAACACTGGGCTATGAGCCAAAAACTAAGAGAAAACTAGCGGGTTACAACCCGAGCTGATCGAAAACCATGCTTCAACTAGTTAGAAAACCAACTAAGAATACTGATAGCAGTGCTAACAGGCCACTGTAGTCTAAAGAAACATTTATATATTTTGGGTATACAAAACTCACCCGAATGCAGACGCCGCCTCTTCAAATTCTTGCTGAATGTGAAACCGTAGCTAGAAGCAAACTGCAGATGCTAGGTCATCATTTTATTAGAAAGGAGCTACTGAGAAAATTGGATCCTAGGAAAGTACTAAGATTCATTCAGCATATAGACTTGGGGCAGGTCATCTAACTCAGTAGGATAAACAATAGACCTTTTAGGTCGCAGTTTTTATATGTCCCCATCATAAATAATAAATAATACTCCCTGCCAAAAAAAAATAATGAAAATCATCGTCTTGACTTCACCTTTTTGTTTGGGTTGAACACAAGCGCGATGAACTGAAGTCTCTCAACAAAGCATCGGCACTGATTTAGATGTAGGATCGGATCATGTCTAATCATGTGCTTTTCTAAAAATTTAAAAATAAATGATGCACAAGTGTAGATATTGAAGCAAGGTTTCCAAAGATATAGATCTCGATATCTTCATCCATTAAGAATTTACGCCTAAAAGTCAAAAAGTGGCTTAAGTCAATTGACTCCTCTACATTATCAGTACAAAAATTAATTAAAAACCAACCCATTTATGATGATGATTTTGGGTCCCCACAATGTAGCTTTGAATGTGAGTGAAAGCTAGCTGAAAATAAATAGGCTTTGGTGTACTCTTTTCAAATAGTATTATATCGAAAATAGTCTTTCGATAAACTTTTTTGTACATAAATGACACTATATAATGGTAACTGTCAAATTTTCAGTAATTTTGCCACTCAGTTTATGTTTGCCAGTCATTGAAGGCCAACAACTTTTACATTTTGACAAACATGGATCGCATAAAGTGCGCTTATAAAATACACGTTTTTAAAAAAGAAAACGACTGACTGAGATCAATACTGAATTTAACAAATATTTTGGGTACTCTGCTTCTTAACATCATGTTCTCAAGGGCATAGAAAAGTGTTACAAACTTAAAAATTTCTGTATATTTTTCCGGTGTTTCCAGTTTCCTAGTATATTATTTCAATTTCGCAATCCATTGTCTGAGAGATGTAATGAATATAAATGAAAGAAATTATAGCTCTCATATAACTCATAACTTGTAGTTCCCACAAGTCAATTGAGTGTGAATGCATATTACATAATTTATTCATAATTGTTTAAAAAAGGAAAAAAATTATTATAATTCCTTGAGTATATAATGTCAATATGAACGTGTTATTATATTAACAATACAAATAAACAACTTTTTTGTAAGCATTTTGAGATAACGCAAAATAAAACAAAGAAATAATGTTGAAACCAAGAACAAAGACGGCTTAATAAAGGTCTCCGTAACGATGGTAATATTCTTAAGAAGAAGAAAAACCCATGTGAACCATTAATACAATACATATTATCTTAATTACTACAAACAGTAAATAAGTTTCTGATTTCTGAATTCTGAATTTAATTGCGAAATCTGTTTTAATATAAACAATATGGTTTTCTAGCATTGTCTAGATTTTTAATTCGACTGTGTACGAATTTCAAAACGCTATGTCTGATATAAAATCGAACGTATTATTTAGTGAATAGCTTCATTCTCGAAGAATATGTTTAAGTTATGTATTATAAAAGCACATGAAACAGATAAAATGTTTCAATAGACTTTTGCTGATAAACTTTTGGACAGATCTTCAAATAAATTTTTATAATAGAATTTTGATATTATATTTATCCTAAACAATATTACCAATAACAATATTTGTTAGCGTCAAAAAAGCGTAAAGAAAGACATAAGCTCAACTATACCATATTGAACAGAATTAGTTAATAAGTATTACTCAGCTAGCCTATTTATATTAATAAGTATTACTCAAACTATTAACGCCTAATTATATCTTAATATGTATAGCATAATACGGCATTAATAATTTTTGCGCATATTTGCAGCATTTTGAAACATTTGAGTGGTTTTAGACAACGCACAGTGATGTATTCAGTTTGGGTGGAAATAATAAGAAATTAAGAAATGTTTTGGGTTAAGTATTTCAAAAAGAAAATCAAAAATACTTAACTGATAGCAAAATATATGGCATAGCAAGCTAAACTCATTAATTTGTTGCATATTAAAATAAAATACATCTCATAAATACCACAGGCGTATGTATCGATTCAGAACTTTCAACAATTGTGATGGTAATCACAATTGAATATGATAATTCTTCTAATGAATTTGGAACAACACATTTGACCTATGAGGAAAACGTTTAAACAGAAAATAAGCTTCTGGACTGTGGTTATGCTTTGATGAATAAATATATTAGCAAATAGTAATCCATCAAAATTTTGTAAAAACCAAGAAAGATCCCTACAGTCCTTTGTGTTTGGCTACAATATACACCGTAGTTAGTCTAATGGATTTTGTTTTTACCATAAATTTGTATGAAGGCTGTTTTTTATAGTGGTGCTATCCAGGCCTATATGGCATATTTTACTAGTATTAATGTAAGATACATCTACACCAAAATTGGTAACAATTAGAACCAAAAATATTTTAATACAAAAACTGGGGCGTATGTTTTTATAGTGGTTACAACTTATAATGGAGTTTCATCGTTTATTTCAGACACTGAATTAGTGATAGGCAAGTCTAAATATCTAAGCTTGGTGAATATAGTTGCTATAGTCTCCGAGATCTTATATTTCATAAGGATAAACTGGCATGGTTACTCGACGACTTGTTCTTTAATACTGATCAAGATAATACAGTGGAAACTCTCTTGGACGGACACTCATCGTTGGGCAATTTTTCTCCGTTTCAGAGGAAGTTCCAGCCAAGAGAGGGTCTGACTATTTTTCTAAAAGATGATATTTCAAATTTTAAATAAATATTTACCAACAAACATATTAAGGCTGTTCCCAGCTCTGAAGGCTCGTTGTAAAATTGTATAAATTTAGACAAAAATTTAAAATACAACATAATGTATAGATTCCAATATCGAATGTTACAAGCCTCAGTGTTGTACAAAAAAAAAAAACATTTGTAGTAATGTGGTATTTTATAGGTAATTTTAAGGTTTGATTACAGTAAGGTTCAGGCAGTCATCTATTGAAGTCTCATAAAACCGCCAAATATTTTAGAGTTCTTGCGAGCGCATGTTAATTTATAAAACCTGCATTGTTTCTACCACGTAACCATGGAAAATCATCTGGTAACATAGTTCCATTTTTTGTTACTATTGTGTTATTTGCAGTGTTTTCTGTTCTACATGCGAAACCATTAAAGAACAAACGAGAATATTCAGTAAAAAAATGGACATTCTAGAGCAGAAACTTGGAAGTTCATATTTAAGTTGTGCATTCTTTAATTATGGTTGTTCTATAAATAATTGCAGAAACTGACAGCCCAGACATGGAAGCGCTTTCACCAGATAAACCTAAATGATAAAAAAAAACAAGAAAAAACGTTAACTTCGGTTGTACTGTTGGCAATTGGGTGCGATGGTCTAGGAGCAAAGTTTGCAGAATCGGATGTCACGAAAGTGGGAAGCAGTCTTGATTTGGGTTAGCATGCTTGGCGACCATTTCCTGATATACTACACACCCTCTATAATTAACTGTATGTGCCGCTTAGCAAAGCGCGCAATAAGCTGACTGTGTGATGGATTTGATGCACTCTGTAGTAGCGTGGTTATTATCGCATTTGACACATCGAAACTGTTTTTGGCAATATCACGTTGGGTATGACTATTTTCCTGACATCTATGGTACTTAACTAGATCATCAAATCGGCGTGGAGGCGCCATTTTCACCTTATGATGGCAAAGTTTATATTATAGACCTGCTTATTTTAGTTCGTTTTCTACTGCACACTACGTTCTTTCCACACTGGCTATGTTAGAAGAAGAACAAGTCGATTATGTTGCCCAAAAGAGTATAACCCATCAAACTATCCAGAACTTCGTCCGATAGAGTCCATAAAGTATTTATATTCGTGATTAGCTCGACAAGTCAATCTAGCCATATTCGCCTGTGTATTTCTATGAGTCCTATTTCCTCAACATTTCAAATATTGATTTTAAAGTAAGAGAGGGTCCGCCGAAGAAGTTTTAGAACAACTGTTCGCTCAAGAAGAGTGTCCATACAATAGGACACTGTCCGTTATGAGAGTTTTCACTGCATATACTTTTTGGGGTCCGTCACGCCTCTTTCAATTGTAACATACATACATTTACTCAAACCTAATATACCATTTTGTACTATTGATATAGTTTATTGAAAATATATACTAATAGTTTTGATCAATTTCATATGAGAGAGATGAGCAGAGATCAATTGATCCAAAACTAATTTTATTTCTTATGCGTACATAACATGACTAACAAATATATACATATGTACATATGTATATGTACCAAGACTTTAATGTTTTTTTTTTTCGAGTTTATGCCAAAACATTTGCAAATGCGACTGTTTCATAACTCATAATGAAAATGGCTACTAAGAAATTTCACTATAAAATTTGTTCGAGAAGCTTTATATAATGCGCACAACATACATACACAACTGTTAATGGAAATCCAACGTTACTAATGTAAGTTGTTTCAGGTTGAATTTACTAATTTGTTTAAGCTATATATTCAATATATATAAAAAAAGCTGTAAAACTTTCATTACCAAGGAAATTAAGTACGTCTCAACCAATTAAAAAAAGTAAAAACAGTTCAAAGTGGCGCAAGACGCTTTCAGAGATAATTAATTTAACGATCTCATTCACAGTTTTTTTTTTATACAATAATAATATAACACTACATGTCATATAAATCAGCAGCACGACATGCAATAACAACATGTGGGAAGGCTCATTATGCGGGTCTTCAAACACTTCCGCCCCCCCCCCTCACTGTCTACACAGTTTATATTTGGTAGTAATTTCGGATAGTTTATCAACTTAAACGACTAATTAGTTATCAATAAATTGGATAGAAAAACAACAACGACAACGACAACATGAAAATCTATTAAAACACCAAAACAACAATTTTTGACACTGTCAGAAAAAGAAAGAAAGACGGAGAGAGTGAGTGAGTGAGTGAGTGAGTGAGCAAGCGACGAACACTTTCGCAAAGGGCTCAGCTACATTTGACTCTTTCATTCGGCCCCACTCGTTGATATACACACACACACACACACACACATGCACTCACACACTCACGCGCATTGATTCAATTGTACTCATATGAACGAAGCGGAGCTGATTGTGAGTCAAATAACAAATAAACTTTGCCAAGCCGTTGAGTATTTCGTGTTGCTGCATTTTACTTGGCGCCTGGTCAAATAAGTTTCAAATTTTGACAAATAAAACCATGATTTTGTAATTTACGAGCACATTTTCATAATGATTGAGTGAGCGAGTGAGTACTGACTGCAGTGCAGTGCGAACGAGCCAAGACAAAATGATTGAAATGAGTAAGTAGTAAGTGACTGACTGACTGACTGACTAAGTGAGTGAGTGAGTGAGTGAGTGGAGTGAGTGAGCGAGCGACCGCAAAAGTCGTAAATTCATTTGAAAGTCGAGTTGAGTTTCTGCGGGAGCAGTTATGAATAATAAATAATGAAGTGTGAGTGTGCATGTACATGATGTAGATATGTGTGCAAGTGTAAGTGTAGATAATGAGCAGGATGTCATTAACTAGGGATGCTGTGTACAAGGCATACACACACTTATACAATATATACATACATATGCATATATACATATAAGGGATGTTTATTGTGCACTATGTTTGTTTACTGCTCATATGCATATTATACACATGCATACATATGTACATATTCCTATGTGGAATTGTCTAAGATGCAGTGACGTTTTTATACCCAGTATCCATAAGCTAAAAGAGTATGAGTTTGTGGAAATGTTTGTAACAGGCAGACGGTGGCGTGACAGACCCTATAATGCATATACATATATTCTTGATCAGCATCGAAAGACGAGTCCATATGCCGGTCTGTCCGTCCGCACGTCTTTTTGAACGAACAGATTTAGAAGACTAAAAGAGATGGAGACAAAGTTTGGATTATTTTCTCTCTTTAGATAACTTAGTTAACATGCCAACACAACTTTAAGGGGTAGCTCCCGTACATATCTGCCCCCTTTTAAAACTGTTTTATGGAAAGTTTGTTTGGTTTTGTTGGTTATTATGCTAGAAACTCCGAATTTGATGTATCTAACGTAAATTTTAATAAACCATACCTCATAAGTCCAGATCGCATCACTATAAGGGTTAACCACCGTACAAGTCAGCCCACATTTTTAAATTTTTGTATGAAGTTTTGTTGTTATTGTTTAATTAAGCTAGAAATGCCAAATTTGGCGGACCTTACGTTAATCCTTACAAAATATATCATATAGCACCAGATCTGATCACTTTAAGGGGTATTATCAAGTTTGTAAGCTTGTAGAAGGATAGATGGGTTACTTATAATGTCAAAAAGTTGAAAACCCGTTAATTTTCAGGTTTTTTTTTCAGTTATGAATTAAAAACAAATCGCAAAATTGTTCTAAAGCTGACAAAACGCACCATTTTAACGCAACCGATTCCGATAAATTTATTGGGTTTGAAATCCAGAGCAGTGGAGATAACTTCAAGAAAATTTATCACACTTGAATAAAGTATAATTAAAAATTGTTAATCTTTTGCGACAAATATTTGAACATCGTTGATTTTTATGACTTCTCTGATAAGCTTGCATCGGCTGACAACGATTGCTCCAATTATTTAACTTTATTACCCATTGAAGTGTGTGCTTGCAGAAGTCCATTAAGTGTAAAAATAACTTTCAGTGAGTGAGATTATCTTGATCGGCTTGATGGTTTAATATAAAGAATATTGTGGTTTCAATTTAAAAAATTTATAGACAATAATTTGATTATTTAAATTAATTAAGTAATTAATATTTTATAATATAGTTTAATAATACTGTTCATATGCAATTGGGCACTTTTCGTTTCACAAAAAGGGGACCAGGGGCTAAGCATAATATGATGAAGCTGAATTTAATAGCGTTCACCGATTTTCAAAGTTAGTCTCTTCTTTCGAGATACTCTCTACTTTCGAGATATTTGCATTTCAAAATAATATATTGAAATCCTTAAGTTTTTACCTATAATTTCTTGTTAAAAGATATAAGCTTGAAATAATAAGTTCGTAAAATTATTATTCTCCACCAAAGTTTACAACAAAGTAAATTTTAAGAAAGTTTTGACATTTCTCATAAAGTTTTGACCTGTAACTCGCATGAAATTGCACAAAAGCTTGAGAGCTTTTCCATCGGTCAACTAATTTGAGAGATATAAAAAAATTTGAACAAGAAAAAAAAACTAACTTTAATGAAAGAGTAGCTTTAAGAAGATTCAAGCTGTAAACTTAGCTGGTCTAAAGAAATTTTGTTTTGTAAAATCTAACAACCTGAACGTAAGTTTGTGGACGTGATACGTCCCTTGCTAATTATACGTAGCGTTCGTCCATGCGAAGCGACCATGTCAAAATGTGAAGTTAATTTTGACTACAATGAAAAAGTTATTCATGAAACATTCGAAAAGTGGATGATGGGTTTTTATGGGGGCTACACCTAAAACTGCTAATCACACCTATTTTGCTACATGTGAAACGTTCGTCCATAAGAAAGTTTTTCATACAATAAACCAATACTGGGCGATAAGTTTGTATGGGGGCTACCACTTAAGTGGGCGGAATACGCTTCTTGATATTAATGTGAAGCGTTTCAATAAGAAGCCGTCGTGTCAAATTTCATGTCGATGTTGACTGCAGTAAAAACGTTTTCCATACCTAAAACAAAAATGGACGGGTGATTTGTGTGGGAGTTACCCTAAAAAGTGGAGAAATCACGACCTTTGAGATATATGTAAGAAATCCGTTCGTAAGAACCCAACATGTAAATTTGTAAAGTGATAATGAATGGTATAAACAAATATGAGATTTTGTATGTTGCATTGATTGATATAGGTCTCAATAAGTCACATTTAAACCATAGATTAGGGTGACCAGATCCATAAAACCAAAAATAACCCATACATTTATTATATCGGAATTTTAAACTTTTCACGAAACTGAGAAAATATTGTATGACAAGAGAAAAGAATCTCTCAACGCGTAGAAAAAAAAATGAGGATGCTTGAATATATCTACACAAGGATCGTTATTGCCAATGAAGAAATCATAAAGTTTAGCGTTACAGGATTTCACAAAAAAAAAACTCAAACTAAGAATCGAAAAGCAAGAATGCAGTAATGCAGTAATACTACCTGAATCCGTAAATCACATCATTCGACAACTTAGAATAGTGTTAAAATGCAGAAAATTCTATAAAAATTAGCATTTTTATATAAAGTTCGTAGATTCCGACATCTTTTCGAACTCCTTTTCGATTGAATCATGTAATGTTCTAGTCACATCCAAACAAACCTCCTATTATGAGTTTTTGTATGAAATTTTGTTTGTTTTTTGTTCTTAATTAAGCTTAAATGCCAATTTTTGGCATGGGATCATATCGAAGCACTACAAGGGGTAGCCCACATACAACCTTGACTACCATTTAAAGTTTTTGTATGAATATTTTTTTGATTTAGTTGTTAATTACGCTAGAAACGCTAATTTTAGTGTATCTTACGTAAATTCTAATAAAATATGCCATGTAGATTTTGATCATACCTCTATAAGGGGTAACTTCCCCCTTTTTAAGTTTTTGTATGAAAAGTTCTGGTTTCTGGTTACGCTAGAAACATAAATTTTGATGTATCTTACGTCAATTCTAATAAAATATGCCATGTAAGGTCTTCATCAGACCTCTATAAGGGGTAACCAGCCCACCCCCCCCCCCCTTTTTAAGTTTTTGTATGAAAAATTCTGGTTTTTGTAAAATTAAAGCAAATATGCCAAATTTCGTGTATTGCGTCAATTCTTACAAAATATTCCATGTAGACCAAAATCGGTCCACTAAGAGGGATAGAGCAAATGCAAACCTGCCCCCAATTTTGAGTGAAAATTATTGGTTTATGTTTTCATTTAATTAAGCTAGAAATGAGTGATTAAGTGTATTTTTGATCAATTCTTATAAAAAATTTCTCATATGTCCAGATCGGTAATATTTTTTCCATAGAAACTAGTACACATAATGAAGACTAAACAAGGTACAGGGTACCTCTAAGTCGAGCTTACTCGACTGCAACGTTCTTTCTTGTGTTTCATTGAAAACATTTATTGTTCAACAGATAGTTCTTGGAATTACAAACTCTGTGTCAAAATGAATATATTTCACAAATACACATTTTTATTTTCCATTTTAATTTGTTCCCTTCAAATAATTCATATGCACGCCACTGCGTACATATGTCAAGGCCTAAGCAATAAAAAACGGATTTCATGCAAGCGAAAACTAAGGAGTCTGTTGCAAGAATGAAGTGGCATGTTGGTGGCGCATCCTCTATACAAAAAGGTCCTACGAGTGCATATAACCTCTCTAACTTAACTGTGTGAGATGAGTGTTTGTGAGGACAACTCAACTCCTCGCGCTGTCTAGACAACATTTGATTGCCCAGACGGGCGACGACATTTCGTATTTGATTTTGATCTTTCTTTTTGCTGCTGCTGTTGTTGTTGTTGTTGTTGGTGTTTGTTGTAATTCACACTCTACTTTTGCTTTGTGCTATTTTATCAAGGATTATAGACTTTCAATCTAAGCTGATGTTGTTCTCGAATTGGAAAAATATAAAAAAAAAAATGAACTTAAAACTTAGAATGAACCTTGACTTTTGCACTTTTTAAATGTTGCATAGAATTTTTTCTCTTTTTTTATTTTTATTACTCACCACAAAACAAATGCGTCCTGATGCAAAGCAAACAAGCCAAGGAGAGTAGTTGAGTTTTTGAGATTGAGAAGAGCGCGAATGTGTGTGTGAAAAACTTGGAAGAAATAAATTTGCTCCTTCTGCGTGCGAGTGAAATAGAAATAGATTTGTTGAGCAAAAAAAGTGTTGTTGCTTTCGTTGTTGTATTCGATGCTGGTACTTTTATCGTTGTTGTTGTTGTTGTTGTTTTTGTGCTTGGCTCGCTCTGATTCTCTATTTGGATGGGCTCCTTTTTCTTTATTTTTATTTTTAGATTGACGCCAAACGCACACAAACACAAAAATTATATACTAAACACACACACACACACACACACACACATAAATAAGTAGATGAGTTATTTTTGTTGTTGTTGTTTGCATGAATTTCGATGCTGTTATTTGTTTGTGTAATCCTTTTTGCTTTTGGCGCGCAATATTTTTTTTTTTTTTTTGCTTACATTCTGTTGAAAAAGCACCACAAATTAAGTTCAAAAATGCTTGAAGAAGAGTCCAAAATGGAAAATAAATTATTTTCAATTTATTGCATTTGAATTAATTTGTTTTTAAATAATCACATTTACCAATTTACATTGCTAATTTACTATTGAGTGGTAGTTTAAGAGACCAATACTTACTTTCAGTCATCCAATGATGAATTTAAATTATTACAAATTCATTTAAAAAACAATTGTACAGGAACACTTTCAATTACAATAGATATAAAACTATGATTTGCTCCACAAATTTCTGAACTTTGACCATAAAATAAACCTGTTCGATTGATATAAAAATTTAATGGACCACAGATGTACCATAAACTATAACTCCAAGTGTGAATTCCATCTGCTGATGCTACAAAATTTCGATTTTGAGAATTTCTAGATAAAATAATTCGATTATCTACATCTAATAATCGAAATCCATCTATAGATAATTCATTAGTTGGAGTTATATAAAAAACAAATGCAAAGTTTGTTAAAATATGAATAGATTTTTAAGTTACGGAAGGTTCATTAATTTCATCAAGTAAATATAAAAGTCGAAGAGAAGAAAAATCAAAATAAATAATAAAATAATTGTGGGTAGAATTTTCCAATTACTTCAATTAATTGACCATTTATTTATTTAAAATTAGAACTACATATATTGAACTGTCGCTTAAAACAATATAAACAAGTGAAAACAATATAAACAAAAAGTGGACGGGAAAATCTCCAATTTGTATATGTATATGAAGCGATTGTCTACTTCAATCCACCAAATCAAATTTCAAGCTAATATTTATTTAAATGAAGAATTTTTTCATAAAAAACACAAAATTGCACGGTGCGTTTGTATATGGGTTACCCCAACAAGTGGTCGGTCCCAGCCATTAATGTATATGTCAACCATCCGACCACTAGAAGTTACCATATCAATTATTAACTTGATATTGACTACAATAAAAAAGTTTATCATACAAAAAGTCAAAAGTGGGCGGTGAGTTTGTATGGGAGGTTCGCCGAAAAGTAGGCGTGGCGGGTCAATCTTGGCACTCTATTAAACTGGAATAAATAGAAGTATAAAAATAGCATAAAAATTAGTCCCCAAAAAATGCGCAACAACATACAGACGGACAGACAGACAGACGGACATGGCTAGATCGATTCTGATCAAGAATATATATACTTTATGGGGTCTACGATGACTCCTTTAATGCGTTACAAACTTTCAGACAAACTGATAATACCATTTCACACTATGTGTGAATGGTATAAAAAGTAACTAAACTAATTTAAAACTAGAAGAAGGAAGTTGCGGACACTTACGACATTTTGGAGGAATTTTTATTTGACCGCCAAGTTAACCGACTGTGCCCCTAATCGCAGTAAGGTTTCAAGCTTCCGTAATTACAAAAATAAAGAAAATGGAAGTTGCTAAATGAAATTTACAAATTTATTAAATAATGATTTGTCAGTACGAATGTAATATGGACTGAAGTAAGTAGGGTGAATCAATCTCCCCAATAAGAATTTTATGAAGAAAAACAAAAGAGAGCATAGAACGGCGTGATAAGAGGATTGGGATATCAATTAATTTTAACCTGTCATAATAGGGTGGAAGATTTATTTCGGCATCCCAATTGACACTCCTAAGAGCAAACAGAAGAAACTTTTTTTGAACTGACTCAATACGATCCTCGTGAATAAATCCAATAAAGGAGCCAAATTCTAAAATCGGAAGAACAAGAGTAGTATAGAGGAGTTTAGTGGTATAAGGGTCTTTAAACTCCATAGACCAACGCTTAACAAAGGCCAGAACAACGTTTGCTTTATTTACTATTGAACAAATGTGATTATTATAAATAAGTTGAAGTTCCATAAGGATACCTAGGTCATTAAGACAAAACTCTCTACCGAGGGTAATGTTATTTAAAGAATATGTCACTATAAATGGTTTTCTGCGATGAAACGACATACATTTGCATTTTCAGAAATTTAGATTAAGAAAATTTAGACGGCAGCATGTACAAGGTGGATCTTAAAATAACCGAACTTTTAATTTAAATCACAGAACACGTAGCGCCATCTATTAAATGATTTATCTCATCGACTACCCTCCGTATTCGCGTGATCTATCACCGTGCGATTATTTTAGGTTCCCAAAATTGAAAACTGCAATCAAAGGAGCTTTTTGCGATAACATTCCAGCCATACAAACAGCCGTGACACAGGTGCCAAAGAACATTCCAAAAAACGAGTTTAAAAAGTCTATGAATAAATTGGTTTAGCGTTCCAAACGTTGTGTTCAGTTAAATGGATCGTATTTGAAATGGAGAATGGAGAAATGGAGAATTGAATAAATATTAGCTTTAAAACATTATACCAAACAGTTCGGTGATTTTTAGATCACACCGTGTATGTACTTTATACTTTTAATATAGTGAAAGGGCAGAAGGTAATAGTCACAATCTTGTATTATTTGTTTGTGGAAATGCTATAGCTGGGACAGCTAATATTAAAGAACTATACAATTTCCAAATCCTACAACTACGACTTAATACGTATTACTATACAAAAACTATAATAAAACCATGGGCAGTTACATTTACATTATAATCTTGATCATCTTGAATTAAAGCAGCAGGATGTCCTAATTCGGCTGTAAATAAGAATTATAAGAAGAAGTTTCTACTATTTCTGCTCATAGTCCGATTTGCGAATCCGAATAAATTATACGTATGCGGTTTCGTTAAAATGGACCGTATTTCAATTTCAGAAAAATTTCGCAAGTTGAATTTACCAGACCTAAGAATATGAATAGTGCCATAGTGCCATTCCCAAGTGAACTCATATAGCGAAATTCTTTTGACAGTGAAATACGAACTATTTTAACGAAACCGAATCGAAACAAATTACTCGGATTCGAAAACCGGAACACGGAGGCTAATGTTTTTATTGGTATAATAGATAAAATACGGATATAGTTTAGTGCTGCTTTTTACTTGACTTCTGATTTTTCCTATTGAATGCAATTTATTTAGGTTTCATAAGACCTCCATAAATCGCTTTCTTAAATGGTTTGTCTGCCGGTTCCGTGTAAAAGATAAGACGTACAAAAAAATTATTAAACTCTTTCATCCGATTATGAGTGCTATTAACGTATAATATTAATAATAATAATAATAAATTTTTAAGTTTTTCACACATTTGGCGGCTTTTTTTTTATGACTCAATTCCGGCTACTTTTTTAACAGAATATGATTTCTTTGCTTTTTGTTTGTCTTTTCTTTTCTTTTCCTTTTTTTGTTTATTTTCATTTGAAATCAACACACAAAAAAAATAGAAAAGAAACATAAAAACAAACAACAACAAAAATATGACTTTTTTTGTTTTTTGTTTTGTGTTTATTGTATTTGTTGTAATTATTGCATTTGTTTTTTTATTTCATTTTGTGTTTTGTTTTTTTTTTCCTCAGCTTTTTTTTCTGTTTTTCTGTTTTTTGAGCGCTTATTTGTGCAGCCATTGTTTTTGTTGTTGTTCTTATTATTGCTGTTGTTGTTGTTGTTGTTGCTACTTGCTACCGCGGCCGTTTTTTAGCTGCTGCTGCTGCTGCTTCTTCTGCTTGTTGTTTTTTCTTCCTTTTGTTTCTCTGTTGTTGCCGCCGCTTGAC